>CM068351.1:14579782-15147282 GCA_034769755.1 Odontamblyopus lacepedii
AGTAGTAGATTTGCAGACTCTGACCTTTCGGTGATAAATGTGAAAGGCTGAGGAGGTGACACTTGATGGATTGAGACTGTAGCTGCACTGGATCTACTGCACTGGATCTACACACAATCATTTTAATACCATGTACATCGTCTCACTCGCTCATGTTTTTTTCTTTTCTTCACTATCTACTTGGACTGTCAAAAGTATTAAAAATCAGAATCTAGTCTGTACTGAAACTGGTATAGAAACTGAATACTAATTGGAGCAAGTATCAAGACTAATATATAATTTAAATAGGACAAAATTGGACCTTTCCTGAACAATTTTAGAGCAATTTTGAGCTTCATCAGAACTAGTATTACATTGTAAGTGACTAAATGCAAGATAAATTACTTTAATATCTTAGTCTAAAAAATGGGGTGGACATTTATTTTTTTCATGAGGCCACAGGAGAAACAGAAAATATTGTGGAGGGCTGGGCCAAAATGCTTAATTCAATTCATGCATAATATTAATTGTATTTCTTCATAAAAAGCCAGTAAATAGTGTTATTTTGACAAGCCGGTCAGTCAGAGTCAACCAAACACGGCACAAAACAAAATCTAGTCGAGCTAAAATGACTTGGATTAAGAAAGTTTTACCATGATTTGAGTAAATTTCACTTGACAAGTAAAATGATCTGCCAGTGCAATTTTTGTACTTAACATATGAAAATACATCTTGCTATGCTTAAAAAAAGAAATACAACAACTTTTTGCAAATAAAATAAGAAATAAAATCAAATGTTGCTTGAATTAAGAAAAAAAAAACACTTATTCCACTGGTAGATCATTTTACTTGTCAAGTTGAATCTACTCAAATAAAGTAAAATGTTCTTATTTTTTGTAATTTTAACTTACCTAAACATTGTTTTTTTTTCCAGTGAAGAGGGCGTATGTGGTCTGGGAGCTGTACAAGGCCCGGGTCTGGTCTAAAACATTCCAGAAAAAGTAACCATCACTATGGAGATAAGCATGCACTGGAAAAGTTACATAGTGAACTTTTAAAGGTCGCTAAAATATAATAAAATATGTATAACTATATAAAAATATCATAGATTGACACAAGTCTCTTTTCTGCCTGCACGGCTTTTTCTGATTCCATTAATTTTGCTCTTTTCATGTGTTGCTTGTAAAACCAAAATCCAATTAAAAAAACAACAGGACAAAAAACAATCACCAAGGAGAGAAGCAGGTGACAGATCCTCCACTAGAAAAGTTACATATTGCACCTTTAAGTCTAGACGAGCCCTGGATCTTACAGTGAGACCTCCGGGTTTGATCCTGGACTTCCTCTCAAAAGGACAAACATAAACTCCATAAGAACGAGCAGCTGCAGAAATGTGGAGCAAATACCTGAGCTGCGAGTCAGTCAAACGTCACTCTGCTAATACCTGTAAACACACTTATTGTAAGAATGAAATGTTGCATAACTGAAACCCAAAACCTTTCTAAAGTCAAAGCAGTGCCAACTTCCATATTAAAGAATTGTATCTTATTAAATATTTATTCTTCCATTATATTGTAAAAGAATGGCCAGGCTCAAGATTTGATTAATACTTAGCTAATACCAAATTGGAAGAATAAAGCCATTTGTAAAAATGTTTGAAATTTAAATTACATTATACATTAAAATATTTTATGTATATTTTTCATTGGCCAGGACGTCATAGGTTGAAACCTGCAACCGGTCATTTTTTAAAATCTTGATTTGCAAATACTTCAGAGCGTGCTCCAGTAGCCACCTTTACTGTCCTGAAATTAAAGGTGTACTATGAAACTTTCCAAATCTGTCTCCATGGAGATGTTTTCTGCTTAGCATTGTATGTTCCACAGTATGGCATTATATATTTCTATGTCCATGTAGAGAAGACGGTTTTGTGGAAATTTGACCCTGCTCATAAGAAATATCTATGTTTTTAAAGCAATAAAGCGTCTTTAGTTAACCCCTTAATGCCTGAATTATAGATGTATATATAAAAAATGTTTTGTGTGTTTTTGCCCTAAGTAAATGGTAAATTACGTTGAGATTATTAATTTGACTATAGCAAAAACAAAAAAAAATATATATATAGAAATTTGGATATGTTGCAAATTTGCGACAACTAGAAACAAGTGCTTGCCAAAGGTTCCCAGGAAGGTTCTGCATGCGCACAAACTGGCACCGGGGGAATGCAGCCACTATCTCTCGGCTCATATCTTGGTTTGTTGCATATTTGTGACACTCGCTGGTAAGGGATTATAGGTGCTATATCACACAAATTGACTCGTGCGAGCTTTAAGCCATGTTATAATGTTGTTACCTCCTCAAAAACATCCTGAAGTTGTTTTTATTTTATTGTTTTCATTGACACATGTTTGAATAACCCTTAATTCAGGGGTGTCCAAACTTTTATCATTTAGGGCCACATATTAAAACACAGAGCAGTGTGAGGGTCGATCGAGGGTCATAGACTGAGGGTCAAAACAGTGAGTAATTCAAATCTGTGCATTTATAACAGGTTTAAATGACCCTCCAGACCTTTGTTCAGGCTTAGACCCTCAAAAGGACAAACTACATTTTCTTGATCAAGGTAGAGTTCAAAAACATGAAGTAAAAAGTATGACTTGTGGTAGTATGGGCCAATTCACCTGGAAGCTTAAGGGCCAAAAGAATTTGGTCTGAGGGCCACATTTGGATCCCGGGCCATAGTTTGGACCTACTTGCCTTAATTATTAGCATCATCTTCAAAGCTCAAAATGCCCGGTCCCACTTTGTGATGTCAAGAAGGTGTATGGAGTACATACAGTGTAAAAGTCTATAGAGACAGCAATAACATCTCCATTGAAACATAGGTGGCGGACCCCAATAAAAGTTACATAGCGTGACTAACATCACACTCTAATCTCTAATGCTATATTTGAATGAGTTATGATAACACTGATCAATACAGCCATTTATATCACAGAGTTTAATTATTCGGAGCCTCGATTAATTTACAATTAAATGGCCCGGAAAGTGCTCCTGGGCTTTTAATCAATGCCGTTCTATGAATCCGCTGTGATCTGGAGGCGTGACTGTTCAAGGGTAGAGGACACAGAGCGCCACCCGGACCGGACTGAGTTTGATTACACGGGACGGTCACGGCTTCATTTTCACTTATTACACGCGATGATTCTGTGGCGTTTATCCTCTTTTTAACTTTATGGTTAGTCATGAGTTTAAGTTTCCTGTTATGGGCAACATTTTGAAGACTTTTTCCAATTAACAAAAGTTTTAAATAGTTAACTGCTATGACAACGGTTTTTCATCATCACGGACCCATGACAAACTGGTTTGAGACGATATGACAGGCCTTTCTGTGTGGAGTTTGCATGTTCTCCCCGTGTCTGGATGGGTTTCCCCATCAACCCAAAAAACATGCACTGTAGGTGTGAAAGTGGTGTATGCGGGAGTGTTGGTGGGAGCTCACTACCATCGGGTCTGGAGTGAATGAAGAATGCTCTGTTAATAATGCTCTGTAAAGCGTCTTTGAGGACATGTGTCTGTGAAAAGCGCTATAGCTGTTGTTGTAAGGTGATTTTGGGTGTCCAGAAAGGCACCAAATAAATAAAATGCATTATTATTGGTGTCCAAATGTTATGAAGTGACATTACAATGTGCTAAGTGTTATTTTTATAGGGCTTATTGTAATAGTATATTCTCTGTTATCTCATGACTCAAAAAGCATCTCCAGACCAGACACCAAACCACCAAAACATGCCTTTGCAAAATGTATTAAAGGGAAAGTTTCTGACATGATGTCCCTGTCAGCAGTGTCGTGCATCAACACTGACTTACCTCCCGACAGCATCCGGTGAGCCGAGTTCTTCCCCGGTTTCGATGCTGACGAAAGTGTCCGGCAAGTTGGCTGGGGTCATGAAAATAAAGCATTTTTCTTCTCAAAACAACAAAAAAGAGTGATACATTTGCATCACAAAGCGTGAACCACGAAAAATTAGACCTCATAATCGTTTGGTACTATTTTCTCTCCGCTCATATCACTGCACGCAAATTATCCCTTTAACTATTTACATCCATGTACAATAAGCTTTTACATTTGCTAAAAAAGAGCATTTATATAGTTTAATGATGTGAATTTACAAAAAAAAAAAAAAAAAAAAAAAAAAATCCTGGGGTAGTTTGACCAATTGCATTTACTTAATGAGCCAAGTTGTCAAGATGTTTCTCATTTGTTTCAGTACATGGCTTCTTCTAACATTTGGCATATTCTAGTAAATTCTTATTGTATTGTATGTAGCTACTGTGAAACCAGTCAGAAAAATCATTATGGCCAAATAAACAATTGAAATTCTAATACCAAGTAGTTCGAATGCATGTAAGCTATTCTCTTTCTGTGCTCATTTGATCACGAATGAAGTACAAAACATGCTGTATTTAATTTTAACACATTTAAATCTGCATTACAAAACTCCTTGGCAGATTTTCCACTTCTCCACTAAGTCCCAGGTCTCTATGACTGAACTTTTAAGCTGTTAAACTTGAAGCTCTCTGCAGTAAACACTTGTACAGGGGCCGACCTCCACCCATCCTAATCACACAGCGCTGAGCCTCCTCTCTGCCGCTTATGGCTTTAATGGCGTTTACAGGAAGTGGCAGGCAGAACATGCACAACGCAGAATACACAGTGTCACAGGGAGAGAGGGAAGCCAGGCTCATTGGCAAACACTGCACTCGGAGGATTAAGGCAGCCCCTGCGCTATAAGATATACACAAAATACCTGGTTATTTTAAAGCCAGTTAGAAAGACACGCTGTGAAAGGAATATCCCAAACATTAGAGAGGAGTCTGTGTTTAAAAAGACCCACTGAAAATACTTAATTGTTCAAAAACCTGTCACTCAGATGCAAGGACTAAGGTTCACGCAAAGCTACTGTATTTGCAGTGTGGACATTAGGTTATTAGAAGCCTCTATATTTATTTATTTGACAGGGACATTGCTAAATAGATATACTGCACAAACCAGAGATGACTATAAGCAAAACATTCTGTAGTTCCTGGGCAAAACCATTTAAAATACAGCTAAAAAACAGCAGAGGGAGGAGACAATTAGCATATTATATTTACATTTTACATCATAGACATCTGCTTGTGCACTGACGAGAGAAGCAGTTTGTATCAAGCTAGAAAAAAAGTTGCTAAGCTGCATTCTGGAGTGGATTTGAGCAATGAAATGAGAAGAATACGTCTGGTACATGGATTTAATAAACCCACAGTGAAGCTTCACTAATGCAGAGATATTGACACGTTCAACAAAATGCAACTTCAAGTGTGTTTTAAAAGAAATTGACTGTTGCCAATTCAATCAGTTCACAAAATACTGGAAAAAATGACAGTATGCATAGTGACTCTAGCACACTCACGTCACAGCAAGAAGGTCCTGGGTGGGTTTGACTCCAATGCGGCGCTGCAAAAATGTTTTGTCTGTCTCTGGAGCCATTTTCCATTGGATTAGCATGAACAAACACTGCAACTCAGATACGTACTAGTGTGGATGGGGCCTATGATTAAACCAGGACTACACCAGATCTAAACCAGGACTATTACAATTTGTGACTAATCTGATCCCTGCCAACAGTAAAGAGGAGCATAAATTGACATTTGGTTAGCCCAAATACACACTGCAAAACACAGTGCTTAAGATAGAAACACTTAAATCTATCAGAAAATGACTTAAAAGTATTGACATTATCTTGCTGCATAGACAGACGATTTTACTTAACAAGTTATCTTAAAATAAACTACCTCTAGACTAGAATTAAGCAGTCTCTGGTCTAGTAAGGAGATAATAAATCTGAAAACAAAATGAAATCTTGGCCAGATCAGAGAAATTTGCGTGTGGATGGGGACTTTCTATGTGGAGTTTGAATGTTCTCCATATTTTTGAGAGGATTGACTCTGAATGCTCCAACAAGATCTAAAAACGAGTCCCCGGGTTCTTCATTGTGGGACGGATCAAATGCAGAGGATTATTTCTGAGGACTATACTTAACCTTAGTGATTTCTCATACATAACTGAATCTGTTTTACTGTGGTTTAATAGGCCAATTTTCTGTTTGAACAAGTTCACTAATCTCCCATAGACGTTGTTCCATACCATTACTATTGAAATAATGACTACACGAAGACTGGCTCAAGCATCTGTAGATAATTGTGAAATGATTAAAAGCACTTTCTAATTAAATAGTCATTAAATTTGTCTATAATAAGCTTCAGATAAACGTTTGACCTTAGTTTTTTGGTCTAATCATTTGCACAGTGATAAGACCTCCCCAGTGGATCTAAATCTGCTGTGTTTGAATCCAGTGGTTTTGATGGAGAATCCTAATTATATAGTGCTGCTGCAGAGGGGGAGGGCTGTGACTCAGGACAACGACTCAGAGAAATGATCCCCACAGTCCAACTCTGACCCTCTGATTCAAAACAAAATGTATTCACAAAAACAGAAAGGGCATTTGGATTGAAAGAGGAAAATTGGCTCATGTTTTGTCAGTGTTTGGATTTGCTTCATGAAAAAAGATGATGTACTAGCAGAGAGAGATGTATGTATGAACCCCTAATGAAAAAAGGATTTTTACCCCACATATGTTGATCTCCTTGGGGACATATTATTGTCCATCTTCTTTGAGTTGACAAGAATTGTTTTTCCAAATAAACCTTCACCAATTGTTCTTACCTTTTTGTATTTCTCCATATTAAAGACATGAAGGATTCATTTTACTTGTTCCACGGGAGAAAAACACAATGAAAAGCTTGGTTTTGCCACATAAGAAACCTCTCAGTGGTTTGAAATGTGTATAAATTTGAATTGCCAGTGGTTTCCTTTGGTTAGCTTCTTTTATCTGTCAGTCCCATAGAACTATGATAAAATCTGGAAGATGAATCCAAGATGGTGTCATATTGTTTTCAGTGGCCTGTGCTCATTGGTGTATGACCACAAAAAAGATTTTTACTTCTGCATTTACTTCCTGATTTTCGGCCCAAGGCTGCCCAACGTGTGAGATCAGAATCGTGCAGTTCTGGCCAATCAGAGCACGAGCTGCAAGAGCCGAGTTAGTGTGGGCTCAAAGTAGGGCTAGGCTAACTCTTACAAAGCTTTTAGGTGCTTTTATGGTTACATTTTTTTTAAATTCATATTGTAAAAATACAGAAGAATCTCTACAAAATCTGACTTTTATGAAAGCTGTTGATTTCCTTTTAGCCGAACACTGGAAGGTTGATTTCACAAAAAGTGTGTTGTGCTTCTATGGGAGAATTCTTTTGGGGCTGCAGTTGCAGTACCTAAGAGCGGCCACAAATCAATCTGTGGTCACAGGTAGAGGGGGCGTGTCTTATCCAGTATTTATTACAGATCCATGGTCAGTCCGTAAAGGTCCACTAAACACCCTCCTGAAGCTTTACTTCGCCCCTAAGCAAAATTTGATGGGAGTGTGGGGTGGGCTCTGGAGCGATGTTTGACAGCCGACTCACAGCCACAATAACCCAACTATAAGTCACCTTGACTCAAACATTTGCGAATTGCAGCAGTCTAAAAAAATTGTAAACAAGTACATCAAGGAAAACAATGATCTGAAAGACTACATCTGTAAAGTAAAACCTTGAGTCGACGAAAACAGACTCCGGGACGAGCTAAAACGTGAGCAAGAGAAATCTCACAAACTCCTCCTTGAGAAAAAAATAATTTGAGACTTAAATGGTCCAGATTAGGTCAGACTTCAACCAGCAACGAAATTATACAAACCAAGGAGAACCAAAACTCAAAGAGCTCCAAAAGAGACTTGAAGATGAGCGAGCAGTCTTCAAAGTCATTATCGAGAAGTGCCATGCTGCATATCAAGAGCTCACTGCAAAAATCCAGTAATTACACACAAATACACACACACACACACACACACACAAGCCCATCGACATTTGGGGGCCTGGGGGAAGAAGCCGTGTATGGGCCCCCCACCAATATAAATGAATAAGAAGATGGTCCAGTTCAAGGCCCCTATATACTAAACCTAGGCCTAGGACAACAGACACCTAAGTAACCTGTCTTTTGCAATCTGTTTTGCTGCTTATTTAGAATTTATTATTACCATTTATATTTTTTTACACTTTGTTCTTGCAATATATTATGATGTGTGAGCTACTGGGTCCAAATAATTTCACTTGTGGATCAATAAAGTCTAAGTAAATCATGTTTCATCTAGATTTTTTGCTATAAATGCATCTGTATGGGAATAAAGCCATAAACTCTCCCATATAACCTGTAAAAGTTACAAAGTGGACCTTTAAACAGCTCTTAAAATGATTTCGTCCCAAGTTGTCTGCCACTGAAAGCCAAAAACCCCATCAGTTATAATATCAATGCACCAGGAGGGCCCAGCTCCTCTTTGGTGCAGTGAGAGGAGTTGTTTCCGCTCCACTGTTGTACAATTACTCACACACATACACACAGTCCTCGTGTATGTGTGTTCTGTGTGTTCTGTGCCCGCTGACACATTTACATATGAGCTGGACCACTGCAGCACGCTCAGTGATTCAGCCTGACAGGTTATGCCCCCCCCCCAGGGTCAGCTAAGGGGGCGGGGCCAAAACGTGACAGTCTTCTCTGATTTGCCGTCACTCTTCCAGTATGGAGCGTGTTTTGGTTTGATTTGAGCCATGTTCAGTGGTGGTGATGTGAGACGTGTTTTAAGCGTCTTGGGTATGTGTCACAATATTGTATAAGCAGTGCATTCTCGTGTGGGCTAGAGTGTGGTCTGTGGCTGGTGTCATGTAATCATTCATGCATGTGGTTCTGCTTATTACGGTTAAAGCAGAACTATTATGCAAAATCGACTTTTTAGAGCTTCTAACATGTTAAATTTACTCAGCCGCAGTTGTATTTGGAGTGATACGTAATATTTATTTTCAAGATGCCATATTGCAGATCAATCTCCATTTTTACCGCCACCAACAGACACAGACTGCTCTGTACTCACTTCATTCTTCAGTTTTATTTTCGCTGATACACGTAGCAGGGTTACAGCAAGGTTGTATAGTTAATTTGGTACAAATGAAAAAAAAAAAACACTACTCGCTAGCGTTATCTGCAGCTATCCATCGGGGGGGGGGCTGACAAATGCACAGCTCTTTGTTGGGATGACAGCGACGTCACCACTCAGTTATAGTAATAATAATAATAATAATAATAATAATAATAATAATAATAATACATGGGTTTTATATCGCGCTTTTCACGGTAACACAAAGGCGCTTCACAATGAGTTTTTTGAAGGTGTTAAGTCAGTCTGAGTTTCTGATGTGAAGGGGGAGAGAGTTCCAGAAGACGGGGGCAGCAATGGCAAAGGCTCGGTCCCCCCAGTTAGAAAACTGCGGTGCCCAATGGGAAGTCAGCGCACTTGTCTCTTTTATTAAGTAATTTTAGATGAATATTGTGTCAAAGATTATAACTACAGGAGACACAGGCACTCGGTCTTTTTTTAAATTTAGTAATCTGCATGGAAACTAGCCCCTGACTACATCTGACCTGAAAACACCTGAATAATAAGATACTAAGATATAGATATGTTAATATACTGTGGAACATTCAAGACAAAGCGATAATATTTTCATTAAACAAGCAGATCTTTCACCAGAAAACCTGCATAGCGCCCCTCTACCTACACCTACAGCTGACTCTCTTGACAGACAGCAGTTCATTCACATCATTCACTTTGGGCAAATAGAAGAGAATATAATAGAAATCAGGATCAGACATCATAAATCAAATGTTTTGGCCAGATCTTTGTTGTAAGTTGGCGAAGCACGCAGTTACTTAAGCCAAATCCATATTGAAATTGAAAATCCTCTACAAAACCTGTATTCCTTTTGTATGGAGGAGAGCTGTGCCACAAATAATCAAAACTAGGTCCTTTTTGCTCAGACACTGGCGACTCTGCTACCACATCATGAATTATGTATGAGAAAATACTGCCAGATACAAGTCCATTAAAATAGTGATTGATAAGGCAAGACGAGTTTATTTATATAGCACAACACAAACACAAAGTAATTTATGACTAGACCTATCAGGATAATTACTATATTATTGTTCAGTAAATGAAAGCTGGAACAATATTTTTGGGGGCTCAGTGTATATTGCGTGTACATTTTCTTTGTGTTAGTGGACATTTTTGGTGATTCTTTTGTAGTACAATACAAGGAGCAATTGAAGGTCAAATAAGTACTTTAACTCCGACTGATTCACATTCATTCATTCTTTCATTCTTCTTTATCGCAGCTCTCATTAGAGTGTGGAACGGGCCTGATTTTTCTGTCCGAGCCCGGCCCACGTCCAACAGAGCATTGATCGAATCTGACTCGAGCCCGATAGGCATTAAGATATTTGTGTCCGAACCTGACCCGTCCTAGGATATTGTTTGTGTGGCCTCTAACGGACACAGAGACGCTAAATACAAACTCGGTATATAGAGAAAATAATGAGACTTTATTACTCACCTCTGGTAAAGTGGTCAATTTAAAGTGCAGCATCTCATCCATATTATCCATAGAAATTTTCCTCCGCAAATAATGACATCGAATCCATAAAACCGCGCTATTAATCCAGTTTGAGGCGGATTGAGGTAAAGCTGCAGATTAGCCATAGTGACTCTACTTCCTGTGTACTTTATCACTAATCTTTTATGTTTTACAAATCATCTGAAGTATTGCACCACATTTCACACAAACAATAATAACACAGTTTTGACTTATCTAAACTAGAAGTGCAGAGCTAGATCTTTTGAGCACTTAAGAGTCTCAAAGTGAGTGGTTTTACTGTAGACAGGAAACAGCTGAGGCCCTGATGTGTCCGAGTCCAACCCGAGGCCAAACATAAATTCAAAATATTTGTCTGTCAGACTTTGCTCAGGTTTCCATGCTCTAGTTTTTTTGTTTTTGTATTTTACATTATTGTACATTTAGAATATGTTTTGGGGGATTATCCTGCTTGAAAGTTACAGTGTCAGTGGTACAAGTTTCAGTATAATCATTTATCATCTACATTTTGTTTAGCAATATATCACACTTCAAAATTTATGACAATATCCTTCCGTTTACTTAGAAATCCCTATTAGTTGTTTTGTATGTATAAATACTTTGTCTGAATTCCAGTTTCCTTCGTATCTGAGCAGAGCACACCTCAGTGTCCAGCTGTGCTCTGTGGACCCTGTATTAAAGCCCCATAGAGAAAGGTTCGCCTGGTGTTGCACATGCTGACAGTGTGTTCACGGGGGCTTGCGTCTGATTGGTTGAACCTTGGCAGCGTTGTCGGGGCGATGTCCCCTCTGCTCCCTGTCACCGCTGAAGAGAGCAGTAACGGGTTCACGGTCTGTGGCTCCTACTCTGCTTTAAAAATATAACCCAGGATAAACAACATCACATCAGGAGCATAAGCGCGCCACACACTGCAAAAACTAATACTCTGAGTCTGAGCAGATTTAACTTGACGAAAAAATGCCCACCAATATGGAGAATACAGCAACATAATATTTGCTTTGTGTAGCATTTTAATGGTGCACTGTGTAACTTTTCTGCAGTAGGAGTATGGACTTGTCTCCATGGAGATGCCATTGCTTTGCCTGATATTTCAGAATGGTAAATTTCTCTATCCTTCACTGCAAAAAAGGCCTATCAAAAAAAACAAAAAAACAAAACAATTTTGAGGTAAAAATGCCCTATTTTTAGTTAAATTATCTGCCAGTGCAGTAAGAAACTTTCACTTACCAAGTTTTCTTAAAACAAGACGAAATACAAATCGTGTTCTAAGCAGAAAACACTAGTTTCAAGTATTTATGGCAAGATTTTTCACCTTATTGATTTGAGAAGGGAGTTAAAGCTTGATTTAATATAAAAAGTGCTTAGAATAAGTTGTAATATCTAGATAAGATATATCAGGATGGAATATCTTGAAACAAGTTAAAAAAAAATCTCATCTTATTAAGTAAAAAAAATCTTAAAATTGGCAGATGAATCTGCTTAATTCAAGTCAGTTTAACTATGCTAGAATATCCTTTTTTGTAGTGTTTATTAAAATATAGGTCTTTATTATTGCTGCTATATTATACTGTACTACACTATGGATGCCACCTGCTTGTCTCCATGGAAGTAGATCATTTTAATGCCATACTGTGGAACATTCCAGGCAAAGCAATAATATCTCCATGCAGTAGTCTTTTTCATCGTTTTTATATCATAGATAAATTGCTTCCTATAAGGTCCTATATTATACAAAACAGATTCAAATCCA
Organism: Odontamblyopus lacepedii; assembly: GCA_034769755.1. Lineage (NCBI taxonomy): Eukaryota > Metazoa > Chordata > Actinopteri > Gobiiformes > Gobiidae > Odontamblyopus > Odontamblyopus lacepedii. Next base: position 14,592,129 of record CM068351.1, read on the forward strand.
AATATACTTTTTATTTATATTTATAGATTTATAGATATTTCTATAGCACATTTTACAAACAGTTTTCAAAGTGCTGCACAGAGATCATAAAATAAAAACAAAAAGGTAAATTGCTAAAATTTGTTCATACTAGTCCTAAAAACAATAAAACCAGTAAAATCAAATAAAGCAAAACCATGAAAATCATAAAATAGCAGTGAAATAAGTAAAATAAATAAAAGACACAGTGTTAAAAGCCAGAGAATAAAAGTGGGTTTTAAGACGAGACGTTGCTGTTACCTCATTAAAAACACACACAGTGTCAGGGTTTGGTGTTTGTTGTGTGTTCCCCCTCCCTTCTGTGTCTGTCTGCTCCTCTGGGGGTGTGGCTGGGCTAATGCTGCAGTGTGGATCACCTGCTCGGTGGTTCACCTGCAGCTAATTGTCTAATCAGCTCCACTACTTAGTTCTGTCCCGATCCTTTGTTCTCTGTCAGTTCATTCCTTCTCTATCCTCGCTTCACGTCCCTCGTCCCTGCTTGTCCATGTCCATGTCCATGTCCACGCCCACGTCCACGTCGTCCGCCCTGCTTGTCCACGTCGTCCTGCCTGACCTTGCTGTCCAGTCTGTCTACCTGTGAGTCTTCCCTCCGTCTGTCTCCAGCCAGCTCCCATCACCACATCCTACAATCCCGGCAATAAACCTGTTTAAACATCTACCTGCGCCTATGTCTCTGCTTTGGGGTCCTCAACCACACTCCAACCTTGACAGAATGAACTGACCACTTGGACCCCGCAGAGTGTAGAGCATCGGCAGGCTCCAATTCCCAGCTACCTCGTTTGTCCTCACTTGTTCCTCTGGAGCGTTCTGCAGCAGTCGCTAGCCCTGCTCCTGTCCCAGCTCCTGTTTTCTCTGCCTCCATGTCCCTTGGACTTTGTGGACCACCGCTGGACATTGTTCTCCGTCCAGGGTGGTAGATTCCCTTCTTGGACCACCGCTGGACACCGTTCTCCGTCCAGGGTGGTAGATTCCCTTCCTGGGCCACCGCTGGACACTGTTCTCCGTCTGGGGTGGCAGAATCCCTTCCTGGACCACCGCTGGACATTGTTCTCCGTCCAGGGTGGTAGATTCCCTTCTTGGACCACCGCTGGACATTGTTTTCCGTCCAGGGTGGTAGGTTCCCTTTCTGGACCACCGCTGGACACTGTTCTCCGTCTGGGGTGGTCAACTCCCTTCCTGGACCATCGCTGGACATTGTTCTCCGTCCAGGGTGGTAGATTCCCTTCTTGGACCACCGCTGGACATTGTTTTCCGTCCAGGGTGGTAGGTTCCCTTTCTGGACCACCGCTGGACACTGTTCTCCGTCTGGGGTGGTCAACTCCCTTCCTGGACCATCGCTGGACATTGTTCTCCGTCCAGGGTGGTAGATTCCCTTCTTGGACCATCGCTGGACACTGTTCTCCGTCTGGGGTGGTCAACTCCCTTCCTGGGCCGCCGCTGGACACTGTTCTCCGTCCAGGGTGGTCGATTCCCTTCCTGGACCACCGCTGGACATTGTTCTCCGTCCAGGGTGGTAGATTCCCTTCTTGGACCACCGCTGGACATTGTTCTCCGTCCAGGGTGGTAGATTCCCTTCCTGGACCACCGCTGGACACTGTTCTCCGTCTGGGGTGGCCAACTCCCTTCCTGGACCATCGCTGGACACTGTTCTCCGTCTGGGGTGGTCAACTCCCTTCCTGGACCATCGCTGGACATTGTTCTCCGTCCAGGGTGGTAGATTCCCTTCTTGGACCATCGCTGGACACTGTTCTCCGTCTGGGGTGGTCAACTCCCTTCCTGGGCCGCCGCTGGACACTGTTCTCCGCCTGGGGTGGCAGAATCCTTCCTGGACCACCGCTGGACATTGTTCTCCGTCCAGGGTGGTAGATTCCTTCCTGGACCACCGCTGGACATTGTTCTCCGTCCAGGGTGGTAGATTCCCTTCTTGGACCACCGCTGGACACCGTTTCTCCGCCTGGGGTGGTTGATTCCCTTCCTGGGCTGCCGCTGGACACTTGTCTCCGTCTGGGGTGGCCGTATCCCTTCTTCGGCCGCTGCTGGACACTCGTTTCCGTCCGGGGTGGCTGTGTCCCTTCCTGGGCTGCTGCTGGTCGCCCCTCTCCATCCTGGGTGCCAGTTTACCTGTATCCCTCCATCCAGGCCCCCTCCACCCTCCCGTGTTTGTGTTGCTGTTTGGGACATCTGAGAGCTGTCCCTTGAGGGGGGGGTACTGTCAGGGTTTGGTGTTTGTTGTGTGTTCCCCCTCCCTTCTGTGTCTGTCTGCTCCTCTGGGGGTGTGGCTGGGCTAATGCTGCAGTGTGGATCACCTGCTCGGTGGTTCACCTGCAGCTAATTGTCTAATCAGCTCCACTACTTAGTTCTGTCCCGATCCTTTGTTCTCTGTCAGTTCATTCCTTCTCTATCCCTCGTCTACGTCCTCGTCCTGCTTGTCCATGTCCATGTCCATGTCCACGTCCACGTCGTCGTCCTGCTTGTCCACGTCGTCCTGCCTGACCTTGCTGTCCAGTCTGTCTACCTGTGAGTCTTCCCTCCGTCTGTCTCCAGCCAGCTCCCATCACCACATCCTACAATCCCGGCAATAAACCTGTTTAAACATCTACCTGCGCCTATGTCTCTGCTTTGGGGTCCTCAACCACACTCCAACCTTGACACACAGTTGTGTTTTGTTTAATGTAACTCTTTATTATTAGTCTGTCTACATCTCCAAAGCTCGAAATGCTCTGTTCCACCTTGTGACATCATGAATCGCTAATTTACAAGTTAACGGCTTCTTTTAACTTTAGTTCAGTAGAGATTGGCAATTCCAGGGCTGAAATTATCCAAATGATTCTAGTGAAGGTGTATGGAGTTTAAAAACACAGTGGAGCACTTCCTGTTTTACCACATGACATCACAAGGTGGTACAAAGTGTCTTCAAAATGAGGGAAGAACTCAGCCTAAATATGCATGAGTTTGTGTTTGTGTGAATGAAACAAAACACAACTTCAGGTATGTTTGTGACAAGGAAACAACAACAATTACAGCACAGATGAGAAAATAGCATAATATGGGCCCTTTAATTAGTATTTAGTATTTTCAAGTATTTTTTTCAATCGTAACATGCTACATCACCTTTTGCAGTGCAGTTCACTTGAGCAATCCCACAATATTGACAATAATGATTTAATATAATGAATAACATTACCTCATTTGATTATTGCTTTTTCAGCCATAGACCTGCCTTTTCTTTTTCCTCTTCCTCCTCCCCGTCCTTCTCTTCTTCCTCCTTTCCTTCCACTGTAGCTAAGGTCACAACCTCCATCAGGTCAGAGCTTATTACAGCAAAACAACATTAGTGGATTTACTTATTCAACCATGTGTGGTGTAACTACTTGTATATGAGGGGAATAGTTCACAAATAGGAATAGACCATTGACCCGTGTTATCATAATTGAGCTGTAATGAACTTGTATTGTATTTATCGCTTCTACAATCTACGTTAAATGAAAATACTAAACAGAAAACTCCTTATTATAATAATAATAATGTATTATTGTGATTAAAAGGCCAGTACATTATATATTTTATCCACGAGTGAAAAGCATGTTATATAATTAAAGGGCCCATATTAAGCTATTTTCTGATCTACGTTGTTAATAATGTTGTTTTCTCTTTTTCTTATTTATTTATTTGTAAAGGGACAGCATTAATTAACATTTAAAGTGTAAATATGTAAAGATTATAGCCAACGTGGCTAATTTCCATCTTCAGTCCCTTGGCAGGTTGATGTCAAATAATCTAAAGGGCAAGGAAAAGTACAGCAACAATCACACAAAATTACATAACACCAACACTCTCACTATACATACAATTCATTTCAGAAAGTTCATTTCAAGTTCGAAGTCAAGAGTTAAAGAGTTAAACCATTAAATCATTAAAAACATTCTCAGAGTTGCGTTTTGTTTCATTCACACATTTTTAATGCATAAATCCTGCATATTTAGGTTGAGTTCTTCTTTCAAATGAAAAACACTCCACTGCGTTTTTAAACTCCATACAACTTCACTAGATTTATGTGGATAATTTCAGCAATTGAAATCGCTAGTCTCCACTGAACTAAAGGTAAAATGTAGCTGTTAATTTGAAAACTACCCTGACATTGCAAGGTAGAACGGAGTATTTTGAGCTTTGGAGATGCAGACAGACATGTGTGAATGAAATAAAACACAACTCAGGGTATGTTTTAATGAGGTAACATTATAACATGGCTTGAAATAGGATCTTTACCTGTTTTCAGCCACTTAGTCCATTCTCTAACTGAGATGCTGCACCATGACAGATAAACAACTGACTTGGAAACATTCAGGTTGTTGTTTCCACATGGTTCACGTTGAACAACTTCTTTGATTGGACAATATCGTCTGTCCCTGGCAGCAGCTTCCATATGTTCTCATTCAACAAAATTACATTAAAATATACTGGCATGTGGCATATATTGAATTAAGTCTCATATATTGCATTTTAACAGCTGGCTTCTGTTATATAGTGAAGTAAAAGACGCTTTCCAGAACAGAAAAGAAGTTAGATGGACACTTATTAGAGGTGCACCATGTAACTTTTTTAGTGGGGGGTCCATCTCTCTCTTGTCTAAATGAAAACGTTATTGCATGGCCTGAAATGTTCCACAGTATGGCATTAAACTGATCTGTCTTGAATTTATGTTAAAAAAAAAGAAGCTAAAAATACCTTAAAAACATTCTTACTGTGAGCGGGTTCGGTACAATATCTTGGTAAGTTAACATGACTTAAATTAAGAACATTTTACTTTATTTGAGTAGATTCAACTTGACAAAATTATTATTAAAGTTATCTGCCAGTGGAAGTGTTTTTTTTTCTTAATTCAAGCTCCAATTGATTTTATTTCTTATTTTAAGTGCAAAAAGTTGTTGTTATTATTTTAAGTGTAGCAAGATGTATTTTCATATTTTATTCCACTGGCAGATACATTTACTCAAATCATGGTAAAACTTTCTTAATTCAAGTCAAGTCATTAACTTGACTAGATTTTGTTTTTTGCAGTGTAATGCCTTAGTGTGGAACATTCCAGGCAAAGCAATAACATCTCCATGGAGACAAACATACGTATATTGTCCTCATAGGAATGTTTGTAGACATTGGGCCCCATCTCCAAATTTTACTTGAGCTGTTTGTTCAGGAATACTTAAATGGAAGATTAAACCATTTTGAATGTTTTACCATCAACCTTGCATTGAAGATGCATTGTGTAACCTTGGTGGAGCATTCTGCTTTTCTCCAGATCCAGAGATGTTATTGCTTTGTCTGGAATGTTTCACAGTATGGCATTAAACCGTTCTATCATGGAGACCAAACCAGACCAAGTTACAGGTCAGATCTGTGGAGAGGCGACCCCGCTCACAGTCAGAATACCAGTTTTTCTAGGTATTTTTGAGCTTTAAAACCACCAGAAATTGAATAAATGTAAGGTGGAGCTGTTTAATGTTACACTGTTGAACATTCCAGGCAGAGCGACGACATATCTTCTGCGTCTTTAATCAGTTTTCCCATTTGAATTCAAAGTTGCTGTATCTTATATCATGTTTAAACGTTTGCTTCAGTAATGTTGTTATCTTTTCAAATACGAACACTAATTTTCTCGATGGAGCGATCATAAAAGCTCACACTAATAAAAGTCTATATTAAGGCTGCAGTGACATTGGGTTATTTTTAGCCCTGTTCCATATACAGCGTGTTCCTCCAGACTGTGATGCTCCTGGTCATTCACTGTTTACTCTGTGTCCCATGGAGACCTCACAATGGACTTAATGAGAGGAAAGTGTACATTCAAATGTTAGTTTTGCTTAAGGTCCTGTATCGCACTTCTTACGAGCTTTAGGCCGTGTTATAATGTTACTTTCTTGACATCACAAGGTGGAACTGAGGGTTTTCTGTTTGAGAGTAGAGCTAAATATGCAGGGTTTGTGTTAAACATGTGTGAATGAAACAAAACACAACTCCAGGTATGTTTTTGATGAAGAGAGAACATTATAACATAGACTAGAAAATAGTGTGATATAGGTCCTTTTAATTATTGCTAAGTTAAAACTGCTATTTTGAAGCATGTGTCTCTCAAATGCGAAAGACATTTCCACTTGAAACCTCTCTATATATACACTGCTCAAAAAAACTAAAGGAAGACGTTGAAAACACATCAAAGCTCAATGTGAAAAAAAAAAATTAAGACCTCTATAAGCTGAAATATCCTTTTGTTTCTAAGACATTGCCCATTATTTGTATAGATATCCAACAGATTATTATTTTTTTCTTATTGAGCTCTGGTGCGTTTTCAAAGTGTTCCTTTAATTTTTTGGAGCAGTATTTATATAACTTCTTTTACCTGAGATACATAATAGTTGCTGGTGCTTCCATTGTTAATTCTGTAAAAATCCACGCTGTTTCTCAGTCCTTTATGTAGTTTTTTTTCTCCTTTTTTTACGTGTACGCTCTTACGTCACTGTGATTGGTAAATCCGCCTGTCAATCACACCCTCCGAAATCAGGGAGACAGGATGCAGCTCCAGATCCACTCATCTTTGTAAAGTTTTGTCAAACCGTGTAGTTCTGGCACAGTAAGTAAAAATTCGCAAGCTAGAAGCAAATTTGAAAAGACAACATTTTAATGACAAGGGGACTGGGTCAGTAGCCAGCCTGGCGCCACCTAGTGTCTTTTCAGTTTTGTCAGTTTAATTTCTCTCCAGCAACTAGTCAGGAACGGCATGGATGCTGAGTGGCCTTTCTGTATGGAGTTTGCATGTTCTCCCCGTGTCTGGATGGGTTTCCTTCGGGCACTCTGCTTTCCCCCATCAACTCAAAACATGCAGCACCCCTAACATCAAGGACCATGACGTGCACCCTCCTGTGGGCACCACTCACAGAGGGGTTTATAGGGGGCCCGTGACCCACAACCCAGATGGATAAAGCGGGAGAAGATGGATGGATGGACTAGTCAGGAATTGGAATACACTTGGCGGTTTGCAAGAACCCCGGAAGCTGTAGTCGGTGCACCGTCCAATCAGTGAAGTGGTGTGTTGGCCAGAACAACCCGAGTTGTGATAGCAGACTGCATACACTATCCTCTTTTGGACTTCCTTTGTCAAATAATAACTTTGCATTTTTTATCATACCTTTAATTTGCAAATTCTCCTCGCAGAAATGATGCTCGTTGACAGACATGTTCACTCTCTGCTTTGTTTGCCTAATGTCGAGCGAATGAATCCTAATGCTGTGAGGTCAGACGGTTTCCACGAAGCGAAACCAGCTGATGAATGAGGCTACTGGATCAGAGCATCAAAAAGAACTGTGAATCAGTTATTGTCCAATATTGTTAATCCTGCATAGTTCTGATACATAAATTGACTAATCTGAATGTACCATGTGACCTAGTTTGTTTTGAATTTGAACTTATGGCCAGTACTAGACACAACACTTTGCTTTTCCATTGCATTTCCTGTAGTGTTTCCCCATTCACCAAAGCAACAATGAAAACACTAAAAGACATTTATAAAGCAGAGCGCTATTTAAAGCCTCAGCCCAAAGGTCTCCTGTCAAGTGAATGCTTCCTTTTTTGTTTTTAGACGTTGAATCTAGGGAGTGTTCAGGCTACTAGCACAAACATCTGTGTCCCCCCGAGCCCCCCTCCCTCACGTCAGGGTGGTCCGTGGCTCAGACCAGCCGGGGGCAGTGGGGAGCGCTCATGTATGAATGTTACTTTGTTTAAACATGGCTCTGGGATAAGAACAGGGAGCAGAGGGCAGAGAGGAGCTGTCCAGGCTGAAAACGCACGTGCCGCTGATGTAACAGGCAAAGAAAAGCAAGAATGAGAGAGTTATGCAGTTTTGGAGGTTTCTAAGACAAAAATATTTCAGATCGAAGAAAACTAGTGTGACTGTTGCTAGGGCGATGGAAAAAAAATCTCATCATTTTCTATTTAATTTTCTATTTGTCCTTTTACATTGTGTAACTTTTTACGCCTGCCAATGGAGATGTTATTGCTTTGTCTGGAATGTTTCACACTTTCTATGATGAATGTTTGTTTTTCTAGGTATTTTTGAGCTATAAAACCACCTGTAATGGAATAAATCTAAGGTAGAGCTGTTTAAAGTCACACTGGAACATTCTAGACAGAGCAACACTGTAAAAAAAAAAGCTATTTTTACGGTAAAATATCACCAGCTGTTGTTTCCAGAACTCGAACGTTATTAAATTACGGTAAAACATTTCCTTTTTTAACAGCAAAAAAATTGTATTGATACTGTTGATTGCACAGTTAAATAATGTGCTTATTACAATATTTTACCGCAAAAAATTACATAAAAAACAAAAAACAAAACACTATTAGCGTTAAAAATAAAAATTTTCCATGTAAAACAGGTAAAAATTTTGCCGTTAATTTTAGGATAAATACTCTTTTTTGACTTAACGGTATGTCCCCTTTAGTTTTGAGTTGTACTGAACTTGTACTGTATACAGTACAAGTTCAGTACAACAGTACATTCGTTTTAAAATTTTCACAGAAAAATTGTTGAAAACTGTGTTTTCTACATACAGTATTACAACCATAAATATTAAACTTATGTAATGTTTCTTGATTTACAGAAATTTACTGTATTTACTATGGTGATATTTAGATTTTGCGACCTTCATCTTTTGTGATTTGACAGTTTTTTTACCATAATTTCCAAAGATTTATTTATTTTTTTTACAGTGAACGACATATCCATAGAAACAAACAGGTGATGCTACAAAAAGTTACACAGTGCACCTTTAAAAACAAAGTGCTTTCAAAAAGAGTTCTTTAAAGCTGCACTGCACAACTTTTTCTAGTGGAGGGTCCACTACCTACTTTCTCCATGGAGATGTTATTGCTTTCCCAGAAATGTTCCATGGTATGACATTAAACATATCTGTCTAGCATTTATTCATTACGGTTATTGTTTCTATTGCTCAAAAATACAGTAATTCCTTCTGTGAATAGGGGCGACTCTCCACAGATCTGAACTGTAATGTAGCGTAGTTCTGTAACCTGCTTGTTTCCCTAGTGATAGATGGGTTTAATCTATAGCAACAACATTTCCATGGAGACAAGCAGGTGGGAGACCCTCCACTAGAAATGTTACGCAATGCAACTTTAAAAATAAACATAAAGAGTTTTAATAATGGCCATTTGAAACCTCATGCTTCTACTGACAGATTATTGACTGTAAAACCCTTGATTAAAACTGCCCGAGCGAAATATTGACAATTAGAAAGGACTGAACCTCGATCTTGATTAAAACTCTGTTCATTATACAGTGCTAATCTTATATGTCAGGCTTGTTTTCTGCAAAGGGGAGACAGTTTTCTACAGGCTATGAGTGACCATGGCATGAACTGCACTGGCAGCTCCAGCTCAAATGTCAGTTTGGAAAAATATTACCTCAAGCGTTTTGTACATGGAAGGGCATCTGATAAAGCTCATCAAATCAGATTTGTCGTGGTGACCATGTGTGATGCCATATGTGTAAGGAGGTACTTGCCAAAGGTCCTATATGATGCAAAATTGACTTATGTGAGCTTTAAGTCCTGTTAGAATATTGTTACCTCCTCAAAAACATACCTGGAGTTGTGTTTTGTTTCATTCACATGTTTGAATAACACTGGACTGTTTGCCTGTCTGCATCTCCAAAAGTCAAAATGCTCTGCTCCACCTAGCTACCTTTTACCTAGTTCAGTAGAGATTGGCAATTGCACCCCGGTTTATGGAGTTTAAAAACACAGTGAAGGGAATAGACCCTAAATATGCAGGATTTGTGTGTTTAAAACATTCCAAGCTTTGTGTTTTTAAAGCTTTGAATGGACCGGCCCCACAAAACATCTCAGACCTCCAAATTTACATCCCTGTGCGTATACTTTGAGGTCCGAGGTCCAGCTCCAGCTCGTGGTGCCTAAAACGGGACTCAATACTGGACAGATGGGGCTTACATCAATCAATCAATCAAACAGTGATTACAGTGATTAAAAAGAAAAAAAAAGAAAAAAAAAAGAACCTTCTCTGTGGTCGACCCCAAACTTTTTTAAGTCTCATCTTAAGACCCACATTTATTCTTTGGCTTTTAACACTGTGTGAGTTGTGTGGTCCTCTATGCATTTTATTTATTTTTAATTTATTTAATTTGTTTTATTTATTGCTATTCTATGGTTTTGCTCTTTTTTATTTTACTGGTTTTATTGTTTTAAAACTAGTATGGCTAAATCTGAGCCTTTATTTTATCATATATTATTATTATTATTATTATTATTATTATTATTATTATTATTATTATTATTATTATTATTATTATTATTATTATTATCCATCCATCCATCCATCTTCTCCCGCTTAATCCGGCTGGGTCGCGGGGGCAGCGTGCTGCCCAATACTCATAGCACCTGACCCCCCCTATGAACCCCTCTGCAGGTGGTGAGCCCACAGGAGGGTGGACAACATGGTCCTTGATGTTAGTTCATAGGGGTGTGGGCATTGTTTAAGTCCATAAAGTATATATTTCCTAATTTACTATTTAAAATCACAGAGGTATAGCTAAACCTGTTGGACTGTGGGGTTTAAGTCAGAATAACGGTTAGCAGTGACAGCACCGGGATGGCTCTAGTATAAGCTCTCTTAAGGCAGTCGGCTGCAGCTCTTAAGGCGGAGTGTTTACTTTAAGATTAGCTCAGATGAGGAGAGTGTTTGTTCAGGGATTTGATAAAGACTTTGTAGATGTATTCACAGAATGCTCAAACACACCGAGCAACATTTCTTGGAACAACATTTCTGTCTCTCTCACTTCTCTCCTCATCTCTCGTCACTCTGCCTCTTTTTTTATTCCGTTCTTTCGCTCTTTCTTGCTCTGTCTCAGGAGGTCTTTTTATAAAATTAAGTACATTAAAATTGCATGGTCTTGTTGATCTCAGTGTATCCAAGAGATGTTCAAACTCAGAGAGAGTGAGCCCAATCTGAAAGGAAGAGAGGAGAGTGTGTGTGTGTATGAACATCGATGTGTGTGGGATTGTGTGTCTGTATAAGTGTATGTGTGTATACCAAAAGAATTAAGTAGGTATTCTTTCCTGCACTCATAAAAGATTTGTTTTTTTGTTTTTTTCGGTGAATAGTTCTGTCATCTTGTATCCTATTCTATATGTTAATAGGGTTTTGGCAAAATAAGTGCCAAACTTCAGCCTAAACCCCTTCAGTCTGTAGAATAACTTTAGTTCTATGCATAATTTCTGTGTTAAAGGGATAGTTCGGGATTTTTTACATGAATCTGTATGTCCCCGTCAGCAGTGTCGTGCATCAACAGTAACTTACCTCCCGACAGCGTCTGTTGAGTCAAGTTCTTCCCTGGTTTTGGTGGTGATGAAAGTGTCCGGCAAGTTGGCTGGAGTCATGAAAATAAAGCATTTTTCTTCTCAAAACAATATGTGTTCAAAAGAGTGATACATTTGCGTCACAAAACATGAACCATGAAAAAGTCAGACCTCATAATCTCTTGGTACTATTTTCTCTCCGCTCCACTTTTCTGTCTGCTCAGACTGTTGACCACTGCGACGCAAGAGAGCTAATGTGAGAGCTAACATGAGAGCTACAGCGATAAGTATATAAGCTTGGATATGCTATATAAGAGTATATTTAAAAATTTGGGCATCAGTATGTTCAGGTTCATAAAGATTCATCGTCGGTGTCATAGTCACTCATGTTGTTGTTAACTTTCCGAGCAGTAAACACAGTGAAACAGTATGACCCGGAGAGAAAATAATACCAAGCGATTAGGAGGTCTGACTTTTTTGTGGTTCATGTTTGTGATGCAAATGTGACTCTTTTGAACACTCTTTTGGACAGTGATGACATACTGATTCATGTCAAAACACCTGAACTATCCCTTTAAGTCATTGGAATATGATTAATGATTATGTAAACTGATGAAAGAAAAATAAACTAACTAAAATGTGAGTATATTGTATAGGTTTTGGCAGGTTTCTTTGAGTGACTAGCATAGACTAAAAGAAGTGGACTTGAGTGTGACGTCACTGAGAGCGTTTAGCTCCACTCAAATGAAGCTCGTGATTCTAACGGTTACAGGAGCGAATTTGGACACAGGCTCTATATTATGAGTAAGATTTTTTAATGGACAAAATAGCAGGAAAAAAACCCACCAGGATCTTGTAGAGCGGATTAATATGAACATTTTAAGACCAAATGGCGAGGCTCACAGCAAAAGTTACAGAGAGAGCGGCCATGCTATTCTAAAACATTTACACTGCAAAAAAGGATTTTCTGGCATAGTTAAACTGACTTGAGTGAAGCGGATTCATCTTAAAAGATCAATTTTAAGATTTTTTTTACTTAATAAGACAAGATTTTTTTTACTTACTAGATATTACAACTTATTCTAAGCACTTTGTATATTAACTCAAGATTAAGCCTCATGTTGTCTTTGATCAAATGTACAGATATTGTGAATGCTCGAAAGGTATTCTTAAAACTAGGTGTTTTTAAAAATGTATTTAAGAAATAATAGCCTAATAGAAGACATGTTCTATACTAGAAATAACCAGTAATAAGCAATTACCTAAATATACTCAAAATTAGGTGAAATTAGGTGATTAGGTATCTTGCCATAAATACTTGAAACTCGTGTTTTCTGCTTAGAACAAGATTTGTATTTTGTCTTGTTTTAAGAAAACTTGGTAAGTGAACATTTCTTACTGCACTGGCAGATAATTTCACATAAAATAGGGCTTCCTCAATCTCCTCCTCTTTCACAAACCTTTCTCTCTCTCTCTCTCTTCCTCTCTTCTCTTCCATCTCTTCTTCCTTTCTCTCTATTTCTTCCCTCTCCTCTTTTCTCTCATTTTTATTCTTTCTCACACTCCTTTCTTGTTTTTCATTCAAATTTTCCAAACTTTTTCATCTTTTTCATCATTCATCATCTTTCATCTCTACCTCTCTCTCCCTCTCTCCACCCCCTCTCCCATTTCTATCTTTCTCTCACCTCCTTTCTATCTGTCTTCTTTTCTCTTCTTATTCCCTTTCTCCCCCTTCTTTCTCTCTCTCACACACTTTCTCAGCCTTTCTTTTCCCCACACTTTCCCAGTTTTCCTCTCTTTCTCTTTCTCTACTCCCAATCCCTCCCCTCTTACTTACTTTTCACCCTCCCTTCCTTTGATGTTTCTCTTCCCTTATCTCTATCTCACTTTATCTGCCTCTATCTCTTTCTCTCTATTGCTCTACTCCCACTCTCTCTCTCGCTTTCTCTTTCTTCCACCCTTACCCTCCCTCTAGCTCTCGTCCCTTATCTCTCTTTTTTGCTTTCTCTTTCTCAGCCTTTTTTCTGCTAATTCTCTTTACATCTCTCACACACTTTCTTTCTCTCTCGTTTTCTTATTCTCTCATCTTTCTCTGCCAATTCTCTCTCTCTTTCTCTCCCTCTTTCTTATTGATGTGAGCAGATCCAGTCCTCCAGAACACGCCACCTCCACACCAGACCATTCTTCCCCCGAGGAGTCTGCCACTGTCATTGATTCATTGTTTTCTGTCAATTCAATTTGTCTAAATACACGAGAGTAAAAACAATCCCACTGCACACACCCCCCACACTGAAGGTACCCGAGTCTAAACTTTCAGAGGTTTGAAGGGTCATTTTTGCTCTGAGAATCTGAGGAATGGAGAAAAATACCTTGATGTGTTGATAAAATGTGTGTGCTGATTCTTTTGAAGGAGAGTTTGTTATTTCTGTGTAAAGGCTTTGGCTGAAATGTTGCACAGTGTGGCATTAAACGTATACAGTTTTTATTTATCTCCTTCTCTTGTCTGGCTTTCTGCGCTCCTCTCTCTTTCTCTTCTCTCTCTTTCTCCACTCCTCTCTTTCTCTTCTCTCTCTTTCTACATTCCTCTCTCTCATCTCTCTTTCTCTCTCTTCTCTCTTTCTCTTGATTCTTTCCTTCTCTCTTTTCTCTTTCTCCACTCCTCTCTTTCATCTCTCTTTCTCTCTCTTCTCTCTTTCTCCACTTCCCTCTCTCTTTTTTCTTTTTCTCCACTCCTTTCCTTCTCTTCTTTCTCTTTCTGCATTCCTCTCTCTCATCTCTCTTTCTCTCTCTCTTCTCTTTCTCTCACTTCTTTCCTTCTCTCTTTCTCTCCCATCTCTCTTTCTCTTTCATCTCTCTTTCTCTCTCTTCTCCCTTTCTCCACTCCTCTCTCTCTTTTTCTCTTTTTCTCCACTCCTCTCCTTCTCTTCTCTCTCTTTCTCCACTCCCCTCTCTCTTTTCTCTTTTTCTCCACTCTTCTCCTTCTCTTCTCTCTCTTTCTGCATTCCTCTCTCTCATCTCTCTTTCTCTCTCTTCACTCTCTCTTTCCCTCTCTTCTCTCTTTCCATCACCTGTCTCTCTGCTCTCCAGCTTCCTCTCTTTTGCCCTCTTCTCTCTCTCCTTCTCTATCTCTGTTTGTTTCTCTGTCTCTCTATTTGTCTCCATCTCTATCTGTCTTTCTCAGTTTTCCTTTCTTCAGTCATGTGTTTTATTGCTCAAATAAAACCTTGAAAAACAGACATTATGCAGTGGGGTTGCCTCTCCACAGATTCGACCCGTAACTCGGCCCAGTGATTCTTATCTTGTCTTTCCGGACATAAATACGTTTAATGCATTAGTGTGGAACATTCCAGGCAAAGCAATAACATTTCCGAGACAAGCAAGAAACTGAATCTTCACCAGAAAAATGACATAGTGCTTCTTTAATGTAGTTTAACAAATTGGAAGATTTTTATATTGTCATTTGTTGCTATAGTGAATGAGTTTTATGGGAATTTTTCAGTTTTTCTTATGTTCTCTGGCTTTCCTGCAAAATTAGTATATCTTGACTGGAATGTGAAGTGTCTTGACTTTAAATCATTGATTACTTTTCATTTTTGATGGAAACAACTAAGTACAACGAATGCAAATGGATTAAAACCCCCATCACCATCACAGCACATTTTTCCTATTTTTCCTAAAATGTCTGACTAAAAAGACTCAATTCAAACTGAACTGAGCACAGACAAATGGCTGGACTCTTTGTGAAGCTGAGGCTCTGTAGTTTTGGCTTTTGCCCTCCTGTAACCCTCTACTTTCATTATCAGTGGAACAAGGTACACAGAGGAAAGTCAGATTTCAAATTCTGAATCAAAATTCTGAATTCTTTGGGGTAAATACAAGAATCAGTGTAGCTGGTGTCTCTAGGAATGACAGACAGATAAACAGATACTTTATTAATCCTAAGGGAAATCTGATAGTCCATGAAATGATCTGATAGTACATGGGATTTGACAATTCCCATGATAAAGTTGAAGCATATCTCACGAAAAAGGAGATTTAGGAACTTGTAATTATGCAAACAAAAAAAATGTCCAAGAAAAATTGATATAAAAGTCCTACAAAATTTATGTGATTTTTCAAAAAGAAGTAAGCTACAAATTTCCATTAATACTTTACATGTCCATGAGATAGTTTCCCTTTGCTCAGAAGGCTTACAAACAGAAATTAATTAAGAAAAATTAATGGAATTTAAAGGGTTGGTAAGGGGTTTTAATGGTCACCTGTCAACTGCTTGTTTCTATGGGTATATTTGCCTAGACTGTTGCAAAATATAACATTAAACAACTTTAACTTACATTTATTCTATTACAGGTGGGTTTAAAGCTCAGAAATACCTAGAAAAACATATTGGGAGTGTGAGCGGGGTTGCCTCTCCACAGATCTGACCTGTAACTTCATCCGGTTTGGCCTTTATGAAGACAGAGAGGTTTAATCTCATACTGTGAAACATTCCAGACAAAGTAATAACATTTTTTAAAAGCTTTTGATGGACCCTCCACCAGAAACGTTGCACCTTTAAATTTAGTTTTATTTCCTTTATTTTATTATCTGTCTGTGACGTTGCCATGGGAGTGAAGGGCAGTAGAGAGTCCTTGAAATAGTCGCTTTATTCCACAAATGACTCTTAGCTCCACTTTGTCCAAACCAGTGATTTTTCCATCGTAGCGGATTGGGTTAGAGGCCACACGAAGTGCTCTTAGACGTCTCCACTCTGCTGTTTCCTGGTGTAAACATGACAGAGTTTGGCTGTGTGGTCTCGTAGATGTGAGCGTTCTTCGTTAGGGGCCGTCCAGAGCAGTGAAGGCCCCTGGGAGAAGCTGGTCCTCAGGTCAGAATGGATTTATCCCGTTTAAACCAGCAGCCTACGCTCCGAGGGGACGCACGCCTCAGGGGAGCTGTAAACGCTAATATTTCTGACAACAGGCTTTTCCTTATACATGGTCAAGCTTGGGTGCTTTATGTGTCCGGCCAACGCATTTAAAGCCACACTGTGTAATTTTTATGGTGGAGACTTTATTGTTTTGCCTAGAATGTTCCCCAGTACGCTATTAAACTTATATTTATTCAATTACGGGTGTTTTTATTGCTCAAAACCTTGAAAAAAATGTGTTCTTATTGTAAGCAGGGGTCACCTCTCCACAGATCTGACCTGTAACTTTGACTGATGGTTGTTCCAATGGAGATAAATAAGTGAAATGCGAAACTATGGAAGGTTCTAGGCAAAGCAGGTGACGAACCCTCCAACAGAAATGTTACACATTGCACCATTAAAGCTACAAAATGTAATGTTTAGGGCGGAGACGGCGCCATCTGTTTGTCTCCATGGATACGTTATTGTTTTGCCTGGAATGTATCACAGTATGGCATTAGTTTTTCTATACATGCAGAAAATAAGCAACAAAACCAGGCCAAGATACAGGTCAGATCTTTGCTCACTGTTTTTCAAGGTATTTTCAAGCCATAGAAACGCCTTTCCAAGTTAAATATGATTAATGCCATACTGTGGAACATTCCAGAGTGAGAACTTACTGTTGATGGTCATAATTTAGCTGCGTGCTACTGCTCATTTACTGGTATTCATCTGTTGGAAAAAATATTTGGTGATATTTTTAAAGTACAATCAGTAACGTGTCCATGTACCTGTGTTACTCAGAGACTAAACTGAACTATAATCACTTATCAAAGATATAGTAAATTATTATAGTGAGTTATTATAGTTTGTATAGTTATTATTGTTTGTATAGTTATTTTAGTGAGTTTAGTTATTATAGTTTGTGTAAATTTCTTCTATATCTTAAGACATCTTGATTTGAAGTTTTATAATTGGTTAAATAATCCAGATTATGATAAAAATGATTAAATGTCTCTAGTCCAATCTCAGTATCTCTGACTCAGACTTCTCTCTCCTCCTCTCTGTTTTACCCCCCTTTCCTTCCTTTTTTCAGTTCTCGTCCTCTCCTCTCTCCTTTCCTCCATCCTCTTCTGCCTCCTCTCCCTTCTCCATCTTTGTCTCTATCTCCTTCGCTCTCTCTTTTCTCCACTGTTCCTGCTTATTCTCTTCTCGCTCCTCCTCTCTCTCTCTCTCTCTCAATTTCCCTCTCTCTCCTCCCTCTCTGTCACTCTCTCTCCTTCCCTCTCCTCTCTCATTCCTCCTCCTCCTCCCCTCTCTCTCTCCCCTTCTATTTCCCTATCTCTCACTCACTCTCCTTTCACCCCTCCTCTGTTTTGCCTCCCCCTCTCTCTCCTCTCTCTTCCATTTCGCTCCACCTTTTTCCCTCCTCTTTCTCCTCCCTCTCTCCTCCCTCGCTTTCCTCGCACTCTCTCCTCCCTCTCCTCCTTCTCTTTCCTCTCTCTCCTCCCTCGCTTTCCTCGCACACTCTTCCCCTCTTTCTCCTCCCTCTCCTCCTTCTCTCTCCTCTCTCTCCTCCCTCTTTCTCCTCCCTCTCCTCCTTCTCTTTCCTCTCTCTCCTCCCTCTTTCTCCTCCCTCTCTCTCCACTCTCTCCTCCCTCTCTCTCCTTCCTCTCACTCCTCTCTCCTCCCTCTCTCTTCTCTCTCCTCCCTTTCCTCCCTCCCTCCCTCCCTCCCTCTTTTCTCTCTCTTCTGAGAGTTTTGTATGAAATCTGATTGCTCCTTCCGTTCACATTTTCTCACCATCTGCTGGTTTTGGCTGCTTCTGTGAATCAATTCCTAATTTTTTGGCTGCTTTGAGTCGTCTTGCCTCCGTCTCCTCTTTTTTTGTCCCTACACTTCCTATTTATGTGCTTCCACGGGCCCTGGCAGGTTTTGATCTGAAAACGCTGTGCAAAACAGTTCAAACCATGGCATCCGATGAATAGAAGATCGGATAAAATAGTGTAGCCAGCAGAAAATAAGAGAGGCTGACAATGATTTACTTAAAGCAGTCGCCCTGGTTGGCTCACAGTATTTACTCTTAATCTAATCTTAATCTAATCTTAATCTTAGTTAGAGAAAAAACAAACCTGACTGTTTTATAATATGAAGGTTGCTGGTTGGATCCTATCTCCAGTAGTTCTTCAGCAAGACTCTTTGCCCTCCATGTCATATAGGCTCTATCCACGCTTATGTCACAAACCAGGAAGACGTTTGGAAACATGTGATGACAACTTCCGGTGTAGTTCCCGACACTGTGATCAAACCCACTGAAGTAAATGTGATCGTTGGTAAAATAAAGACTGCATACGTATGTGCTGTTTGGAATCATCTTGAATTCACATGCGATAAGAATCTCTTCTTATCGCATGTACCCAGTGAGCTCGGAGTTGTGCATCAGTGGGGAAAACTGGGATATGATCGCAATTGTTAAATTGATTAGCCGACCATAACGGAACGCTACAGTGACATTTATATGAAGAAAACTGGGCAATTTTCTCATTTTTCCTACATTTTGTCAGAGTTACTACCACAAACCCGCCAGAAGTTGTCACTGCATGTTTTTCCAAACGTCTTCCTGGTTTGTGATGTAAGCGTGAATAGAGCCTGTTATCGTCAATCTGCCCCAAATCAATCATATCAAAATTGCAAGTTTGGTAATCGCTAATTGTAATAATGTTTTCAACAAACAACAAAATTACTTTAAATCTTCTTAAACAAAAAATACAATATGTTGTGTAGACATTAGCTACAGGTCAGATCCATGGAGAGGCGAGCCCGCTCACAGTAAATGGATGTTTTTCAATAGATTTACTAGCAATAAAAACAGCTACAAATGAATAAATGCAAAATGTGTTTTAGTACATTGAAAGTGAAAAAGTGCTAAATAAATCTGACCATTTAACATTCACTGATATAAAAAACAGTAAGTAAAGCAGAAACATCTCCATGGAAACTAACAGGTGCTAAAGGCTCTACCAGAAAAGATTAGGACTGGAAAAACATCAAATTACTTTTTTTCTGATAAATACTGTGCGACTGTGGTTTGTAGATTTGTAGATAAAAGGTAAAGATTAAAGGTTAAGGTTAAAAAAGATAGATTTGTAGATAAAATGATTCTGTTGAAAGTTAGCATTTTAAACACTTGCAGAGATCCTGACTAAAAGAAACATGAACCAACAAGATTCAAGATTTAAGATTTAAGAATTTTAAGATTTAGTTTTTTATTTGTCATATGCAGATTCAACAAGGTCAGCAATGCAATGAAAGGCTTAGGATGAGAAGAATCGTTGCTATTCAAGAAGTACTAATAGCTGCAATAAATAGTACTGTTAAAAAAAACCCAAATACAATGTTTTTGCAAATACAAGGGAAATAAGAAAACAATATAGTAAAAAATATAATAAAATATAATAAAATTACAAAATACAGATATATAAAATGTAATATGGAGCTCCCATCAGTGCAACCATCCTGTGGTGCAGCTTGATGTAAACAAATGCAAACTTTTATGCAGAATAACACAGGATATTTTCAAGGAAATTATGGTACTTAAAATGCTCTATCATCTAAGTGCAGATAAATAAAACTGCAATTGTGATTCCAGCCCTTTACTTAGTGCACCTTTGACACACTTGTTCAGAAATGCATCTTATACTTAAACTATTTTAGCCTTTCAAATATTAATGCTTCTAATGCTTTAAAAAGTGAACTCTTCCACTTACATGAGTTTGTAGTCCAGCCACAGAGGTTAGTTACATCAATTAGTCTGATCCTCCTTCATTGTTTCCCCTGCAGATCGGAGTCTTTCTTTAGTCCTTTGTAGCTTTTAGTCTCTTCTCTATCAGCCCTGCCCTGTTGTTAGGATCAGATAAACTTTAGCCTGAGTGGAGCCGGCTCTCCCCTCTGCAGAGATAGTGTCATGGTCATCAGATCTATGTGTGCTTTCTATGCAGTGACACTGACTCTTGACCCAGACCAGAGCGGGGGGTCCTTGCATTGTAATGATTCGTCTTTTCTGAACGATGTCTGCATGAGAAAACACTGCATCCTTGAACTTGTCCCGTTGTACTCAGCTCATAACATTTTACATTATGGAGGGTGTTCGGGAACAGGCTGAAAAGTCCACACAAGTTCACAAATCGCATTATATTACAATAAGACAAATTAGAAAATATTTAAAAAATGGTAATAAACTTCTAAATAAGTTGGAAAAAAAATAGCAAGAGACAGTTAAAAAATAAATTATATAAATGTACAGTAAGTAAATAACAAATATCATAATGTAAAACCTTAATGACTCCGATATATGCTCATTTAAATCCACAATTATTATTATTATTCAGTCATTTTTATTGGCTTTTTGAAAATGTTAATATAATAATAATAATAATAATAATAATAATAATAATAATAATAATAATAATAATAATAATAATAATAATAATAATAATAATACAAATTTAATTAAAGAAAAAAATCCATCCATCCATCTTCCCGCTTAAAGAAAAAATGAAAAATTAAAGGGGAAATTTGAGGGAAATTTAAGGAGATTTTAGAATGGGAAGTAGATGAGCTATTTACTTATATTTCAGATTCAAAATAAAGGAAGAATGGCTTTAATGTTTTTTAGTGTGAAAGTGTTTTTTGTATACTAAAATGTGTTTCAGATTATCCTTAAAGGTGTGCTGTGTAACATTTCTAGTGGAGGGTCTGCTACCTGTTTGTCTCCATAGAAACATTATTACTTTGTCTAGAATGTTCCACAGTATAAATTAAGCTATCTGTCATGAGGGAGACAAGCAGGTTACAGCACTAGGCTACATTACAGTTCAGATCTGTGGAGAGTCGTCCTTATTCACAGAAGGAATTATTGTATTTTTGACCAACAGAAACACCAGTAAAGAATAGAAGGATATCTAGAAGGATATGTTTATTGCCATATCCTGGAATTTTTCAGGCAAAGCAATAACATCTCTGCGGAGACAAGCAGGTGGCAGTGAAACACTTTTTTAGTATGCAAAAAATGCTTTAGGATTTCATTGCCATGTATCCAGCCGTGGACACACAGAATGATGCAACATTTACTTTATATTACCAGAGTCTCAAGGCCCAATGAATTTTATTACACCAAAAGAGAGGCAAACTGTGCAAACTGTTAAAAACATGCTGACTTGATTTCTATGGAGTGTTCAGTCCAGACAGACATAATATAATATGATACTGTAATGAAAACTGTATGAGTGACGGTTTAATCCTAATAATGCACCATAGAATATTCCTCCTGACCATTTGTTTACACCTGATTTGTGAGCGTTTAGGCTAACACAAGCTAATTCAGATAATTCAGTAATATATATCTATATATCTATCTTTTTACCCTGGCCTACAGCTAAATACCTGCTATTGTTTTATTGCTTTTATATTGATTTTTAATTGTCTTCTGTTTTTAAAGTCTTTTTGCACTGTAGCACTTTGAGATTTGGTGTCAAATGTAAAGTGCGTTATAAATAAAATGTATTATTATTATTATTATTATTATTATTATTATTATTATTATTATTATTATTATTATTATTATTATTATTATTATTATTATTATTATTATTATTATTATTATTATTATTATCTATAATTCAATAATATTTATTACTTTGGCAGCAGTCACATTTATCACTCTGAAACCCATAGAAAACCTGATAACTTTTCAATCACTAGAGACTTCACTCACATCACCTTTATGATGTGTTGGGCCAAACTATTTTGCATTATTTTAAAAAAATAAAGAAAAATCTGGTACTGCCCATTTAAGGCTTTCCTCACACTAAAACATGAAGTGTAGGTTTAACACTTAAAGAGTTATTTTCAACACTCCTTTAATGAACATATGGTCCTGTTTCCTAGAGTGTGTGAGTGTTTAGTTAACTCTTAGAGTTAATTTTTAAGTCACTATTTGACTCTGTGCTGACAGTGTGAGTGTGGAGGAGCTTTGACGCTGTGTAATATTCACTCTGAATCAACACTGGAAAGACTCTGGTACAGTGTTATACACAAATAACTCTAATTATGTTTAATCCGACTTGACACTTTTTTAAAAATGCTGTTTGATTTTTAAATGACAAAATATGCACATTTTATATCATTTTATTTAAACATCCATCTTCTCCTGCTTTATCTGGCTGAGTCGCGGGGGCAACTGTTCGCTGCCCAGTCCTCTGTGCACCTGAACCCCCATGAATCCCTCTGTGAGTGGTGTCCACAGGAGGGTGGACGTCATGGTCCTTGATGTTAGTTCATAGGCTGCTGCATGTTTTGAGTTGAGGCCCGAAGGAAACCCATCCAGACATGGAAAGAACATGCAAACTCCACACAGAAAGGCCTGGGTGACCTTGGGATCAAACCCGGTACCTTCATGCTGTGAGGCATGAGCACTAGCCACACAGCCACTGTGCCGCATTTAGTTTTATTTAAAACATGGAAACATGTTTTACATTTAGTACACGTGTAACAACTTGCTGATGTCAGATTTCTTATTTAATTGAACTTGTGCTATGACAAAGTGTTTAAAGGTGCATTATTTATACAAAGCTGTAGAGTCAGTTACAGATTTTAAAGATTCATGTCACACTTTTGACCTGATTTCTACATTACATTAAATATGCAGGCGCACTTTGTAAATGTCAGTGAGTAGGACAGGCACAGACCCGGGAGCGCCCTCTTCCCCGTCTCTCCTCTGTCCTGCCAAAAACATGTCCCAAAGTGTCCCATTATTCCAACAACCCCAATCTTTATATTAATGTGGACAAGCCAATCCACTAGCATCTGCTCTGTAGCTTTTGCCCTCATTGTTGGATCACTTTTCTTGGCTGAAATTCTCTATTGCGGCGACACCAGTTGTGCCATTCCAAGATCTCGCCATCACCGTGGGGCATACGCTACATTTCATTACACAATGCTAATTAATTTCAGTAGGAAGCCGAGCGTTATTCATACTGATTGACTCATTGTTACAGCCTAAATAGACGTCCAGGGTTTGTTCTGTATTAAAAGCCAATTTCACGCCAGCTACAGGAAATACAGAGGCTATTAACATGTTGAAAGTGAAACTGTCAGGTGAGTGATCAGCCGCTCGTGTTAATCAGGTACTCATTAGTGCTGTAACCTGCGTCTGACACAAGGGGGCGTGTTTTGATTTATGCTCATTTGGTTTGTCATTGGGATGCAAGGTCGCTGCCACTCAACAAACAAAATTAAACTTTTTTTGTTACACCTGCTGTTATTGCTTTGACTGGAATGATTTAAATGACGGCACTGAACGCTATTGAGAAGCCATTACAGGTCAGATCTATGGAGAGGCAAGCATTCTCGCGGTAAGAATGCTTGTTTTAAAGGTATTTTTTGCAATAAAGGCTATAACTAAATACAATTAATGCATTATTTATAATAGTAATAAGGAGGTCTTGTGGAGAAAAGACTGTATTTATAGAGAAGTACTCGTAAATATCTATGAAAAAAGCCGATTCCACTCAGAAACTCCAGTTAACTCATAACCTCACCACAAAAAAACAAAACAAATCTAGTCAAGTTAAGATGACTTGAAATAAGAAAGTTTTACCATGATTTGAGTAAATTTCCCTTGACAAGTAAAATGATCTCCCAGTGGAATATAACTTTTTGTACTTAAAATATAACAGTACATTTTGCTACACTTGAAATAAGGAAAACAACTACTTTTTTGCACTTAAACTAAGAAACAAAATCAAATGTTGCTTGAGAAAAAAACATTAATTCCACTGGCAGGTAATTTGACTTGTCAAGTTGAATCTACTCAAATAACATAAAATGTAAAATGTTTTTAATTTAAGTCATTTTAACTTACCTAGAGATTGTTTTTTTTCCCAGTGCTGTTATATTTTTTCACATTTTAAATCACAATATTCATCTAAAACAACTTAAGAAAATAGTGCGCTGACTTCTGCGTTAGAAAACTGTGATGCCCAACAGGAACTACTGCGTTTTTCAGAATATAAAGACACACAGGTTGATGCAAGAGCTAGTTTTTCCTACTTGCAATGTACTTTTGTTGAAATATCTCTAAGGTAAATTCACAAATTTGAACCTAATCATTTGTATTAGTGACTAGACTCTATAGAAGTTACTATATTACAACAAAAACTTTAACCAGCCTTATTAATTTTAGCTCTCCCACATCTGTATTTATTTATTTTTGGTCTATAGAAGGTTGTTATGTCATGTGAAATTCAATAAAAACTCACAATTGGAGGCTGATCATTTGTGACCTAAGATGCACTCAACTATACCTGCTCTCTCTCTAAGCTGTCTTGAGTTTTTAGCTTTCGTTTGAGGATTGGGCAGATCCCAGGTCTGTGCTTTGATTTGGGTTCAAACAAACAAACATTAGCGCAGAGCCAGACACAGCTCAGAGGAGACTAAGGCTCTTCTGTCTTTTCATCCCCGTCCCAGTCCTGGTTTTACACATTTGTGTTGTCTACTACCTCCAGTGACTCTCTCTTTCTCTTTCTCTGTGTCTCTGTTTCTCCTTCCTTTCGCTTTCATCCCCTCTACTTCTCTGTGATCCACATGTAACATCTTATTTTAAGGCTTCAAACTTATTTATTAATTCACGTAAGCCAAACTGTTAGAGGGGGACAAAACTGACAGTGCCACAGACGTGGAACAGGCAAAATAAAGATAAATTACAAAAATAAAAATACAGGGAGTCCCAAGAAATTAGACATCATTTTAAAAGCAATTATTTTGAAAACTACTAAGTCTAGCTCAATGATGATGTTGAGAGTGGTCTATCAGATCCTTTAGCCCTGCATATTCAGCCTTCTGCTTCAAATTTTTGGTACCAAGTCCAAATTTGTTAGTAAATTGGTGAAGTTTTTCCAGTATTTTGCATTGAAGTTACACTGCACAGTCTTGGGTGAGTGGGCGAGCAGATTCCAAGACGCAAGATGACTTCTCTTTGGGAGTGACCGACATGGCTCAACCTGAAAACAGAACAAAAATAAAACATTAAATATAACATCTTGATCTGTTTCTGTACTTTCTGTGAAAATTTGAGGTTATTTCAACAAGAATTGGCCTGAAAAATGATGTCAAATTTTTTGGGACACCTTGTATAAAACAAAACAGTCCTAAACTTTTTCTCTCTCCATCTCTCACTCACTGTTTTCTCCCCTCTCTCTTTCTTGTCTTTCTCTTTTCTCCCTCTTTTTCAACTCTCTCCATGCCATCCTCTCTCCCTTCTAGTCCCCTGCTCTCTTCTTTCTCCTTTTTTCTCATCCTCTCTCACTCTCCCTCTTTCTCTCATTCTTTCTCTCCCTCTCTTCCCTTTCTCCTTTCTTTCTCTCTCTCTGCTCTCACTTCCTCTCCTCTTTTCCTCTTTCTCCATCCCTCTCTCCTTCTCTTAAGTCGATCTGGCTGAGCTCAAAAAACCATTATTCATGCGGCGTCATAAATCTCCGCACTAATCAGTCGACACGGCGACAGGGCCCACGTCCACAAATCAATCTCATCAATAAGTGCAGAAAGTGCCTTTGGTGTGAGTGTAACTGCCCCCCTCCTGATCTACTGCCCCTCTCCTGGACAAGTAGGTTTGGTGTTTGGTGTGAGCGTAACTGCCACCTCACCTGGTCAACTGCCCCTCTCCTGGTCAAGAAGTAGATTTGGTGTGCGCGTAACTTCCCTCCTGCTGATCAGCTGCCCCCCCTCCTGGTCAAGTGTAGTTTGGTGTGAGCTGTAACTGCCCCCCTCCTGGCCATGTGTGTTTAGTATGAGCCTAACTGCCCCCCGCCTGATGTAGTAGGTTTGTTGTGAGCCATAATTGCCCCCGGTGGAGTCCCGGTCCGCAGGGGCAGGTCTTGTTGATGCTCTGGTTTGTTGTTAAATTGGTTCTATCAATCTCAGAAGTCAAACTAATTAGACACAAGGGAAACATGATGAGTTATGGACTATGTCTGGTGGAGGGTCTAGATGTTGTTGCTTTGTCTGAAATGTTACACAGTGTGGCATTAAACTTAGACAAGTAGATGATGCCACCAAGCCATGTTACAGGTCAGATCTGTGGAGAGGCGACCCCACTCACAGTAAAAATGTTTGTTTTTCAAGCAATAAAAGCACATATATTGAAATAGATGTTTGTGACTTTTTATTCTTCACTGCGGAATATTCCAGACAAAGGAATAACATCTCAACATCAATAAACCTTACAGCAAAAAAGTTACATAGTGCATCTTTAAATTCCAATGATGCATGTGTGGTTTATGTTCTATATCAGAAAGAAAGTGCAAAACAAAATAAAAGTCCAGCTACACAGCAAAAACTGGAGGGTTAAAATTTCAGGGTAAACTATTTAAAGTTGTTTTTAACAAAAAAAAGTGTTATTTTCAGTGTTTGAAAGTTAAATGGGGGTTCAGGTTGGGGTTATTTGCCAGAGTTTTTTTATTTATTTATTTATTTATTTATTTGATATGGACATAACAATTGCATTGGACAAACCAGATGCATTGTTTCAAGTGTTATAGCACAAGTGCTAATTTACAACACTTGTCCACAGGAGGCTTTTAGAAAAGGTTCAAAATAATAAAACATTAACAGTTAATAATGCAGTACATACAATAAAACGTTAAATTATGCATTTTCATGTGTACAGCTCTGTCCTGATTTCAGCCACAATTTCAATTGTCTATTAAAAATGTTGGGGTCAGTCTGTTGTTTTAGGTCAGTGGGAAGAGAGTTCCACAGTCTGGCTCCAGTAGAGGAGAAACTGGACTGTCCAAAGGATGTTCTAGACTTTGGAACGACACAGTCTCCACTGACAGAAGCTCTGGTGTTAGGTCTGAGAGAGCCCCGACGCCTGACAGCAAAATCAGACAACAGTGGTGACACATGATTTATCAAACATTTAAAAAACAGTTTCAAGGTGCTAAAATTTACAAAATTTTCAAATGTAAAAAGATTATGTTTATGGATGATGTCACAATGATGCCACCTCATGGGTTTTTTATCAAAAACCTTAATCGCCTGCTTGTACAATGATATGACTGGCTGAAGTGTTGAGGGCGAGGTTTGTGACCATGAAGTGAGACAATAAGAGAGATGAGAAAATATCATAGCGTGTAAATATAACAGAGCAGCTTGATGAGACAGTTCTCTTCTAATGAAACGAAAGCAGCTCAAATTTGATTTGATCTTTTTACACACATTCTTTACCTGGCTTTGGAACTTTAAATTGCTGTCAATAATGATTCCTAGATATTTTGTCTCTTTGACTTCTTCAATTATTTCATCATTTATGTAAACTTTAAAAGGGCTATTTAACGCTTGTGTTCTAATAGAGTTGATATGGTTAAAGTTAATTTGACGTTCCTTAGTGTTCATTCAACTTCTCTTAGTGTTAAGTTGGCACCTTCCACCCACCACTTCAAACTCCTGTGAGAGAAAACCAGTTTGAACCAGTTTTGTACATAATTTCATCTTAAATTAACTAAAGTAAAGTGTAAAAATAAAACATTCTGTGTGTTGTTCAGCTAAATCAGGATAACCCTACAAAGTGTCATCTGTTTAGTCTCAAAATGTGAATATAACTCTTGATTTCGGGGTTAAACAGGAACTTTGGTCCAGTGTGTTACTTAATTAACATTTCCACAAATGTTAAATTAACTCTAAAACAGATTGGATTTGGCTGGGCAAATACATCTGAAACAGTGGATCAGATCAGTTTCTTTTGGAAGCAAATCTGTCTTTATCTTAACGTCAGTGTGAGCAGTTGTGTGTCTCAGTGTCACTCAAGTACAAGTGTTACCATCTGCAAACTATCAGTTTAACCGATATGTCCATTTCTCCTTTGGGGGTTTGGAATCTCCATTATTTCAAAGTCCACTTGTTTGTCTCCATGAAGATGTTATTGCTTTGCCTTAAAAATTGCACAGGATGGCATTATCTATCTCCATGGAGACAACCTTTACGCCACCACGTTACAAATCTGTTGAAGTAAGAATGCATATTTTTCTTCAGAAAAGTGGGTATAGCAATAAAACAACTGAATAAATGCAAGATACATCCATTTAATTCCAAGTTTTACTCAAAAATATGTAAAGAATATTAAAGGTGCACTATGTAACTATTTGTTTGGCAGTCCGTCACCTCCTTGTTTCTAGGGATGTCATTGCTCTGCTTGACATGTTCCACTGTATGTCATTAAACAGCTCTACCTTACATTTATTCAATTAAAGGTGCTTATATAGCTCAAAAATACCTAAAAACAGGCATCCTGACTGTGAGGGGTTGCCTCTCCATAGATCTGGTCTGTAATTTGGTCTGGTTTGGTCTCCATGAAGATAGAAAGGCTTAATGCCATACTGTGAAACATTCCAGACAAAGCAACATGAGCACATTTGACAGACCTTCCACCAGAAACGTTACACAATTTACAGTTTAACACAGACTGTAATAGAACTACTTTGCTTCATTTTGCTAATAAATAAAACATCACCTTACCACTTTATAACATTTTTGCATTATTCAGTTACAGTTGTGTTGATTAAGAAAACCTTTGTCAGGGCTTGAACTTGTGGACCTTTTTATAACTATGCAAATGCTCCTCCCTTGAGCTACTGCCCCATGATCCAAGGACAATTACAACTACGCTCCGCTGACTTGAATCAACTATTCGGGGTTAAATATATGAACCAGGCATAAACCAAACATCTGCATAGGGCCCGGTGACATCACGCTGATATATTTATAGAGCAGGTTGCCCCACAGCCTCTTACGCTCACCAAATGACCTCCAACTTTGCACTGTTCCACGGATTCTATAGTGTACGGGCGAGATTGGATGTGTTCATTGAGACTGGCGTGTCCCTATGTTCTCTGATGGATGGGGCGGACGTGAACGGAGGGGGAGGGGTACAGTGGAGGACTATGGGAGTACGGGAGGAGAGGGGGCGCCTGTGGAGTTGTATGATGAGGATACAGGACCATAGGAATGCACAGGAAGAGAGCAGTGGGGGAGGGGAGTTAATACGATTGCTGGGTTTCAGATGACTTCACAGCGCTGTATAGTCTAATAATATTTAACACAGATGTGGGTCAGCTAAAATTATAGTTAAAATGTCACAAAAATGAGACTCAGATTCAATATTTTTCTCATCTGGCCAAGATTTTACAATTTATATCAGGTTATTCATCTTGTTTTCAGATTTATTATCGACTTACTAGTTCTCAGACGGCTTATTTCAAGTCTTGAGGTAGTTTATTTTAAGAAAACTTGTCAAGTAAAATGATCTGTCCATGCAGCAAGATAAATTTACTAATTTTAAGTCATTTTCTGATAGATTTAAGTGTTTATATCTTAGATTTTGGACAAGCTTTTTTGCGGTGTAGGAAAACATATTCTAGAGGCTGAAAATGGCCTACTGATACTTTGCAGTGACATTACGCCGGGGGTGTTCTACATGTATCTCTATGGTGGAATATTCTTGAGTTACCATAATGACACAATGCACATATTAACAAACACTGTCAAAAGTGTTAAGATTGTCTAGAAAAACAATATGGATTTAAACAGCACATTTTCAGGAGCCTGTGTTCATGGTCCTGTTCAGGTGTTTGATTTTCAGTGGCCACGTTTACATGATGTTTTTAAAATCTGAATGAATTGTTCAGAATTAAATCGTTCAGAATTAATTCAAGTTTATTTATACAGCACATTTAAAACAACTTCAGCTGACCAAAGTGTTTCACATAAAATCAGAAGAGACAGACACATACAGATCACACAGTATAGAGAAGAGAGAAGAGGTGAGGTTTCAGTCTGGTCTTAAACTGCATTACAGATTGAGAGGATCTCACAAGAAAAGGAATACTGTTGCTCGTCTTGTTGCTTTTCGGTTGATCTCAGGGCTCTGGGCGGAGTGTAGGGCTCCAGCATTTCCCTCAAATAGACTGGACCCAAAAAGTGTTAACATTAAAATAATTCTCCTTTGAGTTTACATGGAAATAATAATGCCAAATTGAGGTTTACATGGAAAACACATTAAATCGCCTTTATTTAACTCCACTCACTGTCTGGAGGTGGGGAAGGGTTCTGATTGGACAGTGACACGAACGTATTTATGTTGACCAGAAGAAAACACACACTTCAGCTGCTGCCGGCTTTTTTGTCATCTCGGTTTGTCATTATGCCACAAACACAAACATGATACAAACTTTTATCGCAGTCGTTCCGATGATAATTACGCAGAAACTCTAAAATTCTATCATCTCGTTTTATGTCTGTGAGCTGAGGAGGAGAAGGGAAGAGTGTCGGAGAAGGGAGGACGAAGACAAACTGAGTCAGCAGCTGCGACACCTTAGCCCACTCCCGCATTTTTTTGTTTTCTACCATTCACTTTTTATTATTTGTTATTCTTCCAGCGCTTATTAAAAAAAATTGCTTCTAGTCGAGACCAACATTTACTCCAGGCCACCATCTTGCAGTGCATCATCACGTTTACATGATCGAGGAATAAATTAATTTGGCTTTAAAATTGGAATAAACCACCCACTTACTTCGGAATTAAGTTTAATTTTAAATTTTTAATAATAATTTTCATTTGGAATTAAGTGTTTACAAATGGAATTAATTTTAATTCGGAATTAAAGCTCTCAAGTAAATGTGGCAAATAAAAAGGTGAGAGTGATTAAGTGAAAAACTGTTGGTTAGCAGTAATTTTATTTGCGAGAGACTTGTTTAACAGCACTAAGTCAGTTCTTTATGGTCAGATTGTGTCCAAATAAAGCTCAGATTAAAGTCTAACAAGGCCTCAGACTGAGCAGTGCCTCTAGTTAGCATCACCTAACATCAACATCAGCTGCAAAGTATCAATAAACAAATACAGGACAGGACGAGATTATGAATTTTTCTTTTAAACAAAACTAAAACAGCAAAATTAAGTTTATATCAGTTGAGTGCGTTGTCATTAAAACATAATTTAAAAATTTCCCTCTTTTTCCCAAATTATATTCCTGGATGCACACTGATGAAATTTGAATAAATGGGTCAAATTTACTAAATGGTTGCCAGATTTTCAGAGAATCAAGTAACCAAGCCTTTGAAACTTAGCCCAAAACAAGCAAAACCAGCCCTGCAAAAATAAAACCAAGAAATGAGCAACTAGAACTTCTTGATTAATTGTATTTTTTTTTTACTTTTTCCTCAACTTCAAAATTGCCATCCACCAGAAATACGTATAAGCCTTTCTAGGTAGTGTATATTATTCTTGATAAGTGAGGCTTCCTTTAACTTCTTACTGTAGACATCCCATAATAGTCCCTTATTATCTCTATGGGAGCTGTGAATGGGGTGAGCTGTATAAGAGTGTTGTTCCAGCTCAGTGCTTGGTGCCATAGACAGAAACAGACCTCCATTCAGGCACTTCATTAGAGAGGGAGCAGGGTTAGGGTTTACGTACTGTACAATAACATATGTGTACAGTGGGCGGGGCTACAAGCGCTCGTTCCCATGGTGACGAGCATAGTTAGTCACTCACAATACACCGCTAATAATACTTTAGCTGTATAAGGTCAAACTTAGAAGACAGACGATACTGTAGGTCTTGTGCAATGGATGAGCTGCAAAAAAAATGTGAATCAAGCAACTGTGAATTCCTTATTCATTCACATCATATGGACTGTGTATTAATGTAGGGACTAATGTAAAGTGAGTTTATGAGACATTTAAGTCCTAAGTACAAGAATGATTTGTAAAAGCATCTATCACTTTTAATCCATGGGTTAGGCTTTATCAGTGCACATTACAAGGCTCTGGTCTGGTAAACCTGTACATGATCCACACACATATTATTAAAGCAACAGTCGTGCAGCTGGTAAAACATTTGTCCACTGAGCTGAAGGTTGGCAGTTTGAATCCTACTCTTGGCATTAATATCAATGGTAGAGTGTAGAGTCCTGTACGGGTTTGGCTACTCAACAGGTTAACAGCAAATTAGAATGAAACTGGTGAAAAATGTTGTGTTGTGTTGGACACAGGAGAGCGTGGGTCTAATCTGCAGTTTACAAAACATCATGTGCAAACAAAAAACAGGGCTGTATTTTAGTGAGATGCAAAAATGCCATTGATTTTACAAGATGATTAGATGTCAAATCCATGTTCAAATCTCTGCCACTTTCATTTTCAAACCACAGATGCGACGTCCTGCAGTTCAAAATGACTCAAGAAGAGCTGAAAAGAAAAGTACAAAGTAAAAAGTTGTGGCTCTTTTTTGGCTCTTGACTGATTTTCATTCGGGTGTTGGTTTGTATTTTTAGCAGGTCGGATTGAGTGCGGAATTTTATTTCAATTCGGTTGGGAAACAGGTCGGGTGCGACGGGTAGAGCGTTCAGTTCATAGAACCATAATAAAATCTGGAAGGTGAACCCAAGATGGTGTTGTATTGTTTTCAGTGGCCTGTGCTCAAAGGTGCACGGGCCCAAAAAAAATCTTCTCTTCTTCCTTCTTCTTCTTTACATCCTCAATACGGGGTAGCACCTTTAACCTGTGTGACATCTGTAACGTGCACAGCGTGGAACGTCTGGACCAATCAGAGCGAGAGCTGCTAGAGTGGATGTAGCTTTGGGCTCAGAGAGCACTAGGATAAGTCTAACAAAGGTAACTTTTAGGCTCTTTGAGGATTTTAAAAAGCTTATGTTGTGAAAATAGAAAAGAATCCCTACAAAATCTGACCTTTGTGAAAGATGTGAAAGATGTGAAAGATGTGGAAGCCCTGTCAGCCGAACACGGGCAGTTTGAATTCCCAAAAAATGCATTGTGCTTCTATGGGAGAATTGTTTCTGGGCCCAAACTCCCTGGAGCTGCAGCACCATGAGTCGAGGCGGGACAGAGGGAAGATGCCTTATCCAGTTTTTATTATAGATCCATAGTTCAGATCCACTCACCCTTAGGTTGCCGCTGTGATTCCAGCTCCCACAGATGCAGGCCATCGATGTGTCTTTGGGCAAGAGTCTTAACCCACTTCCCCTCCAGTGTTTGCGTACCCTGGTGTGTGAACGGGTGAGTGGTTCCTTAAAGTGCTTTGAGTGCCCTGAAGGTGGGAAAGTGTTATATAAAAAGCAACCAGTTATATTGTTATTGTCTTTCCTTTGAGTTGTTAGGAAAGTTCAGGGCTGCGATTTGTGAAAAAAATTCTGATTGCAATTTTTCTGACAATCTTTGTGATTGCGATTAGATGTGCGGTTTATGTTTTAATAAGAGGATTCTGTTCGGAGTTCACGTTTTAAACATGTCCAGAGAATTGACAAAAGTTTTTATTTATTCTTTGATGTAACATTATCGACACCTGCATTCCCAGGCTTTCAAACCCTGCCCCAGAAACTGTATTTATGTGTTTTATTTATGTTTAGATTCACAATCACTGAACTGAAACAGAGAGTCAAATGAGTGGATTTTAAACACACCATCAGTTTTCTCCTTGGCTTTTTGACTGTCTCCACTCATTCAGCCCTACAATGAAGACCACAGCAAACAACCACAGCTGCTAACGCTACACAGCTCCTCCTGTTAGTCTGATGTTTAGTTCTGCCTTAACAGCAAAAAAGCCACGCTATTGAAATCTCTCACTTCAATTCACGCCATGCAAACCCAGCTGCATAAGTGGGTTAGCAAAGTCCTCTACAAAGGGACAGAGAACTCTTATTTATCTCCATGTCGGAAGAACCAAACAGTGTGTTTTATCTGGGAAAAGGACTATGCTGTCAACTGAAAGCCGTGCCATTTGAATTATTTTACATAAAAGTCCAAATTAGCATGCTAAAGAGGGAATGCTAGGGAATTTCAATTTGGGCGTGTTTCGATGTTTCCGATCTCATTTGTTTGATAAAGGGCATTGGTCATGATTTATGATGGCTTTGGGCATTATACATTGAAAACATGAGAAAACATAAGATTAAATACGTGTCTGTTTTGTGTATGCTATGTATATGTATATGTTTTTATGAATGATTGGCTTATTACATCTGAATAAGGCAAAAATGTATGTATACAAGTGCAAAATTGTATGTTTCCAACCCCACAATTCTTAAAAATATAGCTTTCTGTACTTTATTAATGGTTCACAATTTAACTTTTGAGATGCCCTTGCTTTGCCTGCAATGTTCAACAATATGGCATTAATATATTAATCTATTTCCATGGTTATAGGTGAGTTACAGGTCAGATCGGTGGAGAGGCAAGCTATTTTCTTTACAAAAAACAGCGTGATTAAATAAATGCAAGGCAGATAAGTGTAATGTTATATTGTGGAACATTCATACAGTATAATAGTAACAAAATATCTCCATAGAGACAAGCTGGTGGTGATGCTAGTTTGCTATTAACCATTAAAATCACCACAGAAACGAGATTTGAGTTTGTAAGAGCACCATAGACATATGTTATTGTGTAGTATGATATAAACCCTTATTTAGTTACATAGTGCCATATAAGTTACATGACATGATATAAAACTGTAAACTCAGCTTAAATGTGCACTGTGTAACTTTTCTGGTGGAGGGTCTGCCACCTACTTGTCTCCATGGAGATGTAATAGCTTTGCTTGAATGTTATACAGTATGGAAATAATCGCGATACTTGTGAGATTCATGTTTTTTAAGGTATTTTTGAGCTATAAAACACCTGTAATTGAATACAGGTAAGACAGATATGTTTAATGCTACTGTGGAACATTCCATGCAAAGAAATAACATCTCCATAGAGACAAGCAAGTAGCAGACCAATCTCCTTAGAAGTTACACAGTGCACCTTTAAGTCAGATTCAACATAAGAACTTGTCCTTTTTATAGCTGACAATCGGTATTCATTTATTAGACTGATTCATTACCCCCAGTCTTTGCTGCTTCAGCCAAATAGACTTGTACATATCTGGAAGCACTTGTGGGATGTGGTTTTTGTGTCGGTTGAGAGCGTCTCAATGCTCCTCTTATATGTCTGCAGTGACCACATTGTACTAAAGTGGATTATACAGGAATCTGCTAATGACACCGCACCATAAACTGCATTTCCACAGACACACACTGACGGCTCTTCTGTCTCACCAGGAGGAGACCTAGAGCTCACTATAACACGCAGGCATGAGGTAAGTCCAAAAACAGCTGCTACAGGGGTCAATAGACGGGTTAGAATAGTTTATGTTTATTTAATTGATATAATTTCCCCAGGTGATCGTATATATACTTTTATACTGTAGAACTGTACTAGCACGACTGCCAGTATTTGCTTGTTTGTCTTATATCAAAGCTATGAGAGATATGAGAGTTACTTGTTGCCTAGTATAAGGATTTTGTGGATTAATATGGTAATTTGCATGGCTTAATTACATCGTTTTTTTATTTATTTGGTTTTCTTGTTCGCTTGTTGAGATAAGATTGCGATCTGTATGCTTCTTTTTTGTTTTTATCTGTGACAAATAGAAGAATATATGGCTCTTTTGGATTAAATGTTACATAATTAATTGTGGATAATAGTTTTTGGTTGTTTTTTGCCAATTTTATGTATACTTTTATATTGTAGACCCACATCTCCACACCAATACTTGCTTATTTATAGCATAAAGCAGAGTTATGAAAGATATAAGAGTTACTGATTGTTGCCCAGTATAAGCACTTTGTAGATTAATGCTTGGTAATTACATTTATTTCTGTTTAACTGTGACAAATAGAAGAGTTTTTGGCTCTTTTGGATAAAGTATTTATTCTTAAACCAGAAAAAAATATCTCGCTTATACTATTACATCTTGTACTATTACTATTACCAGCTTGTACTATTACTTCTACTTCTAATACTAACAATACATATGTTACTTCTTGTTCTGACTATGAGCTGTAAGCAGTTAGTGGAGGTTTTGAGTACCTCTAAATATGGTATCACTTAATTATAAATTTGGGTAAAATAAACTTTTAGCCTTTTGTCTTTTTCTTTACACAGTAGAATCACTGGTGGTGGTGAACATTCAGATATACAGTACAAATATATTACAGCTATACCAACTTATTACCCAACATTTTTTCCTTATATCTTTCTTTACTTTCGTTTTTGGATCATGTATTTATAGCCGTTTCCTGGTTCCTGGCTTCTCCCGTAGTTACGCCTGCTGTGATAATGAGCCCTAATCCTGAACCCTGTGAGGCTCCTCAGATGTGCTCTATTCCAGGTGAAATGGCCGTATGATTTTCTGGATGTTAATAGTGCTGCGGTAATAAGGATTTAAAAGCCCGAGAGCGTGCATGAAGAGAGAGATAGAGAGAAAGAGAGAAATGAACACCGCTCTGTGCATCCAGGTGTGGAGATTTAACTAGGACCCTCGCCTTAGGATCTCACTGTAAACATGTAGAAGAGGAAAATACTGACTCCTTTCCCTTCCTCCCTTCAGCACTCTGATTTACTTAAACATATATCTAGATTTTGAAGATAACATCTGTTGGTTTTAGCCTAATTTGGGCTGTTTCACTCCTCAGTGCAGAAAAAAAGAAAGTCTCTAATAGCATTGGGAATATACATTTTGCATATTGCATTGAAAAGCAAAGGAACTCGAAAAATACATGTTCTCTACATCGTGAACACAAAATGAGTGGCTGAAATGAGTGTTTTCCATTTGAGAGAAGAACTCTTAAGCCTAAATACACAGGATTTGTGTGTTAAACATGCACAGCAAAAAGTGGAGTGTTAAAATTGACTCTCACAGAATCTATTTTAACATTTTCTCGTGGTTTATATGAGTCCAATCTGTTTTAGAATTAATTTAACATTTTTAGAAATGTTAATTAAGTAACACTGGGCCAAAGTTCCTGTTTAACCCTGAAATTAAGAGATATATTAATGTTTTGGGAGTAAACGGATAACACTTTATAGGGTTATCCTGAACACACAGAGGTGTTATTTTTACACTTTATTTTAGTTAATTTAAGATGAAATTATGTATAAAACTGGTTCAAACTGGTCTTCTCTAGTGGGAGTTTGTAGTGGTGGGTTGGAGGTGCCAAAAAACGGAAGTTATATTAACTTCAACCATATCAACTCTGTCAAATAAACCCAACTCGAGCCCCCATTTCACTTTCAAATAGTTAAAATAACACTTTGGTGGTAAAAACAACTGAAATATTTTACCTATAGACTTTAACCCTCCAGTTTTTGCTGTGTGTGTGTTTGTCTTTGATGAGGAAACAATATTATAACACAGATCAGAATATATTGTAATATGGGCCCTTTAACGTTATCAGCCAATATCTCTGTCAGTTATTTGGTTCCAATTTTGCCCACAGATTTAAATGCTATAACTTAATTATACATAAAACAAGCCTTGCCTCTTAGATAACCTCTGGACTTACGTAT
Source organism: Odontamblyopus lacepedii (assembly GCA_034769755.1). Lineage (NCBI taxonomy): Eukaryota > Metazoa > Chordata > Actinopteri > Gobiiformes > Gobiidae > Odontamblyopus > Odontamblyopus lacepedii. The sequence continues at coordinate 14,629,893 of CM068351.1, forward strand.
TCAAATAAACACAAAGCTCACCCCCCATGTCCACCACAAGGCCCATATCTGCCTTAAGACACACCACGGCCGTCTGACTCACCACATTTGTGTCACTCCACTTCACGTAGCCTCCAACTTGGTTACTGGGCTATGCTTACACATCCATGGTATATGTTTTTACTATGGCTTCGTCAGTATAGATATTTCAAAACATCCCTTCAAAAGCGGTCATTTATATGTATCTTTGAGGCTAATACATCACTAGCAATAGGTTTTACATGCTAAGCTAAAATGGGCTAATGTTTACAGTATAAGGAGGGTGGGTTGTCAATCAGTTAAGTGCATACAGCTATAGGTCATATTGTACATTCTTGAAACGTGTGCACTTTTTTAAATCTTGTTTAGCTGAATTGTGGAGTAAAATGTCCCATGTAGGCTACTATAATGTTTATACTGACTGTATTAGGATTACCAAACCAGATTACATTTAATTAAAGGTGCTGCACTGGATTAGTACGGTCTCATAGTATGAAGAAACTGAACTAGGTTGTTATTACATTTCATGCATCCCCAGCATTTGATTTTTTCTTGATTTTTAAAGTTTTTTTTGTCATCACTGTAACACTAATAGCAATTAGCATGTTAACTGCAAATTTCCTGAATTTTGGACCATAAAACTCTTTCTAATTAACGCACATAGCACAATATACAGCTGATTTATTTTATTTTTATGTCTAGAGCTAAAGTATATCTGTATTGGGGCAAGAGATAGTTTGCTCAAGTACAGAAAAAAAAATGTACAGGACCTTAGAATTTGATTAATTGTAAAGTGTTAATGTAAGTTTGAAAATCCACTGCTTCAGTAGTCAAAAGATGATTCATTATTAATAATTACCCCTGAGTACTTGTTACACTAACATAATTGCCTCATAGTATAACTGTCCAAGTAATGTTTTTTAGTTATTTGTGGCCAAATTCAGTTTTCTGTCTCATTCTACTCTTCAGACCAGACCTGGACATTGTACAGCTCCCAGGCCACAAATACACATATTTTGTAATTTTACCTCATGCATGGACTAAAGCTGCATTGCTTTTATTTTAGGTGTTTTTTAAATGACATTTTTTGTAAGGAAACCTCACTTTTTCATTGTTTAGTCATCACATAAACTCTAACCAGTCTGACCAGCTTGTCAATACAATGCTATTTACTGTTTTTTATTTTTTTTAAAATTTAAATTATGCAGAATTGAGTTCAGCATTTTGGCCAGGCCCTCCACAATATTTGCTGTTTCTCATGTTGCCCCATGGGAAAAATAATCATCCTAGGCCAAACAAAAAGACTTTTACTCCCCAAAATATAACACAAACTTCCTCAGTCATCTTATTGACAGATTTTATTTTTGCTTTTTCACAAAAATCTTGAAAAAGTACTTTAGCCGTTACGCTATGAGGCTGACGATATCCTTCTCATTACTTTTTCACATATTTACTTGGTCTAACAACCATCTGCTTACTGTAAATGTTCAAAATAGCCTTTCTAGCTGTGTGTAGCTCTCTTCTTCCTCCTCTTCCTCCTCCTCCTCCTCATGTGCAGTAATGAGTCGGTGAGCAGGTGAGCCTGGCCTGAGGAGATCTGTGTATTCTGTGTGTGTGTGTTTAATATGAGAGAAAAACACATGGCCGCCTGCAGTCATGCCAAAGAGCTGCTCCTTCACTCGGCTCCTTCATTCGACTCTTCTGCTGCTAATTACAGATGAGAATCTGAGGCTCAGGAGTCCAGGGGTTCAAGTGGAGGAGGCATTGTCGTGAATTTTATAACAACAAAGAAGAACAGGAGTGTAACATTGACTGTACGGCTGAACGATTTAGGAAAAATATTGAATAGCATTGTCATTGTGATTTTGATTCTGTTCAAAGTTTACATTCCTAAAGAATTGACAGAGACTGAAATATGAAATACAAAAACTAACACAAGAATCACATGTATTTCAGAACATGTTTGTAAATTTCTTACAGTTAGTGTTTTTTTTTTTAAAAACTAGAGAATAGTTGTCTTAAATCAAAGAGTCTGGATTTATTAAAGCAATGCACACAATTACAGAGAAAATAAAAACAAAACCTTCTGTCCCTCATGCAAGGTCCGTCTCTCCATAATCTGAATGGCAAAACAAAAACAGGCTTCTTATACAGTTTATAAATGTCATAATATCAACATGAGGTGAGGTGCTATATCGAAACAACCCACAAACTGAGACTACTCATCTGGTACAGCTGGGCATCGATTAGATTTGCCGCCAAGGATCCCACTATTCTAAATGATGAGAATGAACAAAGCAACAGCTCGTTGTTTAACAATACTGGATAAACTGGATAATATTGTGGCCATACCGGTTCGTCAAAGCCTGATCCCGTCAGATCTCAGAAGCTAAGCAGGGCCGGGCCTGGTTAGTACTTGGATGGGAGACCACTGGGAATTCCAGGTGCCACAGTGGGGCGCCAGTGGCAAAAACTGTCGTAGTGTCCTTAGGCAAGGCACATCACCCACATTGCCTAGTATGAAAGTGGTGTGTGCGTGAATGGTGGTGGTGGTCGGAGGGGCCGATGGCGCAGATTGGCAGCCTCGCTTCTGTCAGTCTGCCCCAGGGCAGCTGTGGCTACAATAGTAGTTTACCACCACCAGGTCTGGAGTGAATGAATAATGCTCTGTAAAGCATCTTTGAGTGTCCTGAAAAGCGCTATATAAAACTGATGCATTATTATTATTATTATAAAGACAGAGCAGTGACCTGCCTTGAGATACCCCAGGAACAGCATATTTCACCCTCACATGTAGCAGGAATACAGAAATGCTTTAGCAGTTGTTAGTTAACAGTATCTAACCCCATAAAATTAATTTTTTAGCTTAAATAGACCACAACAGAAAACAAAGTAAAAGATTCCCACCACAGAATATCTAGGAGTTTTTATTGATGATTCAAAACATGATTTCTTACTGTAGGATGGTTAAATCCCTGTTACAGTTAATGCTATCCTGTGGAACATTCCAGTCAAAGCAGTAACATCTCCATAGAGACGAGCATAATGCACTTTTAAAAATCCTGGCTTTGCATTTAGATGAGGCAGGCAACTATGAGATTGATAGAACATGCACAAATTCCATTACAGAATTATGAAATTGTCTGTATATTGAATTACGTTTAAGAATTAGACATTTTGTTAGATATAAAATTGCAGAACTGGCAGCATCATTATTCTGCTTTTCAATAATGTAATGGTCTCCAGTTTTCAGTCAGTGCCAGAGGTGGAACAAATTGATTTAACTAGACATTTTTTCCATCCAAAATTCAGGTGGAAACACTCAAACATGCACAACCACTGTAGAAACTATAATTACACCCAAAAGATCAGACATAACAACGCTTAGTAACATTTAAAGGTCCTATATTAAACAAAATTGACTCTTTTATCCATTATTTTTAAGACAACAAATAGTGACAAAAACAAACAAACCAAAAAACAAACATAGAAATAAATGAGTACAGACACATGTGTTTGTGTACACAGATGTGAGATCTGTAGCATAATTGACTCTTTGAGCTTTATTTTAATACAATCTGATGAGAAAGAGCTGACTTAACTAGAACTACAAAAGGTGAGATAGTTTGTGCTGTTAAAGTGTAAAACTGACTCTCACACTCCCTTTTTTGTTGAGTTTTCAGACTATCTAAAACGTTTTTGTCAATGTTTGCTAATGTGGGCCTTGCGTCTCCATGGTAGTGGCCATAGAGATACATGTAGAACACCCCCAGTGCGCAAAGTATCAATTGGACCGTAAAAAATCACAGGAAAGAAAATTATCAGTATTTTATGAAACACGGGAACACACGGCACTCAGAGCTGAAGCCACAGACCTCTTGATCTGCTGTCAAACACTGTGCACAGCACGGTGCCCCCTGCTGTTTTCATTACTCCCACAGGCACATTTGATTACAGCTTCATACAAAATACAAATCCACTCTTTCTCCAATGTTATATTTGTGTGATTTGGGATATGAGATGAATCAACAGCTTAAAAGTTAATACTGGCATAAGATTTACTGTGTCTTTCATCATATAAACAGGAAGTGAGTTCTCTTAACAAAAAGATATGTACTTCAAGTTTTAAAGCTGCACTATGTCACTTTTCTGGTAAAGGGTCCACCGCCTGCTTGTGGAGGAGATATTCCTTAGCCTGGAATCGTGAAACGTATCCGTGCATGTATTTAAAAAAAAATCTAATTACAGACTAAATCAAAAACAAAAAATTCCACACATCTGAACTGTAACCAGTAGCATCAACTGCTTGTTTCTATGGCGATACATACATTTAACTCCATACTGTGGAATATTCTAGACAATAACATCTCTGTGGAGACAACCAGGTGGCAGAAAGTTACATCTGTCATTTGTTCTGTTTTTGGTCCCTGTGGTGTTTAGTTTATCCCATTTATTATGATCTGATAATGAGAAAACTTCATTATGAAACAGAACTTTTTAAAACAACATAAGACCTCAATTTCACAAGTCTGACCCTGGCGTTGTCCCTAAAAACTGCTGCATCTAATTACTCTTCTGTCCTCATGCTTGGGTTAAGGGAAGCACTTAACGTTAAAGTGCACTATGTCACTTTTCTGGTGGGGGGGTCTCCATGGAGATCTTATTGCTTAGCCTGAAATGTTGAAATGTTTCATGAAATGGCATCAAATGTTGTCATCTATTTTTGTCCAATTACAGAGTTCAGACTGCTAAAAACACCTGTAACTTGTTCTTGCTGTTCTTGCATTATCTTCTTGTATCCATAGAGACAGATAATGCCATACTGTGGGACATTTTTGACCAAGCAACATAACATAACAGTACATTACTTTATAAGTATATTGTATAGGCCCAGTGTTTACTCTCTGCATCTAACTACATTGGAAAAAACAATTTTTCTTTTCTTAATTCAAGCAACATTTGATTTTGTTTCTTATTTTAAGTGCAAAAATAGTTTTTCTTTTTAAGTCTAGCAAGATGTATTTTCATATATTAAGTACAAAAAGTCTTATTCCACATAGCTGATATTTTTACTTGTCAAGTGAAATTTACTCACATCATGATAAAACTTTCTTAATTCCAATCATCTTAACTTGGCTAGATTTTGTTTTTTGCAGTGTATACAGTGTTTTATTGTCCAATAATCAGGAAGCGTGTGGTTAGCATGCTAGTTGTTGTCACTTTTTCAGGACAGGTACAAGTAAGTGCATGTTTTTTTTTTGGTCCTTCTGTGGTTTGGATTTATTGCATTTATTACAAAATAATAATGAGAAAATTTTATTATCAAACACAACATTTAAAACCCCGGTTTCACAAGCCTGACCCCGGCGTTGTCCTTACGCTCGGGTTGACTCATAAAACAGTGTCCATAGCGTCCCTTTGTAAACCTATGAGAGCGAATCCAGAGCAGGTTAAATTAAGGACCTGACCGCGTCCTCGGTATAACATCATTAAAACAGAAAGATGCTATGCTAACATTCAGCCTTGCCAGGTTTGTTTTACAGTTGATTTTTACCATTACATAATCGCAGCGCTGTCAGTGACATTTTCAAAACTTCATCGTTAACTTTATAGACCTCAATATAATAAATGGATTCAAACCAAGTAGGGGAAAAGGTGGTTCAGTATTTGTGGTCTCTCATGTCTGAAATATGCACAGTGAGTCTACGGGGAATTCTGCTTGTGGCAATACTGTTAATTAGATTGGATTTTTATCGCTGACAGTAGATGTGATTAATTTGAAACAGGACGCTGGATTGAAGTCCAAGGTTTTAGAAAATACCTCAATAAATGTTGCTTTTGCAGTTCAGCATTTGGCAAGTGGACGGACAGACGGAAGATGCCAGGTCTACCAAGGTTTAAGTGAAGAAGATCCCAGACAGAAATGAACTGACTGATTCGTTTTTATTTCGAGTGCCAAGAGAGAAATAATATGCTCTATATATACAGGACTGTGCAAAAGTTTTAGACAGGTGTGATGCTGTAAACAAAGAATGCTTTCAAAAATATAACTAATGATTGTTTGTTTTTATCAATTTACAAAGTGCAAAGTGAGCGAACAAAAGAAAAAAACAAATTCCTTAAAGCGTAAAGAATAATAAGAAGTTGTGGAAGTGACGGTCTGGCCCCTACAGAGTCCACAAGTGAGTCGAGAATGGACAGTGTTACACCCATAGTCCGTATATGTGAGTGGACATAACTAACCCGTTAGCTGCCACGTGCCAAACAGGAAGTGCTCCAGGAGGCTCTTCCGGCTCCTTCTCTCCCTTTTTCCCATTGACTTACATTAGGATCTTATCGTCCCTCTGTCTGTACCTGCTGCACTGAGCCTCGTCATTCTGGTCTTAAAATGTCCGTGTGAGCCCACTCTACATGATCCTGAATTTTTCATTTCGCTATCTTGTTCCTAAATCAAAATATGAACATAAATAACGGACCAATCAGACTCCTTCATTCCCCAAGGTCCCTCCTTCTAGCGTTAGCAACAGGTTTGACTGACAGTTAGGGCGTTTTGCTGCTATGTTCCCTTCTTGCTTTCCTGCCCCGATTGACTATTTTTAAAATAAAATGACAAAATATCTCAAACAATTACAATAGCTAACGTTACTAGAATCTTAACTAGCATAATTTAACTATCAAAGTAAAAGAAATTTCATTAAATTGCAACTCTATTGTTGTTCGCACATAACAAAACATACAACATAAATCAATGACTTAAACTTACTAATTAAAGTTTGATGATAAAAGCTAAAAGTTTCCTTATTATTCTCAAGAATCACTGAAATCCAGTGGTCCATGCAGAATGGTGCAGAGTATCGTATCGCCGCTCTGGCATGAGTAGGACGGCACATTTAACGACTTCAGTCATGATTGGCTCTTGTGGTTGCTATGATACTCTCACTTGGATTTCCAAATATGGAGCCTGGCTCCAAATTCACTCCTATAACCGTGGCATCAGGAGCCTCATTTGAGCGACGCTGACGCTGTGGAGACGTCACACTCACTTACTCCATTCATATATACAGACTATGGTTCCACCCTCTTTTGACCATTTCATTCATTCCAACCGTCCCAACCCGGGTGTGTTTCAGCTTTTTATTTTGAAAATCTAGTCACTTTATTGTAGCTCAAATCTCTAAATATAAACGTGTTGAATATCCAGTGGTCATAATATTTTGTCTGAATCACTGTGACGACACCAGAGGTTTAAAAATCATTATTATCCACATGTCAATCATCCTTAATCCAAATTATTAGAAATCTTTGATACAAATGGACGGACAGTGTGGCTCTGAGGCGTCTCAGTGTTTACTCAGACTCTGGTTAAATGACTGAAATTATCTGGTCTCATGCAACTGAACCACAAGGATTATGGGAATTCAGTCGTTCAAATCTGCTCCATGCATCTATGAGAGGGCCGCTGTGGGAGCCATGGTCACCAACATGAGAGGATCACTGTTATAATGATGATTTAATGACATTTAACTATATATTTAAGACACTAAGGATCTAATTTAAATCAGTAGTTATGAAAATCATGTGTTTGCGTAAAGTTGAGTAATATTAATAAATAAATACATGAACAAAAACATAATATTATATTTTAGCTCAGAAAATTGTGGTACAGATCAGCTGGGTTTAGACTTTATTGATCCACAAGGAAAATTATTTGGACATTTTTACACTTTTCTCTTTCTGTTTATGCTACTTGCTCGTCGGCATGGTGATGTAATTGCTTAAAATCCACAGTATGGCATCAAACTTATCTCCATGGACTTTTACAGGCCAAGGTTCAGGTCTGCAGAAAGGTGGACCCACTTCCAATAAGAGGGTAGTTAAGTAAGTGTTAGATGTTTAATGCTATACTGTGGAACATTCCAGGCACCACAGAGACAACGTGGTATCAGACCCTCCACCAGAAACGTTACGTAGTACTACCTTTAACTAAACACAATTAAAGGTGCATTTTGTACTTTTAAGAAGGAAGGTCCGTCAAACTCTTTTCTCCATGGGGATTGTTCTTTGTCTGGAATGTTTCACAGTAGGGCATTAAACCTTTCTATCTCCATGGTGACCAAACTGGACCAAGTTACAGGTCAGATCTGTGGAGAGGCGACCCCACTCACATTCAGAATCCCTGATTTCTAGGTATTTTTGAGCCATAAAACCACCTGAATAAATGCAAGGTAGAGATGCAAGGTAGAGATGTTTAATGTCATACTGTGGAACATTCCAAGCAATGAGTAATGACATATCCATAGAAACAAGACAGTAACGGACCATCTTTAAAAACAATTTGTCCTAAACACAAAAAATTCCTTATTTGTTCCTAGTTAGTTACAATAGTTTTGTTGAGGAACTGTGACAAGACATAGAAATCTTATTATGTAAAAGAGTTCTGTCTAATACATTTTAACGTTCACATGTTCTTGCAGATTCGCTTAATACAGCAATTTGTAGACTTCTAACATACTGAACTATGAGAGAGGGAATGACTCATGTGTGAGCTGAAAACTTTAGCTAAAAGTTGTTGTATTTGTTCCAATATTTATCATGAGAACTTGCAGAAAAAATCTAATATTGTTCCCATTTTCAGAAGCACAAACGTTCAATCATTTTGGGCCAGAGCAGAGTCAATAATTCAGAGTTGTCTGGTAAATAAAGTGTCTGTAGTTGGTCACAGGATTGAAGAAGGCACAGTAAATCATGAACAATACAGTGTTTGTTACTATGGATGTCATTGCTCTGCCTGGAATGTTCCACAGTGTGACATTATACTGCTTTACTTTACATTTATTCAGTTACAGGTGGTTTTATAGCTCAAAAATACCTAGAAAAACAGGGATTCTGATTGAGCAGGGTTGCATCTCCACAGATCTGGCCTATAACTTGGTTTGGTTTGGTCTCCATGAAGATCAAAAGGTTTAATACCACACTGTACCTTGAAACATTCCAGACTCTCCACCAGAAAAGTTACTTAATGCACCTTTAATGTCTTCTACAGTTAACAGGCCCATATTAGCCTATTTTCTGATTCGGTATAATGTTCATCACATCACAAATAAACCTGGAGTTGTACGGAAAACACAGGAAGTGCTCCACTCCATGAAAATAGTTTGGATGATTTCAGACCTGAAATCGCCATCTTTACTGAACTAAAGGTAAAAAGCAGCTGTTAACTTGAAAAAAAAAAAACACTTCATGAGGATTTTGAGCATTGGAGATGAAGACAGATGAATAATTAAGCATGTGTGACAAACAAAACACAACTCAACAAGGTAATAACTTTATAACACGGCTTAAAGCTCACAAGAGTCAGTTTTGCGTAATATAAGACCTTTAACTATTTAACATCTGTTCTTTCAAAGCAAAGTAATCTGTCTCAGTCACATACCTTCTTTGAACATGTACCCATCTGTCTTGAGTTGCAGCAGGATTGTCTCAAATTGCATGTTATTATAGCTCGTATGTGGCAAAATAAAAAATTGCACACTCTACTTGTAGTTGTAGTATGGCATTGCATGTACTGTGTGGCATTAATCATTTCTATCTTGCGTTTATTCAACAGGCGTTCTTGAAAAAATACCTTCAAAAACTTGCATTCTTATGACGAGCGGCCTGTATCCTTCAATATAGATAAAATGAATGACATGATAACATCTCCTTGGAGACTTCCTCTGCTCCAGTTTGGCTCCAACAGCTGCAGATGCTGTAGTTTAGGGGAAGACAGAGAAGAACTCAGGCAGTAAATAAGCAGTTATTCCCCCGAGCTGACTCTGCAGAGATGACCCTGAGACTTACGGTGGCCATTTTGGGACATTTATCATGTGCTCAAGTTTGGGCTAAACGGGGACTCCACTGTCAAACATCAAGTGAAGGGTTACGGGGCTGATTTACAGCGTCTCAGATGGAGATTGCTTACAGCGCAGAAGCAACTTTGAACTCAAGTTGTCAAGTGTCCAAAGTGTAAAGACGTATTGAGATCAGAGCAAAGCGATAAATGCATAAGAAGTTGGGACAAGATACGAGATCAGAGTAGCTAAAGTTTGACTGGCTCAGACTTGAGTGAAAAGATATGAATTCAAAGTGGATTTAAGCTGATTTTCTTCATATAAAATAAAATGGTTGTCTCAGCAAAGTGATAAGAAATATGTTGGGGACTTTGAGTATTAGCGATTAGAACCAAATCAAATGAGGATCTTTTATTGCAGTTCATAGCGCGGCGTGATTATCGGTCTATGAGAGGAGGATGAGAGGGTCACGTGATGGAGAAAGAGGGAGAGGAAGAGAGAGGAAGCTCAAAGTGATGCAGAGGATAAGTACTCCGAATATGACAAGTGGAAAATTGTATTTACTCGATGCTTTAATTCCTGACAAGTCAAGGGCATTTGGAGTTTTCGGTTAGTTACACAAGTACAGCCAAACTATACGCAGGGTTGTGCTCTGTTAAAGTTTTTTATCATGATATGACTATGCAGTTTTCTAAAATATTACGTAGACATTGATAAATGCTGTTTTATTGTATTGCGTAATCCATCTTTTCAGTTGTGTCTGCTTTTTTTGACTTTGGTTTAGCAGCTACTGGACAATCTTTAGGTCTTAAAAAATATGGTAAAAAGCGCAGTGAAAAGTGAATAAAAAGGGCGTAATTTAATTTCTATGGTGATGAGTCCGCTACCTGCTCGTCTCCATAAAGTTTCAAAGATTAGACATTGGCATTAAACTCATCTATCTCCAAAGAGACAAGCAGGTTGTACTACGAGGGCAAATTACAGGTTAGATCTGTGTTTTTCAAGGTATTTATGAGCCATACTATATATATAATTTAATAAATACACTGTAGAAACTTAATACACTATGAAACAAGCAAAGCAAGAACATCTCTACATAGTTACAGTGTCATAGGGGCATGGGACCAGTCTCTAGATCTTGAGCACAATTTGGTCTGAAGTTTCTTGTTGCAGAATTATCCATATTTGGTGTGATTATGGTTGAGTCAAGTGGTTATGTTCTGTTTACAGTAAAAGCTCTTAAGTTGGGACAATGTATTTTGGGGCTCAGTATTTAGCTTGTGTACATTTTCTTTGCCATAGGGAGAATGTTTCTGCCATTTTCATGTAATAAGGTAAGATTTTAGCTGTAGTGGATAGAATAAATAACTTGTATGTCTAAATGTTGATTCATTATGCTTTTTATTTGTTGCAGCGCAGGCCTTTTATTGATAGTGTCTATTTTAAAACTGGTTTATTAGGATTATCCTGCTTTGTATGAGTGGTATAAAGTCATTTCAGTATTTTCATTTATCACAATTTTTTTGTTGCAATATATCATGCTTCAAATTTTGTTATTGTGACAGGACTATAATTTCAAGTTCAGTTCCTCCATCTCAGTGCTCTAAACAAAAACCTTACTTAAGATCTCCTCAAAAGTGGAAATTACACATGAAAGGTCCTTTAAAACACAAAACTGACTCTTTTAGACATGATTTTAGTCATGTTAGAAAGTTTTTCCTCCTCAAAAACATACCAGAAACTGCTGTGTTCCACCTTGTGATGTCATGTAGTGGTAGTTTTCAAGTTTATTCTTACGTTTTACCTTTAGCTTAGTAGAGATTGGCAATTCCAGCTCTGAAATGATCCAAATGATTCTAGTGAAGGTGTGTGGAGTTAAAAAAAACACAGTGGAGAGCACTTCCTGTATTACCACATGATGTCACAAGGTGGAACAGAGTGTTTTCAGTTGTGTTTGAGAGAAAGAACTCAGCCTAAATAGGCAGGATTTGTGTGTTTAATATTTGCAAATGAAGAAAAACACAATATTTCTGATGGGGAAACAACATTATAACAGAAAATAGTGTAATATTTAAAGGATGGGTCAAATGTAGTTACGACTGGCCCATAATCTCTTGTCAAATGGGTTATGAGAACACATATTCACAACAATTTGCCCATGAAACCACCTTCAATTAGCTCTTTTATTCTTTCAAGCCGTCTAATCTCCTCTTTTCTACATTCTTTGCAGTATCATTTCCCCCCAGAAGCCTATCCTGAAATTCCCCGGTGTATCCCTGTCTGCCTCTTGCCCCTGTGTGGGGTATTAAACCTTCCGCGCCTCTCCCCTCCCCCCGCTTGACCCAGTTCGGAGGGGTGGGGGGGATGCTGGGGTAAATGATCGTGAGTACCACTGAGGGGGAGAGAGGCAAGATGCTGCGTCTCTCTTTTTTTTTCCTCCTCGTGCTTTTCATCACAACCTCACACTCCACTGGGCAGACACCGTGACGAGAGACAGACTGGGAGAGTGGAGTTTTTTAGCGTTTTTATTTATTTTTTTCATGATTTGTGGAGGGATATTGCGCTTTGTACCAGGAGTCTGCCGGGGTGGAGGGCTGTGACGAGGCAGTGACAGAGACATGAGGGGCCCCAGGTTCAGACACAAAGAGGAGCTATGGAGACCGGAGAGTGAGTACATATGGTATTGTTACGATAGTTTGACTTTTACTTGATTAAAACATGTTTGAAGAATAAAAAAAACATATATAATTAATTTTGAGTGGATATCCTTCCTCTGAGGTATTAGTTTCTTTGTCAGCTTATGTACTTTTGTCACAGAATAGTTAAAACCAGTGGTGGAAAGTACAGATACCTGCTCTCAAATGCAGTAAAGTAAAAGTAAAAAGTATCCACATTAAAATCTAAAGTATACATTTGTACTGTACTGTAAGTAGATTTTACTTCACTACATTTGAGAGCAGATATTTGCACTTTCTTCTCCACTACAATTTTTAACAAAATTGAAATGAATTGAAGTAAATGTAAAAGTTTTTTTTTTTTTGTGTGTGTGAGACCTGCTGAAATGCTCATAGTTTGAGCAAACAAAAATACACAAAAAATAAAGACAAAAAAAAGATTACATTGTTTCTGTTGAACAAAATTCAGCACGTCTTTATTAAAACATTTTATTTCTCTGTACTGTACTTAAGTAGATTTTACTTCACTACATTTCAGAGCAGGTATCTGTACTTTCGTCTCCACTACATTTTAGTAAGCAAGTAGTAAGTAAGTTTTGTGTATACGTGTGTGTGTGTGTGTGAGACCTGCTGAAATAGTCATAGTTTGAGCAAACAAAAATATACAAATAAAAATAGCTAGAAAAAAAATTATTCATTTGTTTCTGTTGAGCAAAATTCAGCATGAACCTGTATCAAAATCGGTACATTTGAAGCTTTATAGACCTTTATAGAATCTGTGCTTACTTTTACTTTTTGTTTCTGAGAATGAAATTACTAAGCAAAAAATTTAAATTCAATTGTGATAAGAAAGAAAAGTATATCCATGCCAATTTTAATACCACAGTTGCAATAAAAAAAAGCTCAAAATGCTCTGTCCACCTTACTTTTCAAGCTAAAAGCCACTTTTTAGACTTGGAATTAGGCATTTTATTGATCCACAAGGGAAATTATTTATCTTTAGTTCAGTAGAGATTGGCTGAAATTATCCAAACGATTCTAGTGAGGGTGTTTACAATATGGTTTCCCCTAAATTTACAGCATTCAAACAAGAAATGAACCCAAATGACTCATTATTTATTTTATTTATTTCAATCTTTTTTGTTGTCACTTTTCTTTCCCATGTAACAGTCATGTAACAGTCCACAGACGCAGGTCCACCCCAGAGCCTGTTTCTGTACCATATGGAAGTACTTTCTTGTGTTCTACCCTTTAGTCACTGCTAATGAGACACTTTTCCCACGGACAAATTCTAAACAAATCCTGCGTTTTTCCTTGGAAGAATGGCCCTTTCTCTCACCTCCTCACCAGCCCGGGGTCCTACATATGGCTGCCCCAAAATGTCCACTTTCTGTTTATTTCTTTGTGGCAAATTCCTGAATCACAAAAGACTCAAACTGGGCAGAGGTCCAGCCCAACCCATAGCTCTGTATTAATGTTAAATGGCCCATTGCTCAAAGTGAGTTGTGTAGTTTTGTCTTTTATGTTGTGCATGGAAATACTCATGACAAACAATGTGGTGTAGATTAGTCCAAAATGGGACGGATCAGAGATGGATAACCCGGTGGCATGTGTCTGTAATCATGCTGTTTTGGTGAGGAAGGACCACAAATGTTGATTAAACTGAAATTTGAGTTGGGTTTTAGTATAGTCTATCTTAAAGGTCTATCTAATCATGGCAATTATTGATCACAGACTCCTGATTCTCTGATAATATAACACTTTATAATGAGATGCAGACAGTACACAGATTTATTTTGACTGCTGAGAGCTGCTTATACAATAGATCTGCACTGGGCAGGACACATCTCAAATACATCAAAATCATACATCAGACTGTATAATGAAGTGCACTAAGCGACTTTGACGTCACCCACAGTGTTTGGCTCCACACAAATGAAGCTCAAGATGCTAGTCAGGATCTATGTTATGAATAGGATTTTTAGCTGAACAAAAACACCAGGCTCATTTAGAGTGGGTTAATATGAACATTTTAAGACCAAAATGACAAGGCTCACTGCAACAGTTACAGAGTGAGGGGCGACATTATTCTAATGTAAGTCATTGGGAGCCTGAAGAGCCCGCATGTGAACTTCCTATTGGAACGTAGCAATGTCCGTGTCCATGATCAAAATCCCAAATTGCATTCACTTTATTCGAATCCTTAAATGTGAAAATGTAACTGTACAAAAGTTGACTACACAACTCTCATAAAGAGGGTTGTGGGTGAGCTTGTAATAAATTTAAATTACAAAATTTAGGGAAAAATGATCAAAATCGGCCCAAAGATATCAGCCGAGCTTATCCTCCATCAGTTCCTCTATAAACAATCAGTATCGACAGTGGCCATGGAAAAATCAATCTGTACATGCAAAATTGGATACAGAAGTTTGTCTTGAAGCTGTATATTTTTCTCCATATAAATAGATAATTGTTTTGTCTGAAATACTCCAGTGAACAGCTTTTATCTCTGTTGCATTTACCTAATTAGTGGTATTTTTATTGCTCAAAAATACCTTGTATAACATTCTTTATGTATTTTTCTTTCTTTACATCCCATATTTGGCTCAGAACTTGGCCTGGTGGTGTCCCCTGCTTGTCACTATAGAGACAATATAGTTAAATGCCATACTGTGGAACATGCAAAGAGACAGTGGTTGCTGCTTTCATAGAGTTGTTGTAAGACAGAAATGCCAGTCCTTATTATAGGGAATAGACACTTCAGATACTATGCTGATGTCATTTTGATTACAGGTGATTTTTAGACGTTTCACATCCTGACTTGAGCCGTCTGAGGAGAATCGTAGGATAAAACTGTCATTTACATTAGAGACATAATCTACTGCTGCAGCTTTTGGCAGAGTCGGTGTGAACATTTTATCAGGCTCTTGTCTTATTAATCAGACTTCCATTTTTGGCTTTTGCTCACAGTTAGAGTCATGAAATCAGAGTCTTAAAAGTGCACTGTTTAACTTTTTTGGTAGAGAGCCCGCCAGTCATCTCCTTAGTCTTGTAATTTTGTAAATTTTTGTATTACATTATAGAGTTGATTGTTTTCTCTGTTATTTTATTTTATTTATTGCATGGTTAGTAGTGTTTGTCTTATGTTTCGCTCCATGTACTGCAGTAATTTCCTAATGTTGTGAACCTGTTCAATCATATGGCAATAAAACCTTTCTGATTCTGATTTCTGATTCTGATGGAAACGTTATAGCTTTATCTCCAGTATTCCAAAGTATGACATTAAACTTATCAGTCTCCATAGAAACAAACAACCAGGCCAATTTACAGGTGAGGTCTGTGAAGCGGTGACCCCACTCACAGTAAGAATGCACGTTTTTAAAGGTATTCTGAGCAATTAAAACACCCAAAACTGAATAATTGCATCTTGTATAAGTTTAATATGATATTGTGGAACATTACAGGCAAAGCAATAGCATCTCCATGGTAATGGACCTCCAACCTGAAAGTTGCACAGTGCAGCTTTAAGTTCACCCATAAATGTTTTTCTGTCTGGGTATAGCAAACGTTGTCAGTATTATACAAGAAATATTATTGACACTATATTTACATAAAGAAACATAAAGATGCTGTGTATTTTGTGTTGTATGTGCATTAACCTCTGGAAAAAAGAGTTTTATTCTCAGACTTCGTGGGGCCTTTTTGTTCTGTTGGCAAAGGTCCCAATCGAATTAAACACAGGTTCTATCAGTATAACACTGTTTGTCTCTGTACTAACGAAATCTCAATCAAATACACAAGGCCAAAATGATAACAGTGACCATCGCCTTAAAGCTGCACTATGTCACTTTTCTGGAAGGGGTCAGCCACCTGCTTGTCCTGTGAAGATGGGATTGCTTCATCTGGAATGTTCCTCAGTATGGCATTAAACTAATTTTGCATGTGTTCAATTCCATGTGTTTTCTATTGATCAACAAGTACTGTAGAAAACATGTCGTCTTTCTGTGAACAGTCTAGCCTCTTCACAGATCTGACCTGTAACCTGACCTGGTAGCAGCACAATCCAGGCAAAGGAGTAACATCTCTATTGAAACAAGCACATGGTAGAAGTTACACAGTGCACCTTTATATAAGTCGGGACCAACAGAATATGAAATCATCCCTTTTTGTGGTCATAGCAGCTTAGGTAGTACTTGAATGGGAGACCGTTGGGAATACCAGGTGTCATTGTGTCCTTAGACAAGACACTTCACCCACATTGCCTATTATGAAAGTTAAGTGGCTGTCACACCTTGACGATTTAGTCAGCTATTGCTGACGTATGAAAAAATTGGCAAATACGCTACTTTGGATAAGTTATAGGTGAGTTTTGTATAAGTTCTGAGCACGCTGAAACACGCTGAAACACGCTGAAACACGCTGAAACACGCTGAAATACGCTGGTGTATGTCCACATATGGCAAGGTTGTCGAAAAATTTTCAGCATGCTTAAAATTTCTCGACGTATGTCAGCGTGTGTTTATACGTCCTGCATACATGCACCATAAGCTGTAGGTAAGTTATGCGATCATTGACGCACGTTCACACGTTAATTGTAAGTTACTCATAAGTCCAAATACATTGAGATCATGTCTAGCGTACCCATGAGTTATGAGTAACGCGCTTTGAACCTGTGTGTAACTTATACCGAACTTATCTCCAGCACATACTGACGTATGCAGACGTATTTGACATGTTCCAGATGACCACAGAACTTACTGAACGTGTTTCTAACTTATAGCGACCGTATAATGGCGTGTTGAAGCGTTTAGGGGAATTGTAAACTGGATCTGCAGAGAACACCGTGTGTGTGCTCTTTGAGGGTCTAAAAATCCAGTGCATTTGTATTGTTTTCCTGCTAGGTTGTGGCAGTAAACAGCAACTTCTGAAGCACAGTTTATTCCAAAATAATACTTTTTAATCCTTTTTTTTTAATAAAACTTTTTAAATAATATATTTTTCTCTCCTCTCTCCCCTCTCTAACCACCAGGCTGTCTCGCTAAAGGGGAACTTTGGATTTTTCCTTTTATTTTATTATTTTCTTTATTTTATTCACTTTAGCTTTGATCTTGAATCTTGAATCTTTCGTTCAATAGTTCACATTAGGCCAATCGCTTTAATGTCTTTATGTGAACATAGAAGCTTCACCTAAACAGTGGGAGAATTATCTAAAGTGTAAAGTCAGATGAGGGCGTGCGTCCAGCAGTGATCAGCAGGTTCAGATGCCAAACTTGTCATGAGGAAAAACGCTGACCATTTCTTTGATTCGATTGCCGCTTTAGTGCCTTTTACAGTCACTTTAAAGCTGTTCAAAATGAACTGATCGACAAAAAGATGAGTGATGATCGGGGACACTTACTGATGTCAGGAAGTGAGTGAGTAAGTGGAGAGAAGTCAGTTTAAAGTAATCTAATGCGGTGATTTTTGTATGAGAGAGTGTTACTGGAGTTTGGATGACGTCACTGCGTTTTATCCATAAGTTTCTGGGAAGTGTAGTCACAAAATGAAAGATTCCAAATGCGATTGTTATAATAGAGAAAAGCCTTGATTTACATGTCAATTTTGGATACCATAGTTCCAATAAAAACACAAAATTGACTCTTGTAAACTTTTAGCCATGTTATAATGTTGTTACCTCATCGAAAACATACCTGAAGTTGTGTTTTGTTTCATGCACATGTTTGAGTAATGCTACACTATTCATCTGTCTACATCTCCAAAGCTCAAAATGCTCTGTTCCATCTCGTGATGTCATGCAGTGGGAGTTTTCAAGTAAATTTTTACCTTTTGTTTCGTAAAGATGGCCAATTCCAAGGTTGAACTTATCCAGATGATTCTAGTGAAGGTGTATTGAGTTTAAAAACACAGTGGAGCACTTCCTGTTTTACCACATGACATCACAAGGTGGTAGAGACTGAAGAACTCAGCCTAAATGTGTGTTTGCTTTAAACAATAGAATGTAACTTTATTTGTTTTATTGTTTAACTCAACTACAATAATGATAAAATAAAACCTATTTCTGAAATGTCTGGGGGTTTTTTGTACGTTAAGAAACAATTGAAATATGGGTATTATGTATTTTATGACAGCCCTATTTCAGTGTGATGAAAATGTAACATTGCGGTAGGAAACAATAATTCAAAACGAAATATTTTGTCTTTCAAATGGTGCATTGTTTTCCTTACGACATTTTGTATATAGCTGAGAAATTGTTATTACTTACTTTCTATTTTATTTTTGTACATATCCATTTATCTAATCATGCATTATTTGACACCTGTGTTTGCTAACTTTTTTGCTTCTTATTTAGAATTTATTATTACAATTTCTATTTTTTACTCTTTGCTTTATGTTATATTGTGATGTGTGAGCTACTGTGTTCAAGTAATTTCCCTTGTGGCTCAATAAAGTTTCTCTAAGTTCACGTTCTTCAAAAATCCTCAAAATAATAATTTTGAGGATATTTGAAGAACGTTAAAGGTGCATTATGTAACTTTTCTGGTGGAGGGTCCATCAAACGCTTTTCTCCATGGAAATGTTATTGTTACAGGTCAGATCTATGGAGAGGCAACCCCGCTCACAGTCAGAATGTTGTTTTTCTAGGTATTTCTGAGCTATAAAACCACCTGTAATTGAATAAATGTAAAGTAGAGCTGTTTAATGTCACACTGTGGAACATTCCAGGCTGAACAATGACATGTCAATGGAAACAAGCAGCACCTTTAAGACCGAAAAATCCTTAATTCGGTCTAATATTTAAGCAGATTAAATGATCAACATGCCATTAACTTTTATTTCATACAATGTACACAGAAGTGCAAACTGACTCTTGTCTTATTAAAATGTCGATTACTTTGTCTATAAATACTGTATATTCAATTATGAGACACGCTTCATTTAGACTTGACCAGAGGCGAAAAGTACGTCTCATTAAAGCCTTGTGTAATGTTCATTATCTTAGCAGCCCCATGGCCATTCTATGTAAATAAGTGTCTGTAGAATTATACTGTCACCACAATGAGGCCGAGACAGCTACAGCTACAGGAAATATATGACATTGTGGTACATTACTACAAACACCAAGCAGTTTATTCCTTTATTTCTGCTTCTATTATCTTAATATGTTCTCCCCTCTCTGTCGGCTCTGGGAATTACAATGGAAATAAACCCCGGATTTATAAAGTTATTGCCATGCCTAGAAGTGCAGCTTTATTTTTTATTTATTTATTTATTTTTTAAATCACACATGTTTTATTGATGAAAACAGATGTCAAAACATCACTTTTTACTCTGAGTCTGGTCATCTTTCCACTGATCTGGCCTGTGATTTGTAATTTGGTGGTGTCACTTGCTTGTCGCTATCGAGATAGATGATTTCAGTGCAGTGCAGTGCAGAACTTTTTAGGCAAATTATAACATGCGCACCTGCAGTTTCATCTATGAGTTACTGAATGATGATTAATTAGGACCGTTGGCCGCATATAACAGGAATTTGAAGCCCATTGGTGAGTTTATTTTTCAGTGTATCCATGCGTTTTAGAAAATTACAATAATGAACATAGAGATTAAGAATTTAAAACAAAATATTATGTCTTCTGTGTCTTTCGAATGTGGGAAAAAGTCTTCAGAACGTTGTATAAGAGGAAGCTGAAGCCCATGAATACCTGCTCTTGAGAAACATGTTTTGTTAGCTGTCGCTCATCTGTCGTTTCATGCAGTGTTGAAATCTCATCTCTGTTTGGGGGGATGCCCTGTCTGTACCCATGATTCATCTCTCTCAATGAGTCTCTCTCTTTATTTCTCTCTTTCTCTCTCTCTCTCTCTCTGTGTCTCTCTCTTTCTTTCAGTCAACATAAGACAGAGATGAGAGATTTCACTGCATGAAACGGCAGATGAGAGACAGCTAACAAAACATGTTTCTCAAGAGCAGGTATTCGTGGGCTTCATCTTCCTCTTATACAACATTTTGAAGACTTTTTCCCCATTTGAAAGCCATAGAAGATATAATATTTTGTTTTAGATTCTTAATCTCTAGGGCAATTGTCTTTTTTTTTTTTCTTCAATCTGAAACCCAATGGATGCATTGAACAGTTACAACTAACGACTGTATTTCTGACACAAATCCTGTTTATCTGTATCCGTTTCCTGTTAAATGCAACATTTTGAGGACTTTTTCCCCATTCCCATTGCTTGATTGTTATTGTTAATCTCGCTCTCTCTTCTGTGTGTGTGTTCTGTCTCTCTCTCTCTTTCATTTTCTCTCTCCTCCTCTCTTCACCGTCTCTCTCTTTCTTTTCCTCTTTCTCTCTGCCTGTGTGTGTGTGTGTGTGTGTCTCTCTCTCTCTCTGCCTCTCTCCATCTCTGGCTCTAAAGTGTATGTTTATGTCACTCTTTCTCTCCCTTCCTCCCTCCATCTCTCCATCTCTAACCCAAGAGTGTGTGTATGTCTCTCTTTCTCCCTCCCTCTCTCTGTATCTGGCCCTAGAGTGTGTCTCTCTTTCTTTCTCTCCCTTCCTCCCTCTCTCTCTTTCTTCCTCTCTCTTCTTCCCTCTCTTCGTCTCTGGCCTGGAGTGTGTGTCTCTCTCTTCATCCCTCTCTCATCTCTGGTCTGGAGTGTGTGTCTCTCTCTTCTTCCCTCTCTCGTCTCTGGCCTTAGAGTGTGTGTCTCTCTCTTCGTCCCTCTCTCGTCTCTGCCCTGGAGTGTGTTTCTCTCTCTCTCTTCGTCCCTCTCTCATCTCCTGCCCTGGAGTGTGTGTCTCTCTCTTCATCCCTCTCTCGTCTCTGGCCTGGAGTGTGTTTCTCTCTCTTCATCCCTCTCTCATCTCCTGCCCTGGAGTGTGTGTCTCTCTCTTCTTCTCCGTCTCTGGCCTGGAGTGTGTGTCTCTCTCTTCTTCTCCGTCTCTGGCCTGGAGTGTGTGTCTCTCTCTTCTTCCCTCTCTCGTCTCTGGCCTGGAGTGTGTTTCTCTCTCTTCAACCCTCTCTCATCTCTGGCCTGGAGTGTGTCTCTCTCTTCGTCCCTCTCTCGTCTCTGCCCTGGAGTGTGTGTCTCTCTCTTCTTCCCTCTCTCATCTCTGCCCTGGAGTGTGTCTCTCTCTTCGTCCCTCTTTTGTCTCTGCCCTGGAGTGTGTCTCTCTCTTCTTCCCTCTCTCATCTCTGGCCTTAAAGTGTGTGTTTCTCTCTTCTTTCCTCTCTCTGTCTCTGGCCTGGAGTGTGTGTCTCTCTCTTCTTCCCTCTCTCGTCTCTGGTCTTAGTGTGTGTCTCTCTCCTCGTCCCTCTCTTGTCTCTGGCCTGGAGTGTGTGTTTCTCTCTCTTCTTCCCTCTCGTCTCTGGCCCTGGAGTGTGTTTCTCTCTCTTCTTCCCTCTCTTGTCTCTGGTCTTAGTGTGTGTCTCTCTCTTCATCCCTCTCTTCGTCTCTGGCCCTGGAGTGTGTGTCTCTCTCTTCTTCCCTCTCTCGTCTCTGGCCCTGGAGTGTGTCTCTCTCTTCGTCCCACTCTCGTCTCTGGCCTGGAGTGTGTGTCTCTCTCCCTTCTTTCCTCTCTCATCTCTGGCCTGGAGTGTGTTTCTCTCTCTTCTTTCCTCTCTCGTCTCTTGCCTGGAGTGTGTGTCTCTCTTCGTCCCTTTCTCGTCCTTGCCCTGGAGTGTGTGTCTCTCTCTTCATCCCTCTCACATCTCTGGCCTCGAGTGTGTCTCTCTCTTCTTCCCTCTCTTGTCTCTGGCCTGGAGTGTGTGTCTCTCTCTTTGTCCTACTCTCATCTCTGGCCTGAAATGTGTGTCTCTCTCTTCTTCCCTCTTTCGTCTCTGGCCTGGAGTGTGTGACTCTCTCTTCGTCCTACTCTCATCTCTGGCCTGGAATGTGTGTCTCTCTCTTCTTTCCTCTCTCGTCTCTTGCCTGGAGTGTGTGTCTCTCTTCGTCCCTTTCTCGTCCTTGCCCTGGAGTGTGTGTCTCTCTCCCTTCTTCCCTCTCTCATCTCTGGCCTGGAGTGTGTTTCTCTCTCTTCTTTCCTCTCTCGTCTCTGGCCCTGGAGTGTGTGTCTCTCTTCGTCCCTTTCTCGTCCTTGCCCTGGAGTGTGTGTCTCTCTCCCTTCTTCCCTCTCTCATCTCTGGCCTGGAGTGTGTTTCTCTCTCTTCTTTCCTCTCTCGTCTCTTGCCTGGAGTGTGTGTCTCTCTTCGTCCCTTTCTCGTCCTTGCCCTGGCGTGTGTGTCTCTCTCTTCATCCCTCTCACATCTCTGGCCTGGAGTGTGTCTCTCTCTTCTTCCCTCTCTTGTCTCTGGCCTGGAGTGTGTGTCTCTCTCTTCGTCCTACTCTCATCTCTGGCCTGGAATGTGTGTCTCTCTTCTTCCCTCTCTCGTCTCTGGCCTGGAGTGTGTGACTCTCTCTTCGTCCTACTCTCATCTCTGGCCTGGAATGTGTGTCTCTCTTTGTCCCTCTCTCATCTCTGGCCTGGAGTGTGTTTCTCTCTCTTCTTTCCTCTCTCGTCTCTTGCCTGGAGTGTGTGTCTCTCTTCGTCCCTTTCTCGTCCTTGCCCTGGAGTGTGTGTCTCTCTCTTCATCCCTCTCACATCTCTGGCCTGGAGTGTGTTTCTCTCTTCTTCTCTCTCTCGTCTCTGCCCTGGAGTGTGTGTCTCTCTCTTTGTCCTACCCTCATCTCTGGCCTGGAATGTGTGTCTCTCTTTGTCCCTCTCTCATCTCTGGCCTGTAGTGTGTGTCTCTCTCTTCATCCATCTCTCATCTCTGGCCTGGAGTGTGTGTCTCTCTCTTTGTCCCTCTCTCATCTCTGGCCTGGAGTGTGTCTCTCTCTTCTTTCCTCTCTCATCTCTGGCCTGGAGTGTGTGTCTCTCTCTTCGTCCTTCTCTCATCTCTAGCCTGGAGTGTGTGTCCTTCTTCGTCCCTCTCTCATCTCTAGCCTGGAGTGTGTGTTTCTCTCTTCTTCCCTCTCTCGTCTCTGCCCTGGAGTGTGTGTCTCTCTCTTCGTCCCTCTCTCATCTCTGGCCTGGAGTGTGTGTCTCTCTTCGTCCTTCTCTCATCTCTGGCCTGGAGTGTGTGTCTCTCTTCGTCCCTCTCTCATCTCTGGCCTGGAGTGTGTGTCTCTCTCTTCTTCCCTCTCTCATCTCTGGCCTGGAGTGTGTGTCTCTCTCTTCTTCCCTCTCTCATCTCTGGCCTGGAGTGTGTGTCTCTCTCTTCTTCCCTCTCTCATCTCTGGCCTGGAGTGTATGTCTCTCTTCTTCCCTCTCTCGTCTCTGGCCTGGAGTGTGTGTCTCTCTTCGTCCCTCTCTCATCTCTGCCCTGGAGTGTGTGGTCGCTCCACATGTAGCTCACACGTGTCGTCTGTTGATATAGATACACAGAAGACTGCAGGGCCCCCCCCCCCCCCCCCTCGCTCACTCTCACTGTAATTGTAACTGTCCATTTGAATAAAGCACAGAGGGATGATGGGAAATGTGCCCTCGTCTGACTGACCTTGCACTGTTCTGGGCTGGGGTATTTGAGGGGGAGGTTTAGATCCGATCACATCTCAAACGTTTTATTTGACAGATATTACAAACTTAGTGTTCGATTTTACAGGTCAGGTGAAATCCAAGTTTTTACTTTAAAGAGTTTAAGTTTAATTATTTTTGTGTACATGTTGACATTTTGATTATTTCCGGGATAGATCCTTAGATTCAGATAAAACAATTTTTTAAACTTCTATACTACTGTATAGCTGTTCTTGTGAGTGAAAATGTATGTGCTTTTTACTCCTAAGTGTGAGTTTTTATTGTTAGAGGGTTAGCAAGTTTATAAGTGTATAGTTTAATAGCAGTATAACTTATTCTCTGACTAAGTTGACAAAGCAAATGTAGATAATTTTAATAAAAAAAGGTTCTGCCACCTGCTTGTCTCCTTGAAGATGTGGTTTTGTTGGGAAAAGTCCCAGTATGGTTTTACATTTTTTCATCTTACATTTATTCAAAACATGGGTTTTTATTGACCTAAAAATGTGCTTTTGTACTGAATGGACTCATTTCTTTTCAACCTCTTTTTCAACCCATTGCAGATCAAATCTAATTGTATTACATTAAAAATCGCAGAAATTTCTGCACGTTTGCAACAAAATATGCACTCAGTAAATATTGAGTCCCAAAATATACTGTTCCAGCATATATTGAATGATAAGTGGTAGTGATTATAGTGACAGGCCTATAAACGTGAACAATAAATAGCAAAAGTGGTTTGACAGATGTAAATCCAACTGATATTTGAACTTTGCAGAAAGCGACTCTAATTAGTTTTGAATTGTTGTATTTCTTGTTCCATAAAAAGGTTGAGGGTGAACTGCTCCTCACACTCACCAACCAGGAAAACATACAAGACTTGAAATTGTATATAGAGTTATGTCATAGGAATATTTACTCATGTAGTTATGTTTTACCTAAAAACATCTTTTATAACCGTTGACAAAATGTGAAGCAAATGGCGTTTCTTATATCCTGAAGATTATAAGTAAGTTTATAAGTGATCTGTAGATCCAAAAAGCAGTGCTTCAATGAGAGTAATTGAAGTAAATAAAAATAAAGACTCAAAATTAAGTCAAAATCTTGTCTTGTCTTGTTCTTGTGGGCTCAATCTCATGCCTTTCTCATCTTGTAGAAGTATTTTATTTGTTACATGTATTTCACAAGGCCTGTGCAGCCTATAGTGCAATAATATAGAGTTAAGACTAGCTTTAGATGAAGACAAGTTTTACATTTATGCAACAGTATAAGGTGTCACATTTTAATTGTAGTGTATCAGTATAATTCAGTCTTAACCTTTTCTATGATGTTGTGTGATACCTCTTTCTTGTTTGTGTTTTAATTCTTGTCATAAAATAAGTGACTGTCAGTTGCAGCAGATGTACATAAAAACATTAATCTTATGAGTACAACAATCATTTCAGAATTGTTACGTTACATTGCGTGTGTCATGTCCGCAGCTTTGTTCTCGCATTGTTTAAAAAAGCCCACTTCACATCTGCACAGTCACCTCATATGTGAAATCAGTTAGCACGGCTGTGTAATGTAGGGATTATGTAAAGTAATTAAGTGACGCAATGAGAGAAAAGTCAATGAACATGTGAGTCCGACTGCTCACACATATAGACCACGGCTACAGAGGGGACGCGGCTGCTTAAAGTGCCATTGTTGGGAATTCTGTACAGAGGATTCCTGACATCCTACAGCCCGGCTATGCCCATATTTGGTCAAGATGATCAATAGGGGACACATGTTTCATAGCAAACTCAAAACAAGCCCACCCCTCCCCGTCCCACTGCAGACACAAAACAGACTGCTGCAGATTCAGTCGAGTACAGTATAAGGCGAACAAAGGGCTTGGGATAAGGATAAGTTTAGAGTT
Source organism: Odontamblyopus lacepedii (assembly GCA_034769755.1). Taxonomy (NCBI): domain Eukaryota; kingdom Metazoa; phylum Chordata; class Actinopteri; order Gobiiformes; family Gobiidae; genus Odontamblyopus; species Odontamblyopus lacepedii. The sequence goes on from CM068351.1 coordinate 14,655,829, forward strand.
ATAGACAGGGATGAAGCGATACTGGTATTGGATATCACTGCAGGTAACGAAACATTAGCTGGATCAGGTATTGGTTCCATAACTAGGCCTTTAATTGGATGTTATAAGCATTTACAGGATGATTTTGGCCTAGAATATCTTAAAATCTTTGAACTTTTATTCATTCGAAGCTGAAAGTTATTTGAAGTATAAATAGCATGCATAACACAGTTAAGTTGTTGAGTTAACAGTGTTTTAAAGAAACAAGTGCCATTTTCCATCTTTACACTAGTATTGGTCAATAGCAGGTATCAATATCTGTCTCAGGACTAAAAATAGCTGGATCAGTGCATTAGAGATGGTTAGAGACTGTATAGATGCCTTTATATCATATAAATTCTTTTCTTTTCTTTTTTAGTGACCTCCTCAGATGTAAATATACATAGATTTATGCATCACATATATATTTTCATTTCCATCATATTAAATTGTTCAAATGAATAAAGGTCTTACTATTCCAGGGTTGAAATTATCCAGATGATTCTAGTGAAGGTGTATGGAGTTTAAAAACAGTGGAGCAGTTTCTGTATTACCACATGACATCACAAGGTGGGGTGTTTTCTGCCTGAGAGAAGCCTAAATATGCAGGGTTTGTGTGTTAAACCTGTGTGAATGAAACAAAACACAACTCCAGGTCTGTTTTTGATGAGGAAACATTACAAAAGATCAGAAAATAGCATTCAAGTTTGCCTTCCAAGTAGCAGTAGATGGACATATGAAGCAAAAAATTACTTTTGCATCTGAGCTAGTGTTTAAATAAGGCTGCATGATTAAAAAAACATATCAAATCATATTGAAATCACAATTAAAGATCCTATATTATGCAAAAATTGACTCTTGTAAGTTTTAAGCTATGTTAGAATGTTATCTCCTCAATAACATACCTCGAGTTGTTCTGTTTGAGTAACCCTTTATTAGTCTGTCAACATCTCCAAAGCTCAAAATACTCTATTCCACCTTGTGATGTCATGAAGCAGTATTTTCAAGTTAACAGCTCATTTTACCAGTAGAGATTGGCAATTCCAGGCAATTGCATTAGTTCAGTATTTTATATTTGAGCCAAAGAAGCTATATATAAGGGTCAATGACATATAAGGATTTTACATACAATTTTTAAAATATAAAAAATATTAGTTTCTATTGAACTTTTTCAAATATTTACAGTGTCAGGTGCATAAATCTATGTTTATCATTTATATTAAGCATTGTTGTGTAAAATGTCATGTTGTGGGACCAAGAATAACCTTAAATTTGTTTTATTTTCTAAAATATGGTTGGGATATTCATCTAAGTTCTGAGTAATATGAAGCATATAGAAACAAACTGTTGCATTTCTTTTGATTTTAATGCATATTGATATTTTCTTTTGCTGTCCAATATGATAGTCACCTGCTTGTGTTTAATGAACAAACTACTGCCCTGTAAAATGCATCAAATGAAGAAAAATGTCTAAAGAATCCCATTCACCCAAGTCTATTTTGTCTGTTATTAAACTCCAGCCATAGAATTCCTGCTGTTATTAGTCGCACCAGATGATGCACGGTCACACCACATGACATTTTGACACTTTAAGTACAAAAAACATGCACAATAACGAATGATTTCTGAAAAAATGATTTGGTTCCATGGAGGTCAGAGCTGCTACAGATATGTGCTGAATTATTATGAAATTTGAACCTTTTAACTGAGGAATTTGCATTTGGACAGTGTCATGTCATTGACCCATAAGACTCTTTGCTGTTTTCCCATCATAACATCTCTAATCTAGTCTAGTTTTTCTATCTGGACATTGGTAGAGTAGACCATGTGATGTGCAGGCTTCACAGGGTATAGTGAGTTGGTGGCTTCATTTGCTTTGGCCCGTAGTCACCCTTGTGGGACAGCAGCAGTGTTTGGGTTCAGCTCCAGTGCTCGGGTTAATACCGGCCTCCGCTCCATCGGGCTGTGACTGGACACCTGCTGCTCGGGCTGGTCTGATGGAGAAGTTCTGCTGCGAAAAGCCTGGAGCATGGAGCTAACCCACATCTGAAAAACACCCCTGCTCCGATAATGTACCCAGGTTTTTTGGTCATTATAGGCAAGCTCAAAACATGAGGTGATGTGCTACAGATTTTATTTTATGTCATATTATGTGTTTTCTTTAATTCCTTTTAAATCATTTATATTTCTGTTGTGTTTACAGAGCAATTTAGGGCTGTAAAAATGGGGTTGTAAATTGTAATATATTTCTGCTTTGTCATTGGCACTATCTTGCAACAGTAATTTAAGACTATTTAAACGTGAACATAAAATTGTTTACTTCAGGGGTAAATATTGGATCTTTATCAAATCACACATTAAGAGCTCAGCAGTTTCCAAAAATTAAAGTTCATTAAAAAAAAGTACAGTCATAAATATTTTACCTTTTTTGCTTCGCTTTATATTTAAAGGGGCAGTATTACTTTATCTCATTCTATGTTTTAATCTTGTTTCCTCATCAAAAACATCACTGAACTCTATACAACTTCACTAGAATCATCTGGATTCTTTCAGTCCTTGAATTTCCCATCTCTGCTAAACAAGAAAGGTAAAAGGAACTTGAAAACTACCCCTTCATGACATCAGTCAGAGCATTTGGAGATGTAGTCACACTAATAATGCACTCAAACCTGCATGAATGAAACAAAACACAACTCCAGATATGTTTTTGAGAAGGTAACAACATTATACCATGGCTAAAATCTCGCAGGAGTCCATTTAGTATTATATAAAACCTTTAATTTGCACATTTGACAGTTTTAGTAACGCTGGATAAATATACTGAATGAATATACATGATTGATAACTTTATTTTGGCGAGTCTTTTGCTATTTGGGGCTACACCTCTGAACCAAAACAAGCTAGTCACGCTCCTCCAATCCCCGAAACTGCACCTCTCACAGAAGCAGGATCACTAAGAGGATTTATTTCAGCTGAAAGAGATGAGAAGAGTTAAATAAATGTGTGTGCGGCTGGAAAACTGCACTTTTGGATTATTGCGCCTTCATCTCGGAGCTGTGCCGTGGTTTCTTAATACCAACATCCTTTCAGAGCTCTGTATACTTGTATAATTCTCCCCAAAACTTGAACTTGAGCAACCTTACATGAGCCGTCTGACTGTATTGTGAGATATTTTATGATGAGAAGATGAGGAGCTAAAATATTATGGTTTTGATTATGACTATGCATAATGACTCCAGCGACAGACACTTAAAGATGCTGTCCTTGACGTTTTCACTGTTTTTACTATATTAAAAATGTAAAAAAAAAAAAAAAAAAAAAAAACGGTTTCAAACGGTTTGCAGTGGTCCAAAGTTATTCCACACTTACCTTTTGCATTCCAAGCATTTTAATTATTAGTATTTTTCAATGTTTTCAGAGACCAAGGCCATCACAGTAAAGCTAACAACAACTAGCATGCTAAAGTGCACTTCCTGAGCATCAGACATTAAAACACTGTATAATTAGATGCAGACAGCACACTTTTTTGTTTTGTTTTTTACCTCAGAAGCTGCTTATACAATATACAATGCATATTTTGCCAGAGACACCAGCACTTGTCACTCAGCTGCACTCACAGTCGGCTCCTGAGCTCATATCTCAGTCGGATTGACACTAACATCACTAAAACCTGTCCGGAGTGTGGCCAAACATCTCATAAAACAGCACCTCTTCACCTGAACTCTTTTATTTATTTATTTATTTATTTATTTATTTATTTATTTATTTATTTATTTATTTATTTATTTATTTATTGCTCATGCATCAACTCAATGAGAACAACAACAACAACAGCAACAAAAACCCCCGACAACCAGCACAAGTACATATTCCAGCCATTACTTGCCTTGTCTTTGCTGCATGAACAAAGGGAACAGGAAGAAGATCAATCTTATAAACCCGGTCCTTTCACAGATCCAAAAATTTTTAAATTTCTTTAATAATTAACCCCCAACCCAAAAACCTACCCTGCAAAGCGACCACCACCAGGTCTCCATGTGGGGTCTCTATAGGAGCTGCAGAATTTCTGGGACTAATTTAGACGACGATGATAAAAGACGGCTCGGGTTACAACAGCAACAACAACAACAGCATGCATATTTTGCTCAATAAGAAATATACTGTATATAGAAATAACAAATTCAGACCAATCTTTAAGGCAGTGAAAACCCTGTCAGAACTGAAGAAGCTACTTGGATGAGCGGTGAAACATGTTCACTCTTAAAAATATTTTGTTCAGTTGAATTCTATTTTCTTTTGCGATTATTGCTTTGACTCACAGTGTGTGTTCAGCTAGCACCTTTTTTTCTATTTACATTTATCCTTGTGTCCCACCAGATCAAATCAGCCCTCTTTACTGCCCATGCAAATCTGTGCGCATCTACATTCATGAACCCTAATCTGATTGTGTGGGCTGCTGCATGTTTTATCATTGCTGTTGGAATTTTAAAAAATCTGTCTATATTGGTGTTTTCGGATTCTAGATTACAATTTACATTACATTTACAGAAATATATATCTAAGTAAATTTAGAAATGTTGATTATTTCTGGTAGTGACTAGACTCTATAACTCGATATATATCAGTATTATAATTATACTTATTTTACCTTTTTTACCTGGCCCCATCTGTATTAATTATTATTTGTTATTAGAACATTGTAATGTCATTTGAACCCCAGCAATTTGAGCTGATTAAAGAGAGAAATAGTAAATCAGCTGCATTAAAGAGATAAAATAGTAAATCACAATATGATCATTACAGGGATGGGATCAAGATTCCGTTTTTATCACCAATATCCCTCACTGCTCACGTTTATTAAAATCTTAAAACAATAGAATAAACAGTCTATTCAAATTCAAATTGATTTAAATAAAGACTTCCCGCTGATTTTTATATGTAGAATACTTCAGTTTGTCATTGTTTTAATATTTATCATGCCTCAAGATAAGCATTAGCACTGAGACATAAACATCTTTTCTAAAGCCTTCTAAAATTTGAAGTATGTGTTTATTTGTGTACTTTTCAACATGTGGTCAGTGACTCCACCTGTAGCTTCCTGTCCACTTCTTGAGCTTTAAACATTTATTCATTTTAGCACGACGCAGCAAATACCTCATACAGATAAAACTGGACAGGAAATAGTGAAGCTACCACAAACTTTTAACAAACTTCAAAATGCATCTCTCTAACCTCCTCTGCCTCTTCTCTTATAGAATACAATTTGCCAAATGACAGCCCCACTTTTCTAGTTTTGCCGGTTGTTGCGTGTTGTTTTATTTATTCTTATGAGTTTAACAAGCTTAACATTGTACATCTCATCATAACCTCCTTTCCTTCTTCTCTTATGTGTGTGCAGAGTCTGTGAGCAGGTGAGAGAGGGACACTGTCTGCCCCACTGTCCAGCGACACCATGAGCTGGAGCTTCCTCACGCGACTGCTGGAGGAAATCCACAACCACTCCACCTTCGTAGGGAAGCTGTGGCTCACCGTGCTCATTGTCTTCCGCATCGTCCTCACCGCGGTCGGGGGAGAGTCCATCTACTACGACGAGCAGAGCAAGTTTGTGTGCAACTCGGGGCAACCGGGCTGTGAAAATGTGTGTTACGACGCTTTTGCCCCCCTGTCACATGTACGCTTCTGGGTCTTCCAGATCATCTTGGTTGCTATGCCTTCACTCATCTACATGGGATACGCCATTAACAAGATAGCGAGATTGGAAGAGGCAAAAGGAGGGAGCGGGGCAACGGCGGTTAGGGTTGCAGGGGGTTACACGCACAGAAAGCCGAGGAAGATTTGTTTTGGGGCAAGACAGCATCGCGGTATAGAGGAAACCGAAGAAGATCAAGAAGATGATCCGATGATCTATGAAGTACCAGAGATCGAACCTCCCAAAAGACCTAGAGACCCTTTACAGCCAACTCCTAGACCCAAAATCCGCCATGACGGTCGAAGAAGGATCAGAGACGAAGGTTTGATGCGAGTTTACGTTCTTCAACTCGTGACCAGGACGGTGCTAGAGGCTGGTTTTCTTGCGGGTCAGTATCTACTCTATGGTTTTAGGGTGAATCCGATTTTCGTGTGCTCTGGTAAGCCCTGTCCGCATAATGTTGATTGTTTTGTATCTCGTCCAACTGAGAAAACCATCTTCCTTCGGATCATGTACGGCGTTACCATCCTCTGCCTCACTTTAAACATTTGGGAGATGCTCCATTTAGGCATCGGATCGATTTGTGATATTATCCGTAAAAGGCGAACCCCACCACCAGAAGATGAGTATCAGCTGGGCCTCTTGGGTTCGAATACAAACGTAGACGGTTCGGTTGGCGTTCCTGGTCCCGAAACTGGATCAGATGCGGGCGTCGGCGGGGACGGACCAGCTGATTACGTCGGTTACCCCTTTTCCTGGAACACCCCATCGGCGCCCCCTGGCTACAACATAGTGGTAAAGCCGGAGCAGATGCCCTACACAGACTTGAGCAACGCTAAAATGGCGTGCAAGCAAAACCGCGCCAACATCGCCCAAGAGGAGCAGCAACAGTTCGGGAGCAACGAGGACAATTTTCCGAGTACAGGGGGGTCCAGGGTGGGGCTGAACAAAGACATGATCCAGCACGCCCAAGAGCAACTGGAAGCTGCGATACAGGCCTACAGCCAGCAGCACCAAGCCGGGGAGGAGGAGGAACCGGAGCAGGGGGGCGACAGCCAGGACGATAAACCCCAAAGCAATATCATTATCCAGGCACAACCACAGCCCCAAACCCAGGCCCCGAAAGACAAAAAACACAGACTCAAACACACTAGTAAAGGGGGCAGCAGTGGTGGATGCAGTAGTAGTAATAGTAGTAGTAGTAAATCGGCAGAAGGGAAGCCATCTGTGTGGATCTGAATGGACTGTAAAAGACTTGTACATATGAGTTCAGAAAAGTCTGACTATTTAAACCACAGTGCCTATTGAATCCTGTAAGCTGGAGCCTAAGTGTGTCCATGTTACTGTGGTGTATGAAAATGTATTGGATTTATAAAGAACTGTCTCGCTTTTTTGCCTTCAAGCCCTTTAACGAAATTATTTACAGGTGGGTAGCCAGAATATGTTCTCTTTTTCTCACTGAAAGATGGGTCAAATGCAGAGGACACTTTTTTTTAGGGGCAATGCAATGTTCAAGGTGCACGATGGCTGTTCCACAGTATGGCTTTAAATGTATGCATCTGGAAAAACTTATCGTGAGCGTGGCTAACTCTTCACAGAACTGACCTGTAACTTGCAGCTTGTCTTTATGGATATAAGTGAATAATGCCATACTGTGGAACATTACAGGCAACGCAATAACATCCCTATGGTGTCAAGCAGGTGACCCACTAGCTGGAAAGTTACGTTATGCACCTTTAAAGGTTGGTTGGGGGTCCGTCACCTGCTTGTTTCTATGGATATGTCATTACTCTGCCTGAAATGTTCCACAGTATGACATTAAACTCTAGCTCTACCTTACATTTATTCAGTTATGGGTGCTTTTATAGCGCAAAAATAGCTAGAAGAACAGGCATTCTGACTGTAAGTGGGGTTGCCTCTCCACAGATGTGACCAGTAACTTGGCCTGGTTTGGTCCCCATAATCATAGGCTACGTTCAGACTGCAGGGCTTAATGCTCAATTCAAATTTTTTTGTGAAGTCCGATTTTTTTTGCGAAGTTGTTCACATTTCCAATTCAATGCGACTTGTATATGATCTCCAGTGTGAACTTTAAACGCCCCAAAAGTGTCCCGCAGGCGCATTGGACGACACAACAACAGTGTTTACAGAAGTCGCCTAAACATGGACGCTGCATTGAGCACCTGGCGATTTTAAAGTTGCTGTCGTACCACTATTGCGGGAAGAAACACGTCTTCGGCCTATTTCAGTGAGCAAACACATCGGCGTTGGGCTGTATTGGCTCACAACAGGAGCTTGTTACAGCACAACAGCCAAACTCTCACTTGTTGATGACGTGTAGGTCGGATGTAGGACAAGTGCGACCTGGCCGTTCAGATTGAAGTCACATGTCAAAAGATCGGATATGTATCAGTTTTAGGAGCACATATCCAAGTGGCCTGGGTCGCATTTGAAAAAATCAGATCTGTGTCGTTCAGACTGTCATTAAAAGATCAGATACAGGTCGCATAGGGGTGAAAAAATCGGATTTGGGTAACTTCAGGCTCCAATCTGAACGTAGCCATAAAATGGTTTCATGCCATACTGTGAAACAATTCAGACAAAGCAATAACATTTCCATGGAGAAAATGATACACAATGCACCTTTAAATAAAACATCAGATTCAATATATGTAGTTTGGATCTTATGACAGTGTAGACTTCCATTCACTCCCATTCTGAAGTTATACATTTTAAACGACTTCGTAATTGCCTTCTCTAATTGACTATTTGACATAACCGTGATTTTGAACAAATGGATTCTGGCCGCTCTACCCACCTCTGATTATCACCATGTTTAGTCTGTTATTTCAAGCTTTGCAAACATATGAACTCTTTTGAAATTAATGATAGCCAATTAGCCATAGCCCATTTACCAGAAAGAGACGGTTACACGCACTCAACAGCATTACGGGAAAAGCAGTGACATTTGAATGAAGAAACCCCCTTATGGAAAAAGCAATACGATTTTACGTCATAATTATGCCCCGGTATCTAATTGCCTGTAAGCAGTGACTTCGTGTATCATAGAACATGGCAACAAAATGCTTTAATGGGGAAAATGTAATGAAAGTGCAGTGCTCAAAGCGATACTGTCCAGAAGAGGGCGTCACCTTCCTGGAGGCTGTTTCCTTTTCTACTTTGTATTTGACTACTGTTTGTACTTGTTATGTGAATTATACTTCCAACCAACGCTTATGTGGTCTACAAAATATAAAATTTCTGTTTCACTGTCAGGAGATGCTTAAAGGTCCCATATTAGGCTATTTTCTGATCTATGTTATAATTATTTTCTCTTCAAAAACATACTTGGAGTTTTGTTTTACACACAAACCCTGCATATTTAGGTTGAATTCTTTTTTCACGCAGAAAATACCGTGCTCCACCTTCTGATATCGTGTCGTAATACAGGAAGTGTTCCATTGTGGTTTTAAACTCCATTCACTTTCGCTAGAATCATGTGGAGCAAAGGTAGCTATTAAAGTGAAAACCGATTAATAATGCAGGTTACGCAAACGTGTGAATGAAACAAAACATAACTCTGGGTATGTTTTTGATGAGGTAGCAACATTATAACATGGCTTAAACCTCACAAGAATAAAGTTTGTGTAATATAGGACCTTTAAGCATTGATGTACTGTCTTATGTGAGCCTGCCCCCTGGTGGACCCTTTAATACGGCATCGCAACAGCTGCAGGGTTAGGGTACAATGCAATTCACAATACTGGTCAATGTCAGCAATATTCAAACAGTGCTATTGTGTTTATGTACCAGGGGTAAGCAGGAAGTGCCAAAAACAAAGGTCTCGTACTATTCACTATAAACACAAATGAAGTGAAACAAACAAAATGTAAATGAAATAATAACATATGCAGGCCTTGAAATTCACTTTGTTTGCTCAGTAGTGTTCAAAAGTGACTTGCCAAATACAGTTTTCACTAGCCACTATTAGAAGTTGTAATAGTTTTGTCATTGTAATGTAATTTCTAATCAAGTAGTGACATCTTGCTTTAAAAATGCGCTGTGTAACTTCTGGTGGTGTTGTGTTTTCACCTGGAATATTCCACGTTATGGCATGAAACTAATCGATCTTACATGTATTAGTTTAAATGTGTTTATTGCAAAAAAAAAAACATATATTCCTTTAAAAAACATACATAATTGCTGTGAGCAGTATTGCCTCACCGCAGATCTGACCCGTAGTGTGGTCTTATGTCCATGGAGGTGTCAGGTCAACCACCAGAAAAGTTACACAGAGTGAGTTTAAAATGTAAAGTTAAGTTGAAATGGATTATATGTCTGAACAGGGATTAAAAGTAACTAAAACACATGGTTTACATAAAAGTAGAATTTACAGACAGTTGGGAGGACTATGCATGAAAAAAATACAATAAAATGGCTAATAGACCCTTTTAGTGTTAGTAAATGGTGATCACATAGGCATTTTGGCAACAGAAGTACGGCAGAACTCAGAAACTTGTGAAGCTCTGCGAAAGGATTTTCGTCAAAAGATCGCAAATATTTCCTCAACAAGCTGACTTTGACAAATGGTGTCCGACTGCCAGATCCTTGTGCGAACAGTAAAACTTTAGTCCACCAGTAGAATACCAATTCTGACAACCAGACATTTCTGTGCTGGAAATATTTTTATCTCTGTCTTCTTCTGTCCGTGTTCAGTCTGAATGAATCTGAATAACTTCCCTTGCCAAAATGCAGCTTTTAAAAAAAAATCACTTCTGCCTTAAAAGGGTCTTAAAAGGGTCTATAGGATTGGAATTTTTGGTAGCGAAAATGAAAGTGCTCATATTACACTATTTTCTGATCTGTGTTATAATGTTGTTTCCTCATCAACATTATAACATTACATCCTGGCACAATGTTTAACACACAGACCCTGTATATTTAAGTTCTCCTCTAGAACAGAAAACACTCTGTTCCACCTTGTGATGTCATGTGGTAATACAAGAACTCCACTGTGTTTTTAAACTTATACCTTCACTAGAATCATTTGGATAATTTCTGTCCTGGAATTGCCCATGTTTACTGAACAAAACAAGTGTGAACAAAACAAAACACAACTCCAGGTATGTTTTTGATGAGGCAACAGTATAACGTGGCATAGTAGTACATTTTGTGTAATATAGGACCTTAAAACTCTTCATTTTGGCTATTATAGTTGCCATGTTTTGATTTCAAGCCCTGGGTGAACCTTATGCTAGTTCTGAACAGTTATTTTAATACAAAACAAAGCCTAAATCTGTTGCATTTTAACATATTATGCACCCTTGTGAAGTGCTGGTCTTCCCAGTCGTGTTGAAACTGCAAAAAATAAGTGTCAAACTTTGTAATGGAGAGAAGCCATTACGCCCACACAGTGAGACCGAACACTGTCTGTGCCAAGCTTTGGGAATACTGTGGCCATTCTAATATAAGATCAATGCCTACAAGAGACCAACCCTTTTATAACGATATCTTTCTTTTTCTATTCAATGTCAATTACAAATGTTTGTTTTTTGGATACATTCAAAATAATAAATTCCCAAATTGCGGATTTTTTGGTTCAAATGTTTTTTATAAAGTTTTTAAGTAATAATTTGTAATTTTAATGTTTTTGTTTTGAATGGCCTTTTAATTGTAAATAAATGTGTATTCTGATAATAGTATATTTTTATAGACTGTTACTTATGGACTTGATGATGCAAAGAAAAAAATCGTGGTGTGTTACTGTATACTTGTATTTACTGTATGTTATAAGAAGTGTTTTTTCTAAGAGTTTTGGCATCTGCTGAACAGCTGTGAGAGAAATAGTGGCGTATGGAGCCATTCAGAAGACAGGAAGTGCCATAGGAGCCCAGCCAAAACTGTCTCCCAAAACAACACTTGTGATTGCTTAGTTGTTTAATTACAGCAGTGTGCACACGACAGACTTTTAGATCGTCTGTGGACTGAAAACTGGGAAAATAGAAAGAGAATTAGAAATGGTACATGGAGAGCATAGACTGCCAACAAAGCAAAAACCATAACACACAATAGGGAAGATATGGCAAAAACATGCAGTAGGGAAGATATAGTGCACAGACCTGGATCCAAACAGATATATTTTTGTTGAGGGCCTTATGCAGCAGGGCAGTAGACACGGGGGTATAAAGGGGTCTGTCCAGAGTTTTAGGGGCCTCTCTTCCTATTAATTAATATTACAGGGGGGCCATGTGAGGCTTTTTACACCAGACCCCCAAATTTCTGTCAACGGCCTGTTATGCAATATTCATTTGTTTCAATGTAATGAAAAATGTGCAGCATTACCATGGCAATTAACAATTTGAAACAATATATTGCAATTTTTAATGGTGGAAAGTACTTAAAATGTCGCCTAACTATACCTATACTATACTTTACTAGCAAGGACCACGCCAACAAGACGTGCAAAGCGAAAAGCGTTTATTATACGGAGACGAGTCGGGTCGGCTGGGTTGAGACTCAGGGTGGGGGTTCAGTCTCAATCTTCACATGGCCCAGCAGGAACAGGACCCCCCCCTCGTAGGCGTCTTATGTCTGGAAGTGAACAGATCAGGGATGGGAGGGTGGGGTCGAGTTATTCGGGACAAACTGGGTGTCTGGGATAGGCTGCTACAAATAGGCTTCTGGGAAATTGAGGTGTGGTAAAAGTGAGCTGTGATTCACTGGAGAGGAGGCGAGGGCGGTTGAGGCGTGGTCCTGCTCCTGAATCTAAGATAAACATATTAACTACATTTATAATCATGGGTTTTAGTTTCTTGTTATAACCACTCAAAGGAGAACTTTTGACCATTAAGAAGAAATTACCGGTATATTTCGTTTCAAATTGTCAATTGCATTGGCAACATTTCCCAATTATTTATCAATTTGAACCCACATGAATAGCTTGTAAAATTAAAGACTCATATATAATACAAGAGCTAAATATAAACAGTGATCAGAACGTTCCACAGTTCAACATTAGATAAGACTAACTCATCTTTATTGCTCGAAAAATACCTTGAAAAGATGCATTCTTACTGCAAGCGAGGTCGTCTCTGCACAGAACTGACCTGTAACATGGTCTGGTGTGGCTAATAAGTTATATGCCATGCTGTGGAACATTTCAGGCAAAGCAATAACATCTCCATGCAGAAAAGCCACACAGTTCAGCTTCAAACAAACATGCTCTGCTTTATTCACTCAATAAATAAGTGAAGTACAGTATGAACATAAGCTACTCTTCCTGTGTGCGTACTGTGTTAGCCACGTTAGCCCGTAGCGCCACATGTCTTTGTAATGAGCCAGCTGCTGGTACATCTGCATCATACTCAGTCAGCTGCCCCTTCAAAACTGATTGGCACTGACTGCACTGAAGCGCTGTGAACCTAATCATAGCTCTCAGATAATGTTCTAGTTCCTCCGAGCTAAATAGGCTGCCTCACATCAGTTTACAAAGTTTGAAACTACAGAGAAAAAAGATCCAAATCAGAACGGACTTCATTGTCCTTCAGAGAAAGAGTTGTTTGTGTGTGAGTAGCTGTAAAACAATGAAAATGCATTATGTAACTTTTAGGTTAGAGGTCCGTCACCGTCACCTGCTTGTTTTTATGGAGATGACATTGTTTTGCCTGGAATTTTCCACTGTGTGACATTAAACAGCTTTACTTTACATGCATTAAATTACAGGTGGATTTATAGCTCAAAAATACCTAGAAAAAAAGGCATTCTGACTGTGAGTGGAGTTGCCTCTCCACAGATCTGACCTGTAACTTGATAAAGCTAGAAAGGCAATAACATCTCCATAGAGAAAAGCGGTTGTTTGATGGACCCTCCACCTGAAAATTTAAATTTCAGGCAGTAAGTTGCAGTTTCAGTCATGATCGTAACCACAGAAAATTCTGCAGATATACCCCTTTGAAGTATGCCATTACAGCAGCACTGGGTAACTTTTCTGGTTTGGTGTGCAAGCCAGATCTACTTGTTGCCACGGAGATGTTGTATTTTTCCCTTGAATCTACAGTACACTTATCTATCTTACATGCATTCAATTACAATTACAGTTATGTTTTTAAAATGTAATCAAAGGTGAAAATCACAAACTAACAACTGATATTTTGGGGGTGTTCTACATGTACGCCTATGGTGGAATGTTCATCAGTTACCACGGTGACACAATGCGCACATTAGCAGTGTCTTAAAGTGTTAAAGTCTTAAAACCTTTTCAACAGTCTGAAAACTCAAGAAAAATACAAAATGGATTTAAACAGCGCATTTCCAGGAGGCTGTGTTGACTCTTTCTGATCTGATTGTGTAAAAAAAAAGAAGCTAATTTTAAAGTTTAACACATCTTCAGACAGAGCAGAGCCTGCAGTTAGCTTCACACCCCCAAGGAAGTTGAAGATATCAGCTGCAAAGTATCAGCCAGAGTTACTGGTGATGCTGTGCTGTTATAAACCACTAGAGGGCGTTTGTGTTATTTGTTATGTACACAGGTGAGAACAGGTAAAAGTCTTAGAGATAAATTGCATCTCTCAGTTTAAGCCGGATGAACAGTCACTACATTATTGTCCAAAATGAGCAGCAAGTTGTCGCTAACCCTTTAAAATAGCAACATCGGTAAGAATTGTATTGTGTGGCCAATCTGTACTGAAATTGGGCAAAAATTATTATTATTATGTAAAAAGTTATATTCTTCTACATGAGATATAAACCCATATTCCCTGATGTGGGCATGAGTTCCCCATTACTGACATAATTTCAAATCTTACAATTTACTTTTATTTTTCCCCCAGAACTAACAAATATTTTCTAAAGTGGTATTTATTGAAGAAAGTATAACTAATAAAAACTATTGAGCCATTTATCTCCCTATGTCACTGTCATTGTCCAATAGTAAGACTGTATTAAGATGTGCTCTCTTATAATGAGATCTGATGATTAAGTGTAAAGCGATTCCTGAAAGCATCTGTGTGTCGTGTGCATTTTCTAAGCCTTTTGTAAAATGTACATTTCTTTGAGTGCCATTATGCCATTCCCGTAAGCCAGGACTTTGATTTCTTCAAAGACATACAGTCGATTTGCATGTGAAAAAGACTTATTTTCATACAAAAATAAATCAGAAATGCATAACGAATTTAACAGTCTCCGCTTCTGTTTTTATCAAAGCATTTACACACATAAATAGACCTGTAACTGCTCTGTAGAAAAGGATAACTAAGTGCAATTATTCATTATTTATTGTACACTTTTTGATTACATGTATTTTATTCCCAAAACCAATTAAAGGTACACTATGTAACTTTTCTGGAGCCGTTTGTTTCCAAAAAAGTTATTAACTCCACCCATTTTCTTGTTTATTTGGGTCGTGGCTCCTCTGGTGGGATCCCATGTTGTTCCCAGAATTCCCAAATTGTTCCTCCATCGTGTCCTGGGAGGCATCCAGAACAGATGCCCTCCCTTCAGCTTCTTCTCTCAATGTGGAGGAGCAGCAGGTCTACTCTGAGCTCCTCCCGTGTGACCGAGCTCGTCACCCTGTCTCTAAGGGAGCGCCCGGCCACTCTGCGGAGGAAACTCATTTGGAGCACTTGTATCCATGATTTCGGTCTTTGCCCACAGCTCATGACCATAGGTGAGGTTAGAACATAGATTGAGAGGTAAATGGAGAGTTTTGCCTTTGGACTGAGCTCCTTCTTCACCACAACAGACTCATATACACTGCAAATTTCTCTGATCTGGCCAAGATTTTAAAACTTATATCAGGTTATTCATCTTGTTTTCAGATGTATTATCTACTTACTAGTTCTGAGATTGCTTCATTCACGTCTAGAGGTAGTTTATTTTAAGATAACTTAGATAACAAGTAAAATGATCTGTCCATGCAGCAAGAAAATTCCACTACTTTTAGATCATTTTCTGATAGATTTAAAGGGACAGTTCGGAATTTTGAACATAGGGCCTAAGATGTGTGGAGACGCTTTTTTTCCATCTAGTCCTTGTATTTGGAGAGGTTGCTGGTGCTAGGCCTGTGCATGTCAATGGCCATAGTTGTCCTGCCACTAAAAACAGTCTGACCCACTCCACAGACCCGAGGCAAAACTATTAGAACTCCAGACTGTCCATGTGAATGGTTGTGTCAATAAAATAACTCCATCCATCCATTTTCTTCTGCTTATCTGGGGCTGGGTCGCGGGGGCAGCAGTCTAATAAAATAACTTTAGAAGTAAAACCAACATTGCATTTGAAGGATTTATGTCTGAGCAGCAGCAGTGAGTTGTACTTCCTGATAGAAAGCTCGGCAGCGGAGAACTGATATATGAGAAAATAGTCCCTCAGCATGCGACAATTCATGCGATGCAAGGTTAGTTTTATTTCAAACATTATTCCATCAACACAGACATTTACATCGAAAGTCTGGCGTAATAACTGATTTGCTGATTTTTGGCAGGCTACATATGGCCATTGACATGCACTAGCCTAGCCACCAGCAACCTCAGCAAATATAAGGACTGCATGGAATATTTAAAAAAGTGTCTCCACACGTCTCCAACACTCTGGCTCACAAGGAAATGAGGCCCTATGTCCAAAATTCTGACCTGTCCCTTTAAGTGTTTATATCTTAAGCTTTTTTGCAATGTAGAGTCCACATCACAGCAGACACTGCACCAATCCGCCTGTCAATCTCATGCTCCATCCTCCCCCCATTCGTGAATTAAATCCCCAGATACTTGAACTCACTCCCCTATTTTTTAGCTGTTAATTTTAAACAAATCAAACATGTCTATTGTTTTATTTTGTCAGATTTGTTAATTATTTTTATAAGAAATGTACATCAGCTTTAAAAAAAAAAAAAAAAATGCTCAAGTTATCTGATTTGAATATATTTTATGGGTTGTCCTTGTACCAGAAGCAAAAAAAGTGTCATTCAGATACACAAGTGCACAGAATGAAATATTACTACAAACACTACAAATCTATCAAAGCGCCTTCAATAATAAACGCATTACAAATCACTACGAAGAAGCATGTATATTAACTTCCATCTCTCATATTCTTTTATATTGTTGCCCATCAGGTCTTCTTGTTGCTTTTTGCCATGGCCCTGGGAGAGGTTCAGTACAGGAGCAGTGGTGGGGCCGGGGCAGTATGTCCGTGTAGATCACATCAGAGAGTGTCATTGTGGCTGGGCACTTTGGGGCTGGTTTGGTGACAGCTGAACTTTAATGACCAGTGAACGTTTGTGTCTGAGAGGCAAAATTCACATTGAAGATCCAGAGGTTTCTGACTGGAGCACAGACTGGAGATATAAATGGATGTAGCTAACTAAATAGAAAGTGACCATGGGCACACTTCTGGCCCCTTTGTCTCTGGCTCCAATTCAGTTTGTATTGAAAAAACGTCACCTCCTCTCTCTGTAACTGCTGCTGTCAGGCTCCTCATTTTGGTCTTAAAGGAAAACTCCGGCATGTTTGACGCTAAAGTCCATTGCTAGAGGTGGTTGAATACTGTCAGAAGCCAAAAAACAGCGTAGATCAGTGTTGCCGAGGCAGAGATCAGAGAATCTTTTGGGCTTTCGCATGCGCAGTGGGAAATCAACAAAGATAAGGCTAAGACTGCTTATAAACAGGGGTGCACATAACTGGTACGCTGGTACGCATGCGCAGCAAAAAATAACAAATGCGTAATGCCACTTCAGTTACTGAGCGCCTTTGCGTAGCCCACTTGACTTGACCGATCGTGTCATATCAATCTTACACATGTCCAAGTCCAACTACTGTCAAAGATGTCTAAAAAACAACAGACATTAAGCAGCTTCTTTGGCGTTTCCCCGCCTACAAAGAAACACCAACCGGAGCCAGAGCCGAAGAAAAGACTTTTTTCGGAAAAGTGGCTTCAAGATGTGCAGTGGCTTGAAGCTAACGATGAACGCACTGAAATGTGGTGTAAGATCACATCCACACCTAGCAGATAAAACAGGTGCGTTTTATAAAGGTTCAAAGAATTTCAACCATCCTTTATTTGACAAGCACGAAAAGAGCAAAGAGCATACGAATGTGGTGCAAGCCATTGCTAATAAACAAGCTAGCCGAGAAGAACTGTCCAGTCGCCCACTTAGCAGATGGCTCGTCTCTCAGCCTTGATGCACATTCACCTGTCAAAGCAGACCACAGAGACATTTGACCCAAAGCAAGCTGTTGAGCTGTGGATGGAGACAGCTAATCGCAGGCTCAACCAAAGACAAAGAGGTGCATCTGCAGCATCTTCATCATCTACCATGCAGGGAGCGGAAGCAGTGGAGAGTGGGGGCGAAACAGAGGACAGTGGGAGTGACACGGAGGACAGTGGGGGCGACATGGAGGACAGTGAGGAAGATGGCACTTTTTAAGACCTCGCTACATAATGAGTGAGTACCAAACTCCATCTCCTGGTACTCACCTGAGTAACTCACTGAAAAAGTTATGTGCACCCCTGCTTATAAAGTTGTTTTATAACCTTTCCAGACCATTAATGAGTGAGCCAGGCAGAGTGTTTTGTTTGTTAGACTCATGGCTGTTGTAGAATGGGTTAAAAGGTGATATTAAGCTTCTTCAGTGTGCAAATTGATTCAAGATTCAAGATCAAGATTCAATTTTTCACTTAAAATTGGCATTTTACATGGAAGTTAAGACCTTGAACACTGATCTGTGCCATTTTTTGGCTTCTGACAATATTCAACCACCTCTAGCAATGGACTTAAGTTTCAAACATGCCGGAGTTCCCCTTTAAAATGTTCGTATTAACCTGCTTTACCCGATCCTTGTGTTTTTATTTTGCTATTTTGTCCATAAATCAATTCCTAATATGGAACTTGACACCAAATTTGCCCCTGTAACTGCTAGCCTCGGTGAGCTTCATTTGACTGGAGCTGAACGCTATGGGTGACGTTACACTCACTTAGTTCACTTTCTTATACCGTCTATGGAAAGGAGAGAGTGAGACATACAGCAACAAGCAAAACTATATTACGTGAGTTGTTCCTATGAAGATTCTGGGTCATATTACACATCTAAAGAAGCTCTTATTAAAGTTCCACTATGTAACTTTTCCAGTGAGTTTCCAGAGGGTATGCCACCTTTGTGTTTCTATGAAAATGTCATTGCATAGCCTGGGATGTTCCTTAATATGGCATTTTAGTGTTTATTAAATTGAATATACCTGAAAAACAAAACATGATTACTCTGATCTCCTTGTAGACTGATAAGTTTAATGCCATTCTGTGAAATATTCCAATCTCCACGGAGATTAGAAAAGATACATAGTGCATCTTTAACATTATGAAGTAGAGAAATACCTCAGGAGAGAATAACTCTTTATTAGTTTATTTTACCAGTTCCCTGTTTCCTTTTTCTGCTCTATTTGGCTGTAGCAAGCACACTATGACCTCGAAGCTTTATTGATACAAAGCAAAAAAAACAAAACAAAACTCATATTCATAGATATCATGCCATGATATCATGGTTTTAGAGACATCTTGTGACCTTAGTGGGGATTGAACATTACTGGCCATTCATACAAATATGTTTATTTTTAGTTAAACAGTAAAAATCACATAACACATCATAGGTCAAACTTACTCTGAATTGGTAAAAACAATTAATCCCCTTTTTACAATAAAAATAAATAGTAAAAAGTAAATGAAAGTAAACTTCAAATACACAATTTTCACAACTTCCATATCAACTATAAACACCAGCACAAAACAAAAGCTAGAACCGGACCACCCAAGTCCACATCAGGACTAAAATGGCCTCTTTGTTTATAGGACCCTTGAGGAGGGGGTTGGGTCTAACCTGTGGTAAAATGTCCTGGTAGTAAATAGTACTGTATTACTGCAAAAACTAGAAGTAACTGAGAAGTAACAGTGGGATTTTTACTGCTGATTAATTTATTTTATTTCGGTCACAGGTATATTCTAACATTATTCCACAGTCAGTCATATTTAACATACACAGATCGAAAAGGCTGAAGCTTGAGCTTATTGTGCCTTTACCCTTTGTTCCTTTTTCAGTCTCATCTTGAAACTACTTCATATTCATAAATACAACAAGAGGAAATGAACAAATCATACCATTGTGTTGAGCCAGTGCACTTTATCCATTAAATGTATCTATGGGGGATCCTTGTGTTCTGTATATACATGTGACTTGCACATTTTTAGATTTTTTAACTTTGATTTCAATAGTAATCCATTCTAAAATACTTTGCACGGTTATTGATTTGCTGTTAACAAGTTTACAACTTAGGGCCACTAACAGAGCAACACCACCGCCTTTTGTATCTTTCCTATTTACTGTAAACAAATCGTATCCTGCCATTTGTACCCCAGAAATTTTAACATTATCCGTTCATGTTTCTGATACAACTATGACACTGAATTTATTAAACAGTTGGTCATATTTTTCCAAAGATTCCTGCTATTAAAATATATTACCGAAAAGTGACCATTTCCATTTTTTCTTTAAACTGTTCCTCAGTGTAATACTCGCAGTTTATGTCTAGTTTATCGTATTAATTTATAAAGTCATAAATTCCATCTCATGAAGTAATACATGTGTTCACCTTTCGAAAGGTGAACAAAGTGCTCCTTACTGTTCCCAATCATATCCAAAGTCACATTGTTTGTCAGTTTCAGCATTTGGTATTCACAATCATGATCCACACTCACCATAGTGACAACAGTACATACCACCCATGTTCTTTTTCATCCATATTTAGTCCAGTTTGATCCGTATTTAATCCAAATTAAACTTTTTTTCTTTGTCCACACATGTTCAAAGTCAACGTAAAATCTTCAGTTGTATCAAAACCAAATAAAGTCTGAGTGAGGATTTATCCTATTAGGAAAAAGACAATCTTTTATCCGGATCCAAATCTTATTGTCCGATAATCAGGAAGTGCAGGTTAACATGCTAGTTGCTGTTAGCTGAACCATGACTACAAAACTCTGCATTGGTCTGAGAATTGTGAAAGCACTTATAAAATCACTGCAGGGAATGATTAGGTTAACTTTGGACCACTGCAAACGGTTTAAAATGAAGTAGTTCTGTTTTTTCAGGATTTTTAGACAGCAAAAATCAGCACCTGTAAAGGTCCAGAAATCAGTTGATAATCCAATTTTGGAGTACATGTATACAAAAACTGCACTATTTCGGAGGTGGGCACTGTCCCAGGTGAAGTTTGAGGACTCCTTTTGTATGGAACATCAGCAGCAAATCAAACTCATTTGGCATGAATTGGGCCCCTGGTTTGGGCAGTCTGTTGTCATAGTAATGATGACTGAGCGGCTGTTTAGTGTGTGGGTGCAGATCAAATGGCCAGAATCCATACAGATGCACATCCTCACAAATCTCCAATGCCAAACTGGCCATCATGAGACCTGTAGTGAGTCTTTTTTTGGGATTTAAACCTTGAGACCTCCAGAAGCGGTCCAGGCTTCCGAGGTAGCGTGGGTTCATGGACACGGGTTGGGTCTTTAGCTCAAAGTCCATAATGGTGTAGAAGGCACGTAGGATCAGCTCTGTGTTATATCTGAACGAGAACGTGGGAGCGAGCAGCATGGCGTTACCGTAGAGACGAGCGTGCTTAGCAAACGGACGCCGACGGTACAGTAGTCTCCCATATCTATAAAATAAGAATACAGTATAGCTTTAAAGGTGCATTGTGCAAATTTTCACCTCCTTGTCTTCATGGAGATGTTATTGCTTTGTCTAGAATGTTCCACAGTACAGATTAAACCTCTATCTATCTCAAGAGAGACAACTATAGGCTACATTACAGGTCAGATCTGTAGAGAGGCAACCCTATTCACAGAGAGAATCACTGTGTTTTTGCACAATAGAAACACCTGTAATGAATAAATGCAAGATAGATGTGTTTAATTTCATGCCATGGAACATTCCAGGCAAAGCAATAACATCTCCATGAAAACAAGCAGGTGATGGACCCTCCACCAGAAAGAAAGGCTGCAGGTAGGGATCAAAGTCCTCGTCTTTAGTACAAACGCTCCGGGTTTAAGGCCCTTATTTTTTTTTTTTGTTATTTCTTCCATTTTGTGTGTAAACAAAATAATTTAAAGTTTGTAAAGAAAAGCAACTTAGAGCACATCGCGTCCTCTGTCCCAAATTTCAGCCAGCACCGTCCTGAATTTCAGCCAATCTCCATGGTTACACAGGGTTAAATGATAGCCTACTTCATTAAACATTAAACAGCCTTAAACAATTTATTTGCATTTTATAATACAAGGCAAAAAGGGCCCTCTGTGTGCACATGCCTGGTCAAAAACATACCTAGAGTTGTGTTTTGTTTGGTCCACACCTGTTTGAGTAATACTTTATTATGAATCTGTTTACATCTCCAAAGCTCAAAATTCTCTGTTCCACCTTGTGATGTCATGTAGTGGTAGTTTCCAAGTTAATAGCTACCTTTAACTTTTGGTTCAGTAGAAATGGACAATTCCCAAATTATTCTAGTGAAGGTGTGGAGGTTAAAAACACAGTGGTGCACTTCATGTATGCCACATAAGTCATGACATCACAAGGTGGAACAGAGTGTGTTTATGTTTGAGAGGAGAAGTCAGCCTAAATATGCAGGAATTGTATCTTAAACATGTGTGAATGAAACAAAACACTGCTCCCAGTTTGTTGTGATGAGGAAACATTATAACATAGATCAAAAAATAACGTAATATGGGACCTTTAAATTGTAAAAAATCAGCCTGTTTAGTACAAAGTAAAAGAAAATACAAAAGAAACTATTTTTGATCAGCATAAAAGAATTTGAGATGTCACTGCTTTGCCTACAATTGTCTATGTAAATGTATATATATATAGCAGGTGCTTGTCCATTAGGCCAAGGCAGTTACAGGTCAGATCTGTGGAGAGGATACCCCACTTACCGTACGTACGGTAATAATGCATTTTTTAACAATAAAAACACCTGCAATCACTTTTTTGCAATAAGATAAATGCTGTATCGTGGAATATTCCAGGCAAAGCTAACAGCTCCTTGGGGACAAGCAGATGACAGACCTAGTAGAAAAGTTACGTGGTGCTGAAAATAAATAAATAAATAAATAAATAAATAATAAATAAATAAAATACTTTTCTACAAGAATACTCGGATTCGTGGTCACAATATCCGTCTTTGTCCCCACGTCTTTGGAGAATTTGCCCTCTAGTGGCGGCATGTTGCACCTACACAAGACAAAGTGTAGTTTGAACTTGCACATTTTACAGATTTTTATGTGTCTCTTAAGTGATTTTTCTGTGTCTCACCTGATCACAAACTGGGAGGAGTCTATGTCCTCTCCACAGCTGCTATTGGCCAGAATCCCTCCATTCCCGACAACAGCACACATGTCCAGACTTTTGTTTGAGAAAGGATGTGTCTACATTAAAGACACCATTGTATATTGTAGTTCATTGTGAGAATTAAAGTTAATGAATTAATTCATTTGTTTCTTTGAATTTTCCAGTTTTAGTAGCATCAGTAGCAGAGTTATTGCTGCACTTTAGGTGTTTTTCTTAAAGCAAATCATAATAATATATGTTTACCTATTTTTGTTAAATGTGCATTGTGTAACTTTTCTGGTGCAGGCTCTTTCAAATGCTTTTATTGCTTTGTCTGGAATGTTTCACAGTATGGTATTAAACCTTTCTATCTTCATGGAGACCACACCAGACCAAGTTACAGGTCAGATCTATGGAGAGGCGACCCCGCTCACAGTCAGAACGCCTGTTTTTCAAGGTATTTTTGAGCTATAAAACCACTTGTATTTGAAAAAATGTAAGGTATGTCATGGCTTAATGTCATACTGTGAAACAGTCCAGGCAGAGAAATGACATACTGTATCCATAGAAACAGCATTTGATGGACCCTAAACCAGAAAAGTTACACAATGCGCGTTTAAAATAAAATATATGATTCTTTGTAAATCTCCTCCTCCTCCTACGACCTGCATTGTGCATTGCCTTTCCAAGTGAAATTATACGTTACAGAAGATAAATGAACCTGTCATGCAACAAGTACAATCACAAACAATAATTATCTGTCACATGAAGCCAATGAGGAGCAGTGTGATCGCTCCAACAGGAATCTACATCTCAAACTCTGATCCTATAATCAGAAACGCATGGCTGTAAGCAGGGCAGTCTTTATGACCAGAAAGCTGTACCTAATTTGTAAAGCTGACAAAAAAATGACAGTAGATAATGCTTTTACAATATTATATTATATTATATAGAAGGAAAAAATCGAGAAACCTTTGGCAATGTGCTGAAGATCTCCTCTGTCACATTCACGATGGTCTTGTCTCCATCGTAAACCAGCTCAGACATCAGAGGAGTGTTCCCCTGAGTCACTATGACCTCGTCAAAACCGTTACAATGGAAAGCGAGTTCAGATCTGCCAAAAACAATAGCAAAACCTGTAGTCTCACACAAAACAAAACAAATAGAAGGAGGAATATTCAAAATCAGACTTTAATTTTAGGAGATTGTCTTCATTTTTGATCCAAGTCTGAGAATAGATGTCCATGATTTTTTCAATCTCTTTTCTGTAAAATACACAAGTGATTTTAAACATTTCTGTCATGTATTATTTATAGGGCTGTCAAACGATTAATTTTTTAAATTGCGATTAATCTCAAAAATTCCATA
This sequence comes from Odontamblyopus lacepedii, assembly GCA_034769755.1. Taxonomy (NCBI): domain Eukaryota; kingdom Metazoa; phylum Chordata; class Actinopteri; order Gobiiformes; family Gobiidae; genus Odontamblyopus; species Odontamblyopus lacepedii. The sequence continues at coordinate 14,680,264 of CM068351.1, forward strand.
TTTAATCGCATTTAATCGCATATTGAATTGCATGTTTAAAATTGTGTTATTTTGCATTTTAAGACAGTTTTAAAGCCATAACGTAAAGCAATTCTATTTATTACTTGTTATTTTCCTTGACGTGTGATCATCGACAGGTCTGAAATGGTCATTTGTCTGATCTGAGGCTCTTGGCTGGGACGCTCCGGTCACTGCACTGGGGTGTTTAGCTTAGAGGTGCAAACTTAGAGCATTTTCACACCCCTAGATTGATTATTTGGTCCGCACCAGGCAATAAAACTGTTATTATGTAGCCTATAGGCTCCAGTGTGGCCCTTTCACACCGGCAAACCAACCAAAATTGGTCCAATGGACGTTTCATCAATGTTTAGCCATTATGGGGTCAGTCCTCAAAAAGTAGCAACAGTATCAGTTTCATTACCGTCATTTAAAAAAATCTGCAGAAGGAACTAAAACCACAGCGCAGACTTTCTCCCCTCCACTCTCTCTCCTCTTCAAATGTCGTTGTGCTCAGAGATTTCCATCCACACTCAGCGAGGAAGAAGAAAAAACCTGATTCTTCACCAACGTTGAGCCAAAAAGTTTGTGATGGAGACGTTTTATTGAACGCCGAGAGTTGAGAGGCGACGAGGAGAAAGTTCCGCTTGAGGGGCGAAGTCAGACTTTCACGGAGGAGACGGTAAATTTATGGTTCTGCATCAAAACGTGTTTGTGTCATACAGACCTTCCTATGCACAGTATATTTCCAAAGTTACACAGTGCAGCTTTAATGGTTGTACTTACTCGCAGTTCTCACAGATGTCCCCAGGTGTGGGCTGTACTTCACTGTGTTGAGACAAAAACAACATAATATCTTCACTGTGTTTTGTTTGAGTCATAATAAGGGTTCAAATGAAAGACAAACAGATACAGGGTCTCTGTGCCTCTAAATAATCTATAACACATGGATTATATGTATAGAGCAGTTATAAACATATTCAAACAATATTTTAGATAGACTCCAGTGACCTATATATTGTAGCTCTATGGGAGATTAACAGTTTTGGAAGGAAATATCCACAAATGATCCACAAATGTTGAATTGTATCAGACCTAGTAATTACAGATATATTAACCATAAACCAGGTCAACAAATGAACATTTTGACAGTTAAACAGCAAATTCCACCATATTGGTAGTAGTAAATCTGAAAGTTTATGTGTCTTGGCTCACAGATATATTTATTTGTGTATTTTCTATATGTGTATTAATTTGAAAATACCATAAGCAAGTCTGGTTTATTTTACATGTGTTTTATTTTTACACCTTTTGTCCATAGACTATATAAAGAAGTGACGTCACCCACAACATTCAGCTCCAGTCAAATGAAGCTCATCAAGGCCTGCAGTTACAGGGGAGAATTTAGAGCCAAATATCGAAGATAATTTGTTTCATCAGATTTTGAATTTGCAATGCCATTGAATTTCTCACTTTGAATTTTTTAACTCTGAAAAAACATGGCTGTTGGTGAAGTTTTAAGTATACTTTGCAAAATGTTTTAAATTCAATATAAATTTTTTTTTTTTTAAACACCTTTAAATATTCAGCACAAATATTTTCAAGCCCTCAAATTCAACAGTCAAAATTCAGAGTGTAAAATTCACAGGGAAAAAAAGTGTGTAGGAAAGGCAAAAGCAATCAATCCAAAGTGATCCGATCTAACTTAGTAACAAGCAGGAAATGGTGCAGTGACGCGAACGGATTGGTCAGAATTAGCCCCATCCAAACCTCATCTCTTTTATTTCTTAAGTGTAAACTCCACCCACACATGAGAACAGCCAACAGGAAACAGCCTCTGCCCTCCTCACTCGGGATAGATTGCTTCTGCCTTGGAATCTTGGATCTTTGCTGTGCTGAATATTTAAAATGTGAAATTTGATTCTGAATTTGAAACCTATTAAAAATGTATACTTAAAATTTTATCAACTAAAATTCAATATTAAAATAATTCAAACATCTTTTTAAGTTAAACATTTAAAGTGAAAAACAAATTAATAGTACCAAAACGGTAACGCTCCTTCTCACCTGCATTGCTGGTTTAGTAGAGAGTTTTAATTTAACAAAGCTGTCAAACCTGTTAATGATAACAAGAGCGCCTGATTTGTCTGCTACTAATGTTCATATCTTGATAAAATAGCTAAATAAAAATCAGGATTCTGTAGAGCGGTTAATGCAAACGATATGACGAGTGCGACAGCAGCAATTACAGAGACACGGGCAAGTCAATTGGAGCCAGAGTCAATGGAGCCAGAAGTGTGTCCATACTCACTACTGATTTAGAACGGACAGCTGGCGGCTTAGCTAAGTTCAATTATATATGTAGTCTGAGGTGAAAGGAGATCAAGGAAGCTCAGGAGTGTAAAAGCATTGGGTGTTTACCTGCAATTATTACATTCTTGTGGTTTTGTAGTCATCTGATCCAGTCTGATTAGTTCTGGACTGAAAATCAAATTGCACAGTACATTAAAATCTTTAATTAAATTACATCAATTTAAATCAGAGCATTAATGTGGAGACAAACAGGCTCCAGGAAAAGTTAGTGCACCTTTAATTTTCAATAGCAAAATGCATTGAAAATTTACAAAGTACCGTGTTTTTCTGACTATAATTTGCACCAGCCAAAAATGGTACATGTTACTATTTACCCCGGGGCCAGGACAAGAAAGGGCCCCTCACAACGTCTTCTATTATGCCTTTTATTAAACTGTATCTTGTGAGATGATTTGTACCTCAGGCCCAGAGTTTAGTGCAAGGTACTCAATTTTGTTACTGAAGTAAAAGTACAGATACTGGAGCAAAAAACTCAGGTAAAAGTAAAAATATCACTTAAGTAAAAGTATTAAAACTTACTTCAAGAGTAAAAAGTAAAAGTATTTTGCGCTGATTTTGAGATCTAATAAAGCTTCAAATGTAGTGATTTTGAGAATGACTTGTGCTGAATTTGAAACAACTGAATCCATCATTTTTCCCTAGCTGCTTTTATCTGTAAAGTTTGCTGAAACTATGAAATTATGAAATTGGTAAAAAAAATAATAATAATAAACCTCTCAGCCTTTTCAGCAGGTCTCAGACAATAATCAAAATACTTTTACTTTTCAGTCCAGTTCAAAAATGTAGTACTGAATCTAAAATTGTTATTTAAGTACAGGATTTCACTACTACTTTACTACTACTGTTACTACTTTTACTTCATTACGCTACACCCCTGTTGCCACCACAGAGTGTAAAAACGCAATGTAAAATGTTTTGAATGTCATGAACGTTGCTATATAGATCACAGTGCCATAAGTTATGGGTTAATTAAATCCAGTGCAGAGATGAATAAGGGAACATAAGGTTATTACATAAGGATGAGTCGCACATGTGAAGTTTGGCATGGACCTCTCTCAGTGTAAAGTGACGATTGTAACAAATTAGCCACTGTGATCTGATTTTATTTGACTATTTAGTTTTTCACCAATTAAAAATATTGTTTTATTTGAGCATGTTTGAGTCTGCATTTACCCGTATCCCATTTGCTCCAAAACTAAAGTGTCCAAAAGTGATTTTAAAAGCATGAAAAATGCATTTTATTGGTGGACCCTCCACCGGCAGTTTGTCTCCTTGGAGATGTTAGTGCTTTACTTGGAATGTACCACAGCATGACGTTAAGTAACAAGTCAGATCTGTGGAGAGGGGTCACTGCATGTTTTTCTACTTCTTCCAGTATCCCTCTTCCGAAGAAGACAACAGGAAGTAGCCGAATCTTGCAAAGCTGGTAAACAAACACTGCTAAATGACAAAAAGTTCAGGTTAAAAATCCATGGTAGAATGAACCTTTAATGCCACTTTGCGGGATATTCCAGACAAAGCAATAGCATGGATGAACCAATAGTCGCCTGGAAGACAGACAGGCCTTTGAGATGTGGCGTTATGGAGACAAACCTAAAAATGTGTTAATATATCTGCAATATCTGCAAACCATTTTCACAATATTATTATTTCCAAATCACTGTTTTGTTTTGTTTTTGCTTTTATTATTACCAAGAGTTTATGAGTTTCTTACAGTTTTAATGTTAGTGAAGAAACCACCCAAAGCCGTCTGCACCGACTACACTCCAACCCTTAACAATCATTCATTTGTTTTGTTTAAAAGTTTTAAAATCCTCCTCAACGCAAAACTAAGTACCCTGTAGCATCCGATAATGTAATAATGGCCAATAATGTAATAACTGCCTATAACGTAATAATTTTTTATGTTATAAAGATTTATTCAAAGATTTATTTATTAAATTAAAAGTGTCACATTACATTAGAATGTATTGTTACTATTGTCTCTTTCAAATAGCTGTCAAAAGAACTGGTCACAGACATTGAGGAATCATGATCATTTCAAATACTTTTATCACTGACAACAGTAGTCCAGCCTGAATATTCCCTTTCCCATATAAACTGCAGCCCTCAGTTTATGTTTTGTTGTCATTATGTGTATATTATGTGTTTTGGCCTGTTGCACCTCCCTTCAGCTATCTGATTTCTGCAGCCGACCTGGTGACCTCTTGTCTGGTGGAGGAGATCCTCTGCTCTGCAGTATTTCATACATGATCACAGTACCAGTTTTGGCCACAAACTTACATGCTGTTCCTTCCTTTAAGATTTATTAATTAAATTTAAAGTGTCACACTTTGAGATATATTGTTACTTTTGTCTCTTTCAAAGAGCTGCTTAAATACCTGATCACTTACACAATGGACTTACACTTTCTCTTAGTATGTTTCTACAGTTTCTACTGTTATACATGTATATGTTTGCATATGTGCATGTTTGTGTATTCTGCTTAGTCATGAAGATACTCCACTCTTTTCCACTCTTCATGTTCTCCTAAACTAACAAACTCCGAGCAGTCAGACTGAGGACCAACTTCAGGTGTGGAGTTGGTTCAGCCCAGCGCTTCTCCTTCAGTGCATGAATCAGTGTTTTCCTATGATTTTTCAAATTTGTGTGTGTGAGTGCATGTGTGTGTGTGTGTGCGTGCATGCGTGTGTGTGTGTAAAGAAAGTGGCCTGTACATTCCCAAATGATGCAGGAGATGACAGAGCAGTATTGCAGTATTCTCATTTAGTTTCTTCTCATCTGTCCAGTACTTGTGATGTGTTAAATGTAAATTACTCTACACTTTGAACTCTAAATAGAAGATGGAAAACAAGTAACTCAAGCATGTATGGCCTACATACTACACAACTATTTCATCAATCAACTAGCTACTGTTAAATTTGCTCTCCTTGTGCTGCAATTTAATTCATGTTTGTTCAGGTCACCAAATGCTCAGTAGGAAAAAGACAAGAAAAACTGGTTCAGACAGACAGGATGGTTTGATTTATGCTGGGTGTAACTTTAAAAATAACATCTCTGTGTCAATATTGAGTCACGTGATCAGTGGTGTAGTGGGCGTGGGACGCAGGGCTACGCCGTCCACCCACTTCTCCCGATGTGAGAGATAAAAAAAATAACAAATATAAAATAGCCGACAACTTAAATGTCAAACTGTCAAACAAAAAATCCTCTTCATAACATAAAGCCTGGCTCCAAATTTGCTCCTGTAACCGTGAGCATTGCGAGCCTCATTTGAGCAGCGCTGAACACTGTGGGTGACGTCACACTCACGTAGTCCACTTTTATATATGGTCTATGGCAGGGACTCCCAGACTTCCTTCGCCCCAGACACTTCCTCCTGTGGCTCCTCAGGGGGGACCCCGAGGCATTCTCAGGCCCAGTGTCCTAGGTCTTCCACAGGGCCTCATCCTGGTGGGACATGCCCGGAACACCTCCTGAGGGAGGCGTCCAGGAGGCATCAGAACAGATGCCCAAGCCACCTCAGCTGCTCCTCTCGACGTGGAGGAGCAGCGACTCTACTCTGAGGTCCTCCCTTGTGACTGAGCTCCTCACCCTATCTCTAAGGGAGCGCCCGGCCACTCTGCGGAGGAAAGTCATTTGTGCCGCTTGTATCCGCTATCTCGTTCTTTCGGTCATTCCCCAGAGCTCATGACCATAGGTTTACTCATGTATATGAATTTGGGTAGAGGCAGCTCATTTCGCCAGGCTTATATCTTCCAACAAAGAAGTATAAGAGAACTATATATAGTTCTATATATAAAAGAAAGAAATGACTGGAAACACAGAAATCTTCATATTAAATAGCATTAGACATATAATGTTTAAGGCTAATATCACAGGCTCCAGTGTGAATTTCCCATTATAATATAGTGATATTTTATTTATACAGCACCTTTGAAACAAAGTTAGGTTTTCATCTCATGGAAACAAAATAAAATATGATGTAATGAAAATGATAATGATAAAATGAAATATTAAATCCAAACTATTCAATCATCTAATGTAGTTATTCTGCCGCGGATCCAACATGCACATGTCTATGTTTACATGCTGGTCAAAACATACAATAAAATACACTTTTAAAATGTGACTTGTTTCTCCACTTCTGCCTCAGGAGCTCAAATCAACAGCATTTAAAGTGGGACTGCGCTTGGGGGTTGTGCACATGCGCAGGGAGCTCAAGTCGACAGGACACCAGCGCATCAGGACTGTACAGTCCATAGACGTATAAAAAAGTGGACTAAGCAAGTTTGATGTCACCCAGAGTTCAGCGCCGCTCAAGCGAGGCTCATGATGCCCCGGTTACAGGAGCCAATCTCTATGTTATGAAGGGGAATTTTTGACAGGCAAAATTGCAAAAAAAATTATGAATAAAAAAATGGAGCGGGTTCATATGAACATTTTGAGACCAAAATGACAAGGCTACAGCAGCAGGTACAGAGAGAGGAGCCACAAGATATCACTGTAAGTCAATTGGAGCCAGAAGGAGCCAGAAGAGCCCCCTGGAGCACTTCCTGTTTGGCTCTGTCCATTCATATATGGTACAGACACAGCGCAGACTGTACAGGCTCTGCACTAGTACTGCTTAAAAGAATTTGAGTTCCATATTTTCCCAGTTTTGTTGAGCAAGATTGATGGGTGGAAGGAATTAAACGCCTGCCCCAAATTAATGGGATTCATTTAATGCTAATGTTGCAATGCAATGCAATAATAGTTAGCTGAACATTTACTAGATTTAACAGTTAACTTTGACATTGCTCTAAACTCTATGAACATTTTACATAATCTTCCATTAAATATAAGATACAAGAAATGTATTTTTTGTTTTTCAAGTAAACACCATAAATCATTATCTTTTTCATATTTTGCCATAGATGTAAGGAAGCCTGCTGATAACTGCCCCCCTTCCCCAGGTACAGAATATGACAGGATATGACTAGATAAATAATTCTGGCTGCTAGTTGAGAGTGTAGAGTGTAGAGAAGAAAAGAGTGCGACCAGTTCTTTTAACAGCTATTTGAAAGAGACATTAGTAACAATACATTCAAATGTAGTGTGACACTTTTAATTTAATAAATAAATCTTTGATTAAGTGATATAGAAGAAATTATTACATTAGTGGTTGCAGTTATTTCATTTTAAAGATTTTTTATTAAACTATTTTTATTAAACTAGTCAATAATGTAATAACTAACTAATAATGTAATATGTTATTACATTATTGGCATCAGGCATCATTATCGTTTCAGACATTTTCTTACATTACTGGCAAGTTATTACATTATTGGCTTTATTACATTAAAAAAAAGATTACGTTATAGGCAGTTATTACATTATTGGCCATCATTACATTATCGGCTGCTACATACCCTATTCACCTGTTGGCATTTATATGTAGCCAGACTATAGCTCCACTTAGCTCCAATAATGGTACGTGCACTTACCCATAATGCATTTTCACCCCATGTAGAATAGTGCGCATGATCGCCCAAAAAATGACCATAAGCGTCAAAAAAATTACAGATTTGAGTTTCATGGCTCCCTCTGTTCTGCTCCACACACCCTCGCTCCTAAAGTTTAACTAACTTCACTGAAAGTCACGAGACTGCTTTGACAAGTTAGACTGCTCTGTGAATCTCACGTATTTGGTAATTAACCTAAAGTCAGGACATATATGCATGCAACCTGTCAGGACAGAAAACAGAGTTGTACCCTTGAGTATTATTATGTTGCTCCATTTTATGTCACTATGTAAACAATTTTACACGACAACAGAGCTACGCAAAAATATGCTGACTCATTGACTTTTCCTTTTATTCAATACCAGAACTCTGCAACGTAAACATGTCCTAGTTGCTTGGTGCCATCTATTGGTAGAACATTGTAAAACACATTTAGGGTCATACATAACATCTCCTCCCCACTAAGATTTGTTGTCAATTAACAAAAGCATATTTTTGTTGCAGTGTTGTTCCTTTGGAACATTTTAGAGCGTGTTTGAATGTCTGTACAAATGCTCCACCAAGACATTGGTGACAGGATGTTGACTATGGTCCAGTGCTACGAAAAAGTCCCCTTAGCACCTGTATAGTCTTAGTGATTGTGGTGCTGTCCATCATGTGCACCTCAGGCCATTCCCGTGTCCACTACAACCAGATACATGTGTCCTTCAAATGGACCAGCAAAGTCCACATGTATCCTTTCCCAAGGACCGGATGGCACCATCCACGGGTGTAACGGTGCCAGCCCGGGTTCTTTCTGTACACGCCAACATGAGTGACAGGATTTCGTTTGATGCTCGATTTGCTAGATTTTTCTGTGGCTAGGTCTGGAATGAAGCGTCCATAATAATTAAGCATCCCCAGAAAGGAACGTAGCTAGCTGACATCCCCTGGTGCTGATGCTTCCACAATGGCATGTACCTTCTCAAGTGATTTGGGGAGCCCTGCTGTGTCAATGATATGACCCAAGTGTTCCACCGACTCATGGAAAAACAGGCACTTCTCTTGTTTGAGGTGCAGGCCATATTCCTCTAGCCTCTAGGGTTTTGAGGTGTGTCTCCTCATCGGGACCACTTACGAGGATGTCATCCAAGTCACAGTGAGTGTGTGGCAGCCCAAGAAGCACTTGGTCCATAGCCTTCTGGAACAAGGCGGGGGATAATGCTAGACCAAAAGGTAAACGATTAAAACAGAATATTTTTGCCCAATTTTGGCGTGTAGAGATAGGACCCTGCACTGCACTTCACAGTTGTTGGTCCTAAATTGAGCCCCTTTTAGTCCTAATGTGGACTTGGGTAGGTCTTCTTTGTTTATCCTGTTCAGGTTTAGCCCTGATTTTGATGAGGTGAATGTGCAATTGTGAATGTGCCCTAATTTTACTGTAAACCAGAAGATGGCAATAGTGGGCCGCTTTAACTCAGACTTGAACAGGTTGACGTTTCAAAAAAGCAAAGTTAACTACAAGGCCCACCACTTTAATGCTTCTGGCTCCATTGACTCCAACTGATTTTACATAGAAAAATAGTCACCCCTCGGTCTGTAACTGCTGCAGTGAGCCTCATCATTTTGGCCTTGAATGTTCACATTAACCCCCTTTACATGATCCTGGTGTTCACTATTTTGTCTGTTTTTTTTATTTTTTTTATTGAAAACTGATGTTTGACAACAGCTCACACAAAATCCTAAACAGCCTTTTTGCTTTCCTAAACAAAATTTAATCTCAGCAAAATGAGACTTTCTGATCATCCCTCAGACATTTTTGTTTTGTTTTTTTGTAGTAAGTGCTGTATACTTTCATGCCAACAAAAGCATCAGAACCATGGTTAATTGAAAAGGAAAGCAAAATATATCATGCTTGCAAATAAACTACATTGGGACAGGATCTAGCTCAAACATAAAGACCATGTAGAAACCAAGAAGGGTATCAAAAACTAACAATTATTATAAATATATAAGTTAACAAATAAATAATGATAATAATAAAAAGAATCAGAAATACTCAAAATTATATAATCATATTTACTTTTATCACCAACTATGGACACAAACTTCTTCTCATGGTAAATGGTCACATTTTTATACAGCACTTTTCCACCTTCAAGGCACTCAAAGCGCTTTATAACAAGGAACCACTCACCCATTCACAGACACATTCATACACCAGGGTACACTGAGGGCGAGATGGGTTAAGTGTCTTGCCCAAGGACACAACAGCATTCACCTGTGGGAGCTAGAGTTTAGAGTTTTTAGAATACAAAGATTTATTTTTGTTACGGCAGATATGGACAGGGCCTAGGCGGGCCCTGTCCACAGACCCACGGCCTCTCCTGCTCCTCTCCTCTCCAGTCACCCTTTTTCTCCATCTCCCTCTGAGCATTATAAAATATAATATAGATACAGTGCACAGTTATATAAATATCTATTTTTCTTTTATAAAGAAGCATTTTATGGAGCTAAATTATTCTCTGATTGTGGGAAAGATGGACTGGCGTGGGTAGTGTTGTGTTTTAGTTTTAGTTTTTCCTCGAGTGATGCAGAAAAGAGGGAGCCACTGTCTGTGTGAATGTTCTTGTATGTTAGCCACTCCAGGTGTCACAGCTCCACACACAGACGCCACAGACACATGTGGGACTGTGCTTGCTAGCCCAAATTCACTTGCCAACAGTACATTTTCTAAGTGCTGTATTTGAATAAAAACGCTATTTTACACGTTTTACCAACAGAAACAATGGCAAAGGCCTTATAAATCATGAACATTGTCAGCATGAAATTTCTGTCAAATTCATTTTACATATAAATCAGGAGACCAAATCTGCTGCTTACCTCCCCTCTGCTTTCCTCACAGCAACCAGGCCAGAGGCAGGCAGGCCGACCCATCCGTCGCCCGGGAGCAGCATGGAGACCTGACAGAGCTGTGGAGGACCAAGTGTTTAGCCGAGTAAAGAGACAGACACAACTCTGGATACCTAAAAAACATAATGTATAACGATAACTTCCCTCAAAATGGGATGATAATTGATCTGATAATTCCAGTAGAATAAATATCGACATTTGCCAAAGCAGCTGAGTTAGTGATTGTACAGATCGACAGATCCGAGATCGAATTGAACCGAACCTGTCATTTCTTCTGCATTCGCATGTGTACAATGTTTGCAAGCATTGAAAGGGTCTATATATCAAACTTCAAAATGTGTTGTCATGACAGGCCTGAGTAGCAGGTCACATTGGTTAATGTGACATAGGTATACAGATCTACACATGGTTTTATTTCTTGTTTCCAACCTCACACCACAGTTATAGTAAAACAATGAACAAAGTATTCCCCTTGGATATGAATATATATATACAGTACTGCTTCTTATTGATGTCTTCTTCATGTATATCAAACGTAGAAAACAGAAAACAGTAGAATAGGAAACATTAAAAAAAACATTGAATGAGAGGGTCCAAACTTTTGACTGGGTCGGTACAGTAACTTTCTGAAACATTCCCTAGAAAAGTTAAAACCAACATTAGAAGATTCTCCCTGGAGACAGATAAGGCCAAATAAGCATGGGCGTCTCATGTAATACAGGCCCACCAAGATGATTTCTACTCCGAGCCCAGAATTTTGCACTACAACCGAGCAAATAAGAATCAGGTGTTTCGTGAATCGTGTTTTCAATTAAATAAACACAACCAAAAAACCCAAAACAAATAAACATGCTTATATTTTCATCAATTTCTTGGCTAAAAAGTGACTATCTTAAATAATATAGAGGCTACCAATCTAAAACCTTCATTCCTATTTCTGTGGCGGGCACCCTCCCAGATGAAGCTTAAGCACTCCTTCATTGTGTAGTTTTATCAAATAGGCAAATTCAGCTGGCATGGCATGAAAACCAGTTGCCTTTTGGTCATCATAATAGTGATTTGTTATAATCTGGAAAGTGTATGGGTGAAATTCAAAAGGCCAGAACCCATAGACGTCCACATTGTTACAGATTTCCAAGGCTAAGCTAACCATCATGAACCCACTGCTTATTCTGACTCGGGGCTTGAGTTTCTGTGAACGCCAGAATGTATCCAGCCTCTTGAGGTACTCCGGGTTAAAAAAATACAGATTTAACTGAGCTCCTGAAGTCCTCCAAAGTGTAGTGGACTGCCATGCTCAAACCAGTGCAGAACGCAAAGGAAAAGGCAGGAAGAAGGAGCAGAGAGTCACCATAGATACTGACGTCATCTACAAACTGACGACGGCGAAAACGTAGGCCCTTGTATCTGAAAGACAAACATGTGTGTTTCAGAGGCTGTGCATGATTTTTCATGTAATCAAGTAAAATTATAATATAATAACATGACAATAAAACAATAATAATAAAACAGCAATAATTCATATATATATATATATATATATATTTATATATATATATATATATATATATATATATATATATATATATATATATATATATATATATATATTTATTATATATGTTCTCGGACAGTGGAAGGAATACTTTGGGGATCTCCTCAATCCCACCGTGACGTCTTCCAAGGAGGAGGCTGAGGCTTGGGACCCAGGGGCGGACTCATCCATCACCCTGGCTGAAGTCACTGAGGTGGTTGGAAAGCTCCTCGGTGGCAAGGCTCCGGGGGTGGATGAGATCCGTCCTGAGTACCTTAAGTCTCTGGATGTTGTGGGGCTGTCTTGGCTGACACGTCTCTGCAACATTGCATGGCGGTCGGGAACAGTACCTCTGGACTGGCAGACCGGGGTGGTGGTCCCTCTGTATAAGAAGGGGGACCGGAGAGTGTGTTCCAACTACAGGGGAATTACACTCCTCAGCTTCCCCGGTAAAGTCTATGCCAGGGTACTGGAGGGGAGAGTCCGGACGATAGTCAAACCTCGGATTCAAGAGGAGCAGTGTGGTTTTCGGCCTGGTTGTGGAACACTGGACCAGCTCTACACCCTCCATCGGGTGCTCGAGGGTTCATGGGAGTTTGCCCAACCAGTCCACATGTGTTTTGTGGACCTGGAGAAGGTATTCAACCGTGTCCCTCATGGTGCCCTGTGAGGGGTGCTCCGGGAGTATGGGGTCGGGGGCCCTTTGCTAAGGGCTGTCAGGTCCCTGTATATCCAGAGAAGGAGCTGTGTTCGCATTGCCAGCAGTAAGTCAGACCTGTTCCTGGTGCATGTTGGACTTCGCCAGGGCTGCCCTTTGTCACCGGTTCTGTTCATTATATTTATGGACAGAATTTCTAGGCGCAGTCAGGGGCCGGAGGGGGTCCGGTTCGGGAACCACAGGATCTCATCTCTGCTTTTTGCGGATGATGTTGTCCTGTTGGCTTCATCGAAGCAGGACCTGCAGCACTGGGGTGGTTTGAAGCTGAGTGTGAAGCGGCTGGGATGAGAATCAGCTGTTCCAAATCCGAGGCCATGGTTCTTGACTGGAAAAAGGTGGATTGTCCTCTCCGGGTGGGTGGGGAGTCCCTGCCTCAAGTGGAGGAGTTCAAGTATCTCGGGGTCTTGTTCACAAGTGAGAGGAGGATGGAGTGTGAGACTGACAGGTGGATCGGTGCAGCATCGGCAGTGATGCGGTCGCTGTATCTGACCATTGTGGTGAAGAGGGAGCCGAGCCAAAAGGCCAAGCTCTCGATTTACCTCTACTTTCCTCCCCTCACCTATGGTCATGAGCTCTGTGGAATGACCAAAAGGACAAGATCGTGGATACAAGTGGCTGAAATGAGTTTCCTCCGCAGAGTGGCCGGGCGCTCCCTTAGAAAGAGGGTGAGGAGCTCAGTCACACGGGAGGAGCTCGGAGTAGAGTCGCTGCTCCTCCACGTCGAGAGGAGCCAGCTGAGGTGGCTCGGGCATCTGGTCCGGATGCCTCCTGGACGCCTCCCTCGGGAGGTGTTCCGGGCATGTCCCACCTGTAGGAGGCCCCGAGGAAGACGCAAACACGCTGGAGGGACTATGTCTCTCGACTGGCCTGGGAACGCCTCGGGGTCTGTCCGGAGGAGCTGGAGAAAGTGGTTGGGGAGCTGGAAGCCTGGAAGGCCCTGCTTAGACTGCTGCCCCCGCGACCCGGCCCCGGATAAGCGGAAAAAGTTGGATGGATGGATGGAATCTGCTCTGTTGCTATTTTTTGGACACAATTTTCCCCTTTCCTGTGGGCTGGTTATCCGCAGCATGTCACCCCTCTCTTATTCACATCTTGGGATATACTTGGGCACGGAAGGAGGCTATGTCTGGCCCATTGATGGAGAGAAACAGCAGTACATTTAATGTGCAGATTTGCATCTTGTAATCAGTGAGTGTGCGGTTCACTGCGCTGAATCCATGCTCGCACCCTGCTGTAGACACAGGGAATGTGGAGGCTGTGTCTCTCCTAAACACACAGAAAATGTGATGTTTTCCAAGAAGGCTACTAATATCAGCCACTCTAACGTGTTTACTGGAGATCATGAACTTCAGTTAGTAACAGAATTTAAATACTTGGATTTAATGTTGGACTCTACACTCTCTTTAAAAAGTCATGTTAAAATTATATCACGTAGAATCAAATACAACATTTCCAATTTTAATCATATAAGAAGGGCATTAACTGATGAAGCTGCATTGATGTTTTTGCACTGTATGATATTTTCCCATGTAAGCTATTGTATAACAAGCTAGTCTTTGACAGAATTCAAGGGCTTTATAAAAAAAGCTTTGAAAATTCTGGATAAAAAAAAACCTTTCACTTACCATCATTGTAATATCCTTTCAAAGTATAATCTGTTGAGCTTTGAAAACTTTTCAAAAACGCCTGTCTTGTATACAAGAGCTTACATGGGCTGGCTCCACCGCCTTTAACAGAATACATTAAATACCACAGCATCACGGACCACCAGAGCCATAAGCAGGGTGGAAGGTGAGGTCCCGGTGAGAAAAACTAGGTTTTGTCAAAATGTTTTGTCTTACAAAGGTTGTGTACAGTGGAACAATCTGCCCACTTTTGTGAGGAAGGCACCTACCTTCAATACATTCAAAAGTTATTTAATGGAGTGGGTCAGATCAACACAAACTTGTGAACACAATTCATAAGAACTACATGTGCAATATTTATACTGCACTTTAGGGGTGGTTCAATTCAATTCAATTTTATTTCTATAGCCCAGAATCACAATAAGAGTTGTCCCACTGGGCTTCACAGTGAAAACATGGAAACATCATCTAACATCGACATCAGCAAACACATTGTCTCATCCTCAGTCTCTCAATGAACACACGATCCTTGGTGCCAGAGAGCAAAAAACCCACCGGCGGGTGCAGTATGGGAAAATTCTCTCCAGACACTGTTGCCAACCAGCTGTCGCCAAGCGGCGCACCTTCGGACCAGAGAGCTTTGAGGGTGGTGTGCAATACATATACTTTTCGGCTTATGTGCAATATCTGTACTGCACTTTAGGGGTGGTGTGCAATACATATAGCACATTCGGGTACATGTGCTATATGTATTTATACTGCACTTTAGAGGCTGTGTGCAATATATATACTTTTTGGGTTATGTGCAATACATGTAGCACAAAACGGGTCGTACTTGATAGATGTTCCCAGAGGACTGTTGGCCTGGGTCACATAGGCCTTTTGAAAACCATTGCAATTTGTGACGAGTGCCGTTCTGTGGAGAGATAATAAAAAACATAAACAAATAATGTGAATCAATATGACTTAAAGGGCGTAAAACAAGATGTGATGATTCCCTAATATTTACTTAAGCTGGTGGCATAATATCTGTTGTAAATGCAAATTATAGTTTTGCACCAAATGTTGAAAAGTTTAAAAATATGTTGAAAATTACAGGAAGTAGAGATTTCTGAAACACACGATAATGACGACATCACACTAGGGAGAATATATATATAAATCTGTGTGACATTTATTTTTGTTTATTGTTATAGATAAGAAGCATTTGTTTGTTTTGTTTGTTTTTTTATACCGTATCTATGTATTTACAGTATAATTATGCATGTTTTGTGCATTGCTGCTCGAATAAATATTCATTCATTCATGTATAATGACCGTAAGTGTGGTTTCATAAAATGAATAGTCTAACCAGTCATAGGCACTTTGGTTCTATAGCCCAAATGTTTAATATAATAGTATTTCTAATAGTTTTCAGAGATCATACTTTCACTGCTACTTGGAATATTTTTTACTATGCAATATTACTAAAGGTTTTGGAGTAGAATTGTGAAGTTATTCATGAAAAATGTCTAAAGATAATGACGCTGAAGAGGCTAATGGTTTTGCTGCTGTGGTGGAGAAAATAAATAGTTAATAATAATTAACAAAGAATAAATAACAAATAATAAAGCAACTGTCTGTAAGATTTTGATGTTAAATTCCATAAACATGACCTCGCCTAACTGTGTCCCCAGATATGAGGCAGATCTGTTCAAATCATGATCCAAAACAGAATGAGCCTCACGAGTCATTTGTGTTGCCAGTTTCAGTGCTGAAAACCAGTTGGTTTAAACCAAAAAAGACTCTGATGTGAATCCTCACTCCCTAAACCCCACCCCCTGCACCCTGCAGTGGTCATGCTGCTGCAGTATATGCTGTCCATATACTGAGAATGAGAAAAACTTGTGTTCTCTGTCTGCAGGTTTAGACCCTGGCACTCCAGGTTCAATAATTATAGTGCCTTTTGTAAAACTGCACAAGCTACATACAGCTCCTTTAATGAAGATAGTAAGAAAAAATAAAGCCTGTTACCAGTAGATTATAGTCTGATGTTTTGTTTGTTTTAGACCTATTTTGGGTTGTGACTTTGGGGACCTGGAATATGAAGTAGTTACCTGAGTTCCTGATGTTTTGTAACATTTTTCCTCCAGTTCAGAGAATAATTTCCCAGAACATTGTTGATGAGTTTGCTAGAATAAAACAATAATTAATAATAATTAAAAAAGAACAACAACAACATGCAACCTATATAATCCAGTCTTTTCAACTCACCGGCAGCCATTACATGGATCCGGAGCGTTTTCATCAAGTTGAGGTACATTTTGAAGATGAGTTTGTCTGTAAATAAATGATTAATTACACAACAAGATATGAGTATATGATAATACTGTTATCTTTTTGTTTTCTGCAATCCCTCTGCAGTGATAAGAGATATATAAACCTCTGTCATGAGAACCCAGTCTCAGTTTAAAATGTGCTACTGAAGCAAATACTGATGGGATCATTAGAAAACTTAAACCATCCAAGGACAAAGATGTGTACGAAATGGACACAACAATGCTCAAAAATCTCAGTTCTTCACTAGTTAGTCCCATTACAAAAATTATCAATCAATCCACAGGTCAAGGAGAGTTTCCAAATACGTGGAAAGCAGCCATTGTTTTACCAATCATTAAATCAGGAAACTCACAACATGTTTCAAATTACAGACCCATCAGTATTTTGCCTGTAATGTCTAAAGTCCTTGAGAAGTGGATATGTGAGCAAATCAAAAACCACTTACACAAAAGCTCTTTCCATCTACATCCACTACAATTTGGATTTTGACCCAATCATTAAACTGAGTCCGCCACCTGCTTTTTTATTGACAAAATCAAACTACTACTTGACAAAAATAACATTGTTGGTGGAGTCTTTCTTGACCTTAGAAAGGCATTTGATACAGTAAACCATCAGATCCTTCTGGCCATTCAACTATCTTCTTTTAATCTTTCTGATAATGCACTAAAATGGATAAACTCATATCTTTCCCAACATTCACAAACTGTACGTATTGGAAATAATCAGTCTGAGCCTCTCTGTCTGTCGACTGGCCTGCCGCAAGGTTCCATATTAGCTCCTGTCCTATTCTGCATGTATGTATCTCCCACTGGTGTGTCAGGATGTTAACATCCAAATGTATGCTGATGACACAGTTCTATACGTACACAGATCCTCAAGAACCGAGGTAGCGGCTAAACTCACAGATGCAATGGTCAAAGTTACAACATGGCTAAATCACTGCTGTCTACAACCTGATGTGTCTAAAACTGTAGGTATGTTCTTCACTAAATCTCATAAGGCAACAGAAGATGCAGATATTATAGTGTCAGGACAAAAATGACAAATTGTCAAAGAATACAAATATCTTGGCATCCATGTCGACTCCAAGCTAAACTTTAGGTCACATGTGAAGGAAATCTGTAAAAAAGTTAAATACAATTTAGCCAATTTCCGATTTATTCAAAATTTCATGTCCATTCAAGCTGCTAAAACCTCTATGCATTCAATGATTTTCTCTCATTTTACTTATTGCTTAACAAGCTGGTCCCAGACTAACCCATTCTGAAACCATTACAGTCCTTGTACAAACAGACACTCAAAGTACTGGAAAAGAAACCAAAGCATTTTCATCATTGTGCCATTTTATCAAAATACAGCCTTTTATGTTGGGAAAATCTTATCAAGTTTACAAATGCTGGTCAGATATACAGAATCTTAAATGGAATGGCCCCACCACCTCTCAGCAATTTTGTCAGTCTCAGAATTACTCGAGGAGTGTCCAGAGGTGACTGTATCATCCCACTTAGAAAAAGCTCTTTCAGTCAGTCAGCCTTCTCTGTTAGGGCATCTCAGGAATGGAACACCATTCCAACAACAATCACAGAAATTAACACATATAACCTCTTTCGCACCCATCTAAAACACTGGCTCATTAGTAATCAGACCTGTGAATACTGAACCCGTGCTGCCGTCTTGTGTTTCTGTAAAGTTGTTTCTTTTACTGCTTCTGTAAACCGCATGTTTTATGACTTTGCTAATAATATTAACAGTGCTCATTGTTTTTTTTTTTTGTTTTTTTCTGCTTTTAGTAGCTCTTATTTTAACCAGCTTTACTGCTTTAATGCTTTTACTAAACCCTCTATAATGTTGCTGCTGCCTGTGCTAATGACTGTGCTCCATCCATCCATCTTCTTCCGCTTATCCGGGGCCGGGTCGCGGGGGCAGCAGTCTAAGCAGGGGCTCCCAAGCTTCCTTCTCCCCAGCCACTTCCACCAGCTCCTCCGGACGGACCCCGAGGCGTTCCCAGGCCACCTGAGAGACATAGTCCCTCCAGCGTGTCCTGGGTCTTCCCCGGGGCCTCCTACCGGTGGGACATGCCCGGAACACCTCCAGAGGGAGGCGTCCAGGAGGCATCCGGACCAGATGCCCGAGCCACCTCAACTGGCTCCTCTCGACGTGGAGGAGCAGCGATGACTGTGCTCCTTTCATAACTATTTTACTCAGCTTTAACTCTTTGACTTTGCTCTTACCATGCTGCTTTTACTTTGCTATGGACAGTTTTACAGTTGTGTTATATTGCTGTGTTTATTGCTTTCCCTAGGATGCCAACTTTCTCCCTTGGGGGACAGTAAAGTTTATCTTATCTTAACTGTACAACTGGCACAGGACTTTGTAATTCTGGCATGTTACAGGTTTTACTGTTGTTAATAAGCACTGTCCTGGTATATAAGAAAAAATAAAAATAAAAATAAAATATATCCTCATAAGAAATTAATTAACTAAGAGAAGGACTTTGTTCTTACCTGGTCAGGTCAGTTGTGGTTGATGCAGAAGTATTTTGAACATCACTGAGGAAAGAAAAAGAAAAAGTTAAGACCACTGCATAGGGTTAGAATTACCCAAGAAGATCAGCAATTCTTACTGGTCCTCAAGTAATATAATCTGGAACAAATGAGGCTGTATTATGTGTGAGTCGGCAATTATAATTCATGTTTGATAGGAGAAATACATTCGTACAACTAATGATGATCATTGGAAAATAAGATCTTTAAAATTCTATAAATCTGAAGAATTATTGTAATTACACCAAGTACTATGTAATATATGATAGCAAAATATATTTTTTCAGACTCATTCATCAAAACATTGGTTGTATCTTCTCTTTGCAGGAATATTTATCTTATGATTTACATAACTGAGCATATATGAGCGAACATTTGTATTAGCTGTATTGGTTGGATATGACAGATTTAAACTTACTATGGAAGTGGTAAATTGCGCCATATGTTTCTGGAAATGTTTTGTTTTTTTTACACATTTGGTTCACTAAGATATGGTTGTGTGTTATTATAGTTTTAGGGTAGGAGAGTTGGGAAAGGTCACAGAGGATACTGAAGATGTTGTGGGTCTCTGGCCAGGGCAGGCCTATAGGCCTTGTCTATATCCATATCAGTGTGATTGGAATGTGAGAAATGGCCAAAAGGCAGAAATTAGTCTAAATGAGGCGTAAATGGGAGTGGTGTATTTTGTGCCATTGTTGCATTAAACTTTTAAAATAAAGCTTTATGTCTTTTTTGATCATCTCAAATCAATACTACACTAAAAAGTGCAAATGTTGGTCTGATCTACCTGTGGATTAATATATCGTCTGTATATACACTGCCCAAAAAAATTAAAAGAGCACTTTGAAAACACATCAGATCTCAATGTGAAAACAATTTGTTGGACATCTATCCAGATATGGACAGGGCAATGTCTTGGGAACATTTCAAGTTTCTCTCTCTTGGTCTTTTTTGGCTGGTTTTCCACTAGTGCTACTTTGGCTACAGTGATTATCACTACTGGGAGTATGAGGCCATTCCTTAACCCTACAGAAGTTGCACAGATTGTCCACCTTCTCCAGGATGCACATCCGGATGTGCTGTTGCAAGAGATTTAATGTGTCTCCCAGGACAATCTCTAGAACATGGAGGAGATTTCAGGAGGCAGGCAGTTACTCTGGGAGAACTGGACAGAGCCATAGAATGTCCTCAATCCATCAGCAGGACACATATCTGTTCTTTCATGCAAGGAGGAACAGACTGAACACACAAGATAGAAGAATTTTATTTGCTGAAATTAAATTCTGGCAAAATGGACTAGCCTGCCACATTATTTCACTTTGATTTTCAGAGTGTCTATAAAATTAAGTCCTTGGTAGGCTGAATATTTTATTTACATTAAAAGAGGTGGAATCCTTTTTGCTTTTAAGACATTGCCTTGTCCATATTTGGACATCCAGCATATTTTTAGGCCCGAGCGCCAGAGGCTGGCGAAGGGCCTATTAGTATCGCATAGCGATGCTCATAGGGGGCGGGAACTAAAATGACGCGACTCGCCTCACCCGTAGTGACCAGGGACCCTTGCCATGGGGTAGCAATGCACCAGAGGTTTTCGAAAATGTACAGTTTGTCGGCCAAAAAAAATCTAAACATTCTTCTTTCTTTTTTCTTTTTTTTCCTCCTAACGCACTCACCTATTTTTCACCAAGTGAACAATGTCGAAATCTTACGAAATTTGGCCAAAAGTCTGCCTCTCTAACTTTTGGCTATTTCCTTTTTCAATAAATAAATAAAATGGCTCGTCAGCGCCCCCAAACATCACAAAAATACATTAGGCAATACGAATGACAAAAAAAAATTTGCATGTAGAATCATAAAATTTAACACAGAAGTCATGAGAAGACAAGTAAAAAATATTATTATGGCCACGCCCCCTGACACACCAGAAGGCAGCCATCTTGGATTAAAGTTTGCGAAACTGAAACGCACTCTTCCGAAGGCATCACCCAAATGGCCTCAAATTTGGTCCACAATAACTCCAGGACGAGAACATCAAAAGTTATCCACAGCTCCCAAATCCATCTGACGGTCTCTGAGTAGTGAAGCCACAAATAATGAACACAATTTTTTGATATTTACAAATTGCTCCCATTTGCTCAAACAAACTCAATGAAATTTGACACAGTTCTTAAAGTCTCTGCCCTAAAGCCACTGAATGTCAAAAAATTTAATTTGTTGCATTAGCATCCCCTACAGATTGAAATAAAACGTGACCCCCCCCCCAAACATGTTCAAAAACTCACCAAACTTTGTGAAAAATTCAGAAATGATGAGACATTCGAGAAAATATAGGTTTCATGTGCGAGGATCAAAAAATGGAGATAATGCGCCACCTCAAATATTAGGCTCTGCCCACTCCTATGGGAGCCGCCCCAGCTCAACTTTGTTGTAGAGCCACGAAATTCGGTACACGCATTCGGCACATGAAAACAAACAAAAAATATTATTATGGCCACGCCCCCTGACAAAACAGAAGGCGGCCATCTTGGATTGAAATCTTCAAAATGCAGAGTCTGCATTTTTGGCTCATGTTTGCGTTTGAACGCACTCCTCTGAAGGCGCTTCACCCACAGGGCTGAAAATCACCGTACATCATCTAGAGAAGTGTGACTTCAAAATTTTGCTCCATTTTTATGGTAACTGTCATGGTTTATGTGCGGCGAAGCCGCAAAGTTCAATCAGAATTTTAGACAATATTCAATGTGAAGATTTGCTCCCGTTGGCACAGGCTTAGTCCGATTGTACTGAAATTTGAATCACTGATGCTGATCTCGGCCTGAATATAATACACTATAAAGCATAAGAAAAATCACACTATAGCGCCCCCTAGACATGAAACGCCAACATTATCTGATTTGTAAGAAATTTGGGAATTAAATTCTATGCATGACCATGAGCAAAAACATACATTACAGACATGGTAAATTTTTCACTGTTGGCAATCAGGGGCGCAGACACTCCTCAAAAATCATTTAAAAGTGCACTATGTAATTTTTTTTCTGATGGAGGATGTGTTGGCCTGGGAAATTTGAATCACCAATACATGATCTCGGCCTGAATATAATACACTGCAAAGCATATGAAAAGTGTGGTTGGGGTGGGCACGCTGTTAGTCTGCCTCTCTAGCTTTTGGCTATTTTCAAAAAATAAATAAAATGGCTCGTCAGCGCCCCCTAACGAGACAAAAACGCATTAGGGAATATGAACGAGGTAAAAAAACATTGCACATAGAATCATAAAATTTAACACAAACGTCGATCATGACAAGACGAGTAAAAAAATATTATGGCCACACACCCTGACACACCAGGGGGCGGCCATTTTGGATTAAAGTTTGCGAAGCTGAAACGCACTCCTCCGTGGGCGCTCACCCGAAAGACCTCAAATTATCTCCAGGGGCGGAACGTCAAAAAATATCCACATGTCCCAAATCAGTCTGATGGTCTCTGTGACAGTGAAGCCACAAATAATGATTGATTGATTAGTTTTATTCAGACACACAAAAATATAAATAAAAAATTATCACAGTCACATACTCAGGATTTGTTCATTGTGACTGAAAGGCATTGGCTGAAGCTAAGCTTATTTATGCCTGCCTTATTCCACATATAAAGATCAATTAAAAAAAACAAAACAAGAGAAAACACAACAATTTCAAATAATTTTACAATGCAGAAGAAATATAATTATTTTTATATTCTTTCTTGCGGTTTCCTCTAGGTTTATACTTATATATATAATGATTACTAGTAGTCTTATTATCATGATCATAGGTGTTATTTCTAATCATCACCATATTATTATTACTATGTTATTTTTCTTATTACATTATTTATATTACGTGGTAGATGCAGTTTAAACTCTGTTCAGTTGTCATAGTAACAGTTAGACTATTGCTCTATATTTTTCTAGAATTTTTAATTTATATATTTTTTTTAACACTTTAATTGATGTGCACCTTTTTAAATCATCATGCAGACAATTCCGTAAATTTACCCTTATAACTGAGATGTTTTTTTGTAGTTCTTGGTATCTTGGAAGTTCCCCTCAGATTATACCGACTCTCTCTAGATCTGAACATCTCCTGGATAAAGTGTGGAAGCATGTGGTTATCTGCCTTATACATAACAACTGCTGTATTAAACTCAACCAGATCATTTAGTTTTAATGTTTTTACTTTGATAAAGAGCGGGTTAGTTGATGCATAATATTCTGCCTGATTGACAATCCTAATTGCTTTCTTTTCAAGTAAAAATACAGGATTCAAATTGGATTTGTAATTGTTCCCCCTTATTTCCACACAATAGGTCAAGTATAGAAGAACAAGAGAACAATATAATATAAACAGTGATTTTTGGTTTAAAGAAGTTTTCATTTTACACATTATAGCAAGAGTTTTTGATATTTTTGTTTTTAAATTATTTATATGCAATTTCCATCTTATTTTACTATCAATAGTGATACCTAAAAAAAATTGTTTCATGCACTCTTTCTATTTCTATGCCATTAATTTTCATTTTAATTTGTTTAGAAATGTGTCTGTTCCCAAAGAGTATATATTTGGTTTTACTTAAATTAAGTGATAGTTTGTTAACATCAAACCATTTCTTTATTATTTTTAGCTCATTTTCTACTGTATCCAGGAGTTGATCTAAGTCTCTTCCTGAGCAGTAGAGACTGGTATCATCTGCAAACAGTATACACTTTAATTTTTTTAGTATATCACAGACATCATTTATATACATGATGAACAATTTTTGTCCCAAAATGGAACCTTGTGGAACCCCATGTGTAATCATCTTTTTATCTGAATCAACATTGTTCATATGCACATACTGTTACTGAGATAACTATTTAACCAGGCGAGTGCAGTGCCTCTGTCACCATAACTTTCCATTTTTTTCCAAGAGTACTTTATGGTCAATGGTGTCAAAGGCCTTGCTTTTCATTTTACTAGGGAAGATGCCGGTAATAAAAGATTGATTACAGATGTAAGTAAAGGGTTTAATTATACAGTGTATGATGTCTTTAATCAATAACATGTTTGTATCAGAGCAATCAGTGGACTTCTTATTTTTTAATTTTCTTAATATTTGTATAATTTCATCTTCGTGTACATTCCTTATAAACATAGAATTTATATTTCGTTGAATAATCTCATTTAGTCCCTCCATTTCTCTGGGCTCTATAATTTAATTTGCAAGAATGGGCCCTGCATTTACAAAGAAGTTATTAAATGCATTTGTTAATTCTTTATTTTTATCGATTACTATATCGTCCTTGACAAAATGGTTTGGGTATTGGGCTTTTTCAGTCCCATTTCTAATTATTCTGTTTAGAATTTTCCAAGTCTCTTGGATATTAGATCTGTGCTGTTCCAGTTGTTTATGATAGTAATCCCTTTTATTTATTCTTATATTTGTTAATTTATTTTTATATGCTTTATATCTTTGTTCAGTTTCTTTTGTTCTATGTTTTATTAATAATTTACATAAGTGATTTTTCTTTTTACATGCATTTTCTATGCCCTTAGTGATCCAAGGTTTGTATTGTTTGTTTTTATTATTAAGTAAGATTTTTCTTTGTGGACAATGCTTGTCATAGAGTTTAAGTAACACTGACATGAAGACATTATACGCCCTATCAGGGTCACTAGTGGCATAGACCTCTTCCCACAGCTGTGAGGACAGGTCTGCTTTAAGGGCAGCCATGGCTTCAGGTCTTCTGCACCTAATTAGTTTATAGTCTACGGTTTTAATTTTATCTATTTTACTAAGTTGATGGAAAATACCAAAAACAGGAAGATGGTCACTGATAAGTAAAATAAGTAATTCTGCTGTTATTTGACTACCTAATATGTTCATAAAAATATTATCTACTAATGTAGTTGTATCAACTGTAATCCTACTTGGCTTATGAATAACTGGGAATAGATTGTTGCAATACATTGTTGTAATGAAATCTGTTGTTTTGGTGTTTAAGTGGGGGTTTAATAGGTTGATATTAAAATCACCACATACTATATGCACTACAGTTATTTCAATTGTTAGACAATCCATAATTTCATCTATTGTAGTTGACATACTATCAATAATATTACTTCTGAAATCAGTATCTACATACAGAGCTACTCCTCCTCCCTTTCTGCAAGTCCTCTGTAATGTAAACAACTCATATCCCTCCATTTCCACGTTATGACCTTTCTCTATATCTAACCATGTCTCCGATACTGAAATAATAGTAAATTTGTTAAATTGCTTCAAATATTCTTTAATGTTATTGTAATTTTTATGTAGACTCCTGCTATTAAAATGTATTATGGTAAAGTTTTTTTCAGTGTTAATATTTTTAAATTGCTCGTCACTGTAGTATTCACATTTATCTTTTATACTATCAAAAAAGTCATTATCAGGATCTATATCATTACCGAATTCATGCATTTTATATTCCAAATTATCATCCTTAACACAAAAACTTTCATAACTAGAATATAGTTGACATGCTTCACTATCAGTATCTCTGAGTGTCATCATCATTTGCTTGGATTATCGTCCATCTCAAACAACACAGTGTGTGTACACTGCTCATCCACCCAAGCACACTCACACGTACACACCCTCACATGCATCCACACACACACACACACCGCACACACATGCACGCCCACACATATAACCACCCCGACCCATAGTTTATAGATATCATAATGTTCTAATAAAAATAAATCCAGCAGATCATGTGTCCATCCCATCCAAATATCTTAATTTTCTTCATTTTGCGTGCTTCCCGAGCGATCTCTGCGTTTTTCTTGGTTAGGTGCTCATTCAAAAAGATGTCAGATCCCTTTAGTTTCAATTTTAAACTTTCAGTTAACAAAACATAGTATGACAGCCGGTTTTGACTTGTCCTCCCTGGGAAGGGTATGACAAGCAGTAATATTTTTTGCATCTAGATTAATGTCTTTATCTGCAAAAAAAACTGCAACACCTGTTTTTCCAGCGTTTGCAACTCCTCTGTTGTGGCGTCCTCACCAGCGTTTCTGCCGCCTTGCACAACTTTGGCATACGAACGTGGTTTAACATCTAATCCAGAAATAATGACATCCTCCATTCGCGTATACTGTTCCAAACTGTCGATCCATTTCTCCAGTTGTTCTATGACTTTGTCTTTTGCTGTTATCAAGTATCAACTTTGTTAGCTCTTTGGTGACTTTGGTTAACTCCCCTGACATTAAGTTAAGCAAATTTCAGCTTTCCACAAGGTCATCCTCTGCTCCCGTTCCTTTCTTTGGGGCCATCTTCGCTTATTTCTGAATTTCTTCTGTAGTCTTACTTTTTAAAATTGTATTATGATGTTGTATTATCTCCTGTTCTCAAGACAGCAGTCCACTGTGCACCGCCACTCCACTGCGCCAAATAATGCGCCAAATAATGAACACAAGTTTTGGATTTTTACAAATTACTGCTATTTGCTCAAACAAACTCTGATTTCAATGAAATTTGACACAGTTCTCATACTCTCTGCCCTAAAGCTAGGGAAGTTGAAAAAAATTTAATTTGGTGCATTAGCGCTTCCTACAGATTGAAATAAAATGTGACCCCCCAAACATGTTCAAAAACTCACCAAACTTTGGCAAAAGTTCAGAAATTATGAGACATTCAAGAAAATATAAGTTTCATGCGTGGGGACCAAAAAATGGAGATAATACGCCACCTCGAATATTCGGCTCCGCCCACTCCTATGGGAGCCGTCCCAGCTCAAGTTTGTCATAGAGCCACAAAATTCGGTACACGCATTCGACATGTGAAGACAAACAAAAAATATGATTATGGCCACGCCCCCTTGACAAAGCAGGAGGCGGCCATCTTGGATTGAAATCTTCAAAATGCAGAGTCCACATTTTGGGTCATGTTGCGTTTGAATGCACTCCTCTGAAGGCGCTTCACCCACAGGGCTGAAAATCCCCGTACATCATCTAGAGAAGTGCGGCTTCAAACGTTAAATTAATTTTTTTAATAACTGTTACGGTTTACGTGCAGCAACACTCCAAAGTTCAATCAAAATTTTAGCCAATATTCAATGTGAAGATTTGCTCCCGTTGGCACAGGCTTAGTCCGATCGTGCTGAAATTTGAATCACTGATGCTGATCTCAGCCTGAATATAGCACACTATAAAACATATGAAAAGTGTGGTTGGGGCTTACGGTTATTAGGGTTAGTGTGGGGCACGCCGTTTGTGGGGCACGGTGTTTGCGTGGTGCAGTGAGGTGCACGCGAGAGCCGATCATCGTCACTTGCGGCTATATTTTTCACATTGAGATCAGATGTGCTTTCAAAGTGTTCCTTGATTTTTTTTTATTTTTTTTTTGAGTAGTACTTTCTTTTCTAATTTCCACATTATTTTAAGTCATATTTCACAATTTAGTGGATCTATGGGTCTTTACAATTCCTTGTTATTGTTCCATATTTTTTAAAATGTGTATGTGGCAGAAAAAAACATTAAATATTTCTCTCACCTGTGATCATTGGTGTTGTCTTGAACTATGGCTCTTATTATATCTGGAACAAAGGAGCTTAAATCCACTTCACTAAAAGAGAAGGTCATTGCATTAAAGGCTTGTGATTTCAGACAATGCCCAAAAACTCATTAAATACTATATAAAAACAACCAGGGATTTTCATCTCTTTTATGGGATCCAAATCTTTTGGCATTAAAAACACATTAAAAAGACAAGCTCTAATTTATTTAAATGACAAAAAAACTAATCACACTTGCAAAGATTTGTTTAAAGGTCCTAAATTATGCAAAATTTACTTTTGTGAGGTTTAAGCAGTGTTATAGTGTTGTTACCTCATTAAAAACATTCCTGGAGTTGTGCTTTGTTTCATTCACACATTTAATTTAGCCTGCATTATGAGTCTGTCTGCATCTCCAAAGCTCAAAATGCTGTTTCACCTTGTGATGTCCTAAAGCAGTATTTTTCAAGTTAACAGCTCCTTTTGCCTTTTGTTCAGAATAGAGTGGCAGGACTGAAATGATCCAAATGAAAAGTTGAAAAATTTGTTGAAAATTTCAGAAAGTAGAGAGTTCAATGTTAAGAGAGTCCCACACTGATGACAACACACTGGGAGAATTCTGTCCAGAAGCACAATTTGCATGCAAGGCACATTTACTGAGACTCTCTAATCTTAATTTCAACAAAATAAAGGTGTCAAATATTAACATTAAGAGGACTTTTGTTCCAGTGTACAGCATGGTTTCTCGGTAACAGTGAGATGTCATAATTTCCAAACAAGTCTAACCTGTTATAGGCCCTTCATAATAAAGTTTTATTATGATGTAAATGATTTCTGATTTAGTTTTGCCAAAGTTCTCACATATCTTCCATATTCTACTTCTGTGCTGATCACGTATGTCACTTAACATTAAACCCACAGGCGGATTTTGAAAAAGCTACCCATGCATTTGTCACATCACGTCTAGACCGCTGGACCAGGGCTCCCTGCAGCTCTTACAACATGTCCAGAATGCTGCAGCTGACAAATACCAAGAGACGTGAAACCATCACACTTGTGCTGTGTGACCTGCACTGGCTCCTTGTCTTCTATCAGGTGCTATTTAAAACGCTATAATTGTGTTTAAATGTTTACACTTTATGGGTCCAGTCTATTTGAGGGAATGACTGGAGCCCTACACTCCGCCCAGAGCCCTGAGATCAGCCGAAAAGCTTCTGTTGGTCGTCCCCAAAACTAGGCTCAAGACAAGAGGTGACCAAAGCCGGATTATCCATGACACAGACTTTAAAAATATTGTTCATAAATTTGTATGTTATTCACTTAAAAATGATAAATGACCACACATAACTCATCATTAACACTAATTTCATAACAATAATAATAATGATAATACTGAACAAATCAAGATTACATGATCATAGTTGTATGATGTAAGTTATTTTTGGATTATTTGCTGGGCTGATGTAGTTAGTAAATTACATATGAGAAATGCCCTTTTTTGTGTGTACTATAAACAAGAGAGAGGGGCAACTGTGAGGTATAGAGCCCAGGGCATCACATTGGCTTAATACGGCCCTGGAGGTGACAGGGTCTTTTCTGTGGCAGCGCCCAGACTGTGGAGCAGCCTTCCTCTTCCTGTGAGATCCTTTCAGTCTGCAACGCAGTTTAAGACTAGACTGAAACCTCACCTCTTCTCTCTGGCATTTACTCTGGGAATACTAGCTAGTCAGATTTTTTTTTTTTTTTTTTATTATAGTTTTCACATTGTGTTATCTGTATATATGTTTCTTCTTTCTTAATGTTTATGTGAAGCACTTTGGTCAACTCAAGTTGTTTGAAATGTGCTATATAAATAAACTTGAATTGAATTGAATAAACAAAACAACTATGAAATAAATAACAGATGAACTGATAAGATCTCCTGTATTAGATCTCAGTATTTACAGAGTTTTAAAAGTCCAATGTGCACTCAGTTGAAGGCTTGCCATTAACCAGTGCATTCTCTGACACACACAGAGCCTGGTCCTCTAAAAGACTGCTAATCATGAGACACAGTTCATCACAGAACTGTATTGACCATTTTTACAATTAGGATTTTTTTTTTTCAAATGCTCCATATTTGTGATAAAAATACAGAAATAGCACTGAAAAAGTAAGCTAAATATGTCACAAAATCTAAGAAGAGAAAAACAATTCCCATTTCAAAGCTAAATCTGAAATTACTAAAAATGAATCCAGGTGAAATACATAGGCCTATTTATATTTTTTGAACTTCAGCCTCATTTTATATTTATTTTTTCATTTGTGGGTTTGGAGCATAAACTGATCCGGATTCTTGCATGGTTGATTTGAGTGTAAAATACATGGGTTATGTTTCTCCTTTTACATGCACAAGAGCTTGGCAGTTCCCTTTTATGAAGTAGGGACAGACAAAAAGAAATAAATGAAGTAAAATCCCTCCTCATCTTAAAAACAACTAAAAAAAATGCAAATGGTGTTCAAGGTATTCTTTTTGAGGTGTGCATGCTCTCACTCTTCTTCCCTGAACTCCCTTTGGATCTGTTCTGACCTGCACTGTTCCCATGGGTCCTCTTCACTGTTATGATATGTGTAATTCTAATTCATAGCACAAGGTGTCAGTAGAGGTTTTGGTAATGAACGTGCAGACATGCACATGGACCGGAACTAGTGAAGACTGGACTAGAAAAAGACACATGTGAAGATGTTCCGTTCACAATAAACGTAAAATGTAAAACGAAGTTCTTTTATTTCAAAACAAAGAACAAAACATGGTACCAGGAGTGGACAAAGTGAAGTAAAGTGACTACGTTTCGGAAAGCTGACTCAAATGCCAAAGATTCGACGATGATGGAGAGTTTGAAGCCACCGGAGCACCTAAAGTTGACCGGGAATGTCGACCATAATTGGCGGACTTTTCAGCAGCAGTTTCGGCTGTACATCGAAGCGATGGGACTGGATTCGAAACCGGACTCCAGGAAGGTTGCTTTACTGCTAACTATAGCTGGGCCACAAGCCATTGAAGTATACAATACTTTTGTTTTTGAGGAGGAAGAAGACCGTTTAAAATTGGACATTGTGCTAAACAAATTTAAAGCTCATTGTACACCCAAGAAAAATGAGACACATGAGAGATATGTTTTCCGTTCAAGGCTGCAACAGCCAGGAGAAAGTTTTGATACCTTTGTCACAGACCTGAAGATAAAAGCACAGTCATGCAATTTCGGCACTCTCAAAGACTCAATGATCAGGGATCAGATCGTGTTTGGCATTGAAGATAAGAAAGTGAGAGAGACACTGCTAAGAGAAAATGAGCTAAAGCTAGAGGAAGCAATCAAGATTTGCCATGCAAGTGAACTTAGTAAAAAGCACGTTGGCATTTTCAGTGAAGCAGCAACTAGCAGCGTGAATGTAAAAGAAACAGCAGATGTTGGTGCCATCTCCAAGCTGCACAGCGCTCGTCAGAGAAAGGGTAGCAGAGAGAAAACAAGCCAATTTCAGTGCAAGCGATGTGGCACACAGCACAAGCCAAGAGAATGTCCTGCATTTGGCAAACAATGCATCAAATGCCATGGCAAGAATCACTTTGCCAAGCAGTCTTTTTCAAAAAGAAAAGAAAAACAGAAAGGAAAATCAGTGAACGTAGTGGAAGACCCTGATTTAAGTGACTCATTCTTTGTTGGCATAGTGAACTGTGAGGAGGAACCAAAAACAGAGATAAATGCTGTTAAAGCAGACAAATGGATAGCACCACTGCAAATAAATGGGACTATAGTCACACTAAAGCTGGATACTGGTGCAAAAGCAAACTTAATCAGCATGTCGGATGTGAAGGCAATGAGAGAAAAACCAAAAATACACAAGAAAGCACTCGCACCGAAAGACTACAATGGACAAAGTATTGAATGCCTAGGCACATGCAAGCTTAAAGTCACAGTCAAAGATAAAGTGCATCACCTGCTCTCCTCAGTTGTTCCTGAAGGTCTTGATTCACTGCTAGGGGACAAAGCCTGTGAAAATCTGGAGCTTGTGAAAAGAGTGTATCGAATCAATACCAGCATAACCGACTCACCTGACTCTGTTGACTCAATCGTGCAGAACTTCTCAGATGTCTTCAGAGGTTTTGGTGTGCTGCCATTCACATACAAAATTCAGTTGAAAGACAACGCACAGCCAGTTGTACATGCCACCAGAAGAGTTCCAATTGCACTCAGAGACAGTTTAAAGAAAGAGCTGGAGCGGATGACAGAGCTTGGTGTGATAAGGAAGATTGAAGAACCGACCGAGTGGGTCAATTTCATGGTCTGTGCGAAGAAAAAGAGTGGAGAGTTGAGGATATGTATGGATCCGAAAGACCTCAATGAAAATATCAAACGTGAACACTATCAAATACCCAAGCGAGAGGAGATCACCAGTGAGATGGCAGGCGCCAGATATTTCTCCAAACTTGATGCGTCACAAGGTTTTTGGCAACTTAGGTTAGATGAGAGCAGTACCAAGTTGTGCACTTTTAACACACCCTTTGGCCGGTACTGTTTTCAGAGGCTGCCTTTTGGAATCATATCAGCGTCAGAGATATTTCATAGGGCAATGGAACACATAATCGAAGGCCTGGATGGAGTAAGAGCTTATGTGGATGACATAACCATATGGGGGTCCACACTCCAGCAGCACAATCAGAGACTGACCGAAGTCCTGGAGCGCATACAAAAGAATGGGTTGAAGCTCAACAAAAACAAATGTCAGTTCGCTGCACAAGAGATCGTGTTCCTGGGAGACAAGCTCTCAGCTCAAGGCATACAGCCAGAAGAAGAAAAGATCAATGCCATACTGAACATGCCGAAACCTACAGACAAAGCAGGCGTACTACGCATCATGGGAATGGTAAACTTCATCGGGAAATTCATACCCAACTTATCAGCAAAGACAACTTACCTGCGTGAACTCCTCCACAAAGACAACAACTTCGAGTGGACAGTCAACCATGAGCGTGAGTGGCAGAAGCTCAAATATGCACTCACTGCCACACCTGTGCTGACATTCTTCGACCCAGCCAAGACAATCAAAGTGTCTACAGATGCATCAAAGGATGGAATCGGTGCAGTACTTCTTCAAGCTGAAGGTAAGCATTGGAAACCAGTAGCATATGCGTCCAGATCCATGACAGAGACTGAGTGCAGATATGCACAAATTGAAAAGGAATGTCTTGGATTAGTATTTGGCCTAGAGAAGTTTCACAGCTACATATATGGCCTACCCACCTTCACTGTAGAGACTGACCATCGTCCACTAGTTGCAATCATGAAAAAGAACTTGAGTGAAATGTCACCAAGGATACAGCGCATGATGATGAAGATGCAGAGGTATGACCTTGATCTCATCTACACACCTGGCAAACACCTCATTCTAGCTGATGCACTGTCAAGAGCACCTGTAAAGAGTTGTGCAAGCACGACCGAAGATGATGTCCAAGTGCACGTCAACATGGTGTCTGCAGCGCTTCCTGTGTCAGACGCAAAGACCAAGCAGATCGTCGACGAGACAGCTAGAGATCCTGAGCTACAACGCGTGATGGAGAACATGAAGAATGGATGGGCTGCCAGATCCTGTCCACGGTTCTACAATGTCAGAGGTGAGCTGAGTGTAGTTGATGGACTTTTGTTAAAACAAAACAGAATAGTCATTCCAAGTGTACTGAGACAAGAAATACTGCAGAGAATTCATGAAGGACACCTAGGTGTTGAAAAATGTAAAAGAAGGGCAAGAGAGACAGTTTTCTGGCCTGGACTGAACAAAGACATTGACAAAATGATAAGCAGATGTGAGACATGCCAGAAATACAGAAACAAACAGACTAAAGAGCCTATGACTGTAACTGATGTACCAACAGCACCTTGGCACAAAGTAGGAATGGACTTATTCCATTTGAAAGGGAAAGATTACTTGATAGTCATTGACTATTTCTCGAATTACCCAGAGATGGCATTGCTCTCAAGCACATCTTCCAACTGTGTCATAACACATGCCAAATCAATCTTCGCCAGACATGGCATTCCACATACAGTGATGAGTGACAATGGGCCGTGCTTCAATAGCAAAGAGTGGCAAGACTTTGCAAAAGTCTATGATTTCAAACATGTCTTATCTAGCCCACTGTACGCACAGTCTAATGGCAAAGCACAGAAAGGTGTCCACATTCTCAAGCAACTCCTGAAGAAAGCTTCAGATAGTGACGCAGATCCTTACCTGGCTCTACTGAGTTACAGAGCATCACCACTGGAATGTGGGTTCTCACCTGCTGAGCTGCTCATGAGAAGAAAGCTCCGAACAACACTTCCAAGCTGTTCAAAGGAAAAGAAACACCCAAAGCTAGAACAAAAGTTGAAACAACAGAAAATGAAACAAAAGACTTTCTATGACAGAACAGCAAAGCACCTTCCACCACTATCCAGTGATGATTCGGTCAGGATTGAAAGTCCTGAAGGATGGACGACGAAAGCCACTGTTCTTCAAGAGGTAGCTCCACAATCCTACACCGTGAGAACTACAGAAGGACAGATCATCAGACGAAATCGGCGCAGTCTACTGAAGACACCAGAGACTGTTCGAGACCAAGGGCTCAGTGAACCGCGAACTGAGTCTGCGTCCAACGATACACATATCACACACTGCAACACAGACACACACACTGAAAGTCTAACCAGCACATTTATTCCAGGTGAAACTGCAACGAGAAAATCTGCAAGAACAATTAAGAAACCTGAAAGACTTGACCTGTAAAAAAAAAAAAAAAATAGTTTGTTATATGTTGTGTGTCATAGTTACATTAATGGTTACATTAATATTCAACTTTAGTTATAGTAATATAGCATTGTGATCTACTGTAACATAGAAATTTGTTAAATTGAGAAATGAGTTGCAAGTTGCAACTACTATTATGAAGTTGAGTTATGCATGTTAAGGGAATGTTGTCTAAGGTAGAACTGGTTAAAAGAAAGCTGACACCTGTAATGCATTTAAATTGCTGAGTATTCACTTCAAAGAAAGGGGGATGTTATGATATGTGTAATTCTAATTCATACCACAAGGTGTCAGTAGAGGTTTTGGTAATGAACGTGCAGACATGCACATGGACCGGAACTAGTGAAGACAGGACTAGAAAAAGACACATGTGAAGATGTTCCGTTCACAATAAACGTAAAATGTAAGTTATTTTATTTCAAAACAAAGAACAAAACATTCACTAGCTTTATTTTTTGCATAAACATTTACAACATAAATATGTGTGTTTTGTATGTTGCTTGTATTTGTACTAATAGTAAATAATATTCTCAGAAGTCCCTCCTGTGGGCTCACCACCTGCAGAGGGGTTCATAGGGGGGGTCAGGTGCTATGAGTATTGGGCAGCACGCTGCCCCCGCGACCCAGCTGGATTAAGCGGGAGAAGATGGATGGATGGATGGATGGATTCTCAGAAGTGTTATTTTTAACAGACTAGAAATGCACCTACACAAGACAAAGTGTAGTTTGAACTTGCACATTTTACAGATTTTTATGTGTCTCTTAAGTGATTTTTCTGTGTCTCACTTGATCACAAACTGGGAGGAGTCTATGTCCTCTCCACAGCTGCTATTGGCCAGAATCCCTCCATTCCCGACAACAGCACACATGTCCAGACTTTTGTTTGAGAAAGGATGTGTCTACATTAAAGATACCATTGTATATTGTAGTTCATTGTGAGAATTAAAGTTAATGAATTAATTAATTAGTTTCTTTGAATTTTCCAGTTTTAGTAGCATCAGTAGCAGAGTTATTGCTGCACTTTAGGTGTTTTTCTTAAAGCAAATCATAATAATATATGTTTACGTATTTTTGTTAGATGTGCATTGTGTAACTTTTCTGGTGCAGGCTCTTTCAAATGCTTTTATTGCTTTGTCTGGAATGTTTCACAGTATGGTATTAAACCTTTCTATCTTCATGGAGACCACACCAGACCAAGTTACAGGTCAGATCTATGGAGAGGCGACCCCGCTCACAGTCAGAACGCCTGTTTTTCAAGGTATTTTTGAGCTATAAAACCACATGTATTTGAAAAAATGTAAGGTATGTCATGGCTTAATGTCATACTGTGAAACAGTCCAGGCAGAGAAATGACATACTGTATCCATAGAAACAGCATTTGATGGACCCTAAACCAGAAAAGTTACACAATGCGCGTTTAAAATAAAATATATGATTCTTTGTAAATCTCCTCCTCCTCCTACGACCTGTATTGTGCATTGCCTTTCCAAGTGAAATTATACGTTACAGAAGATAAATGAACCTGTCATGCAACAAGTACAATCACAAACAATAATTATCTGTCACATGAAGCCAATGAGGAGCAGTGTGATCGCTCCAACAGGAATCTACATCTCAAACTCTGATCCTATAATCAGAAACGCATGGCTGTAAGCAGGGCAGTCTTTATGACCAGAAAGCTGTACCTAATTTGTACTAAAGCTGACAAAAAAATGACAGTAGATAATGCTTTTACAATATTATATTATAGTAGCCTATATAGAAGGAAAAAATCGAGAAACCTTTGGCAATGTGCTGAAGATCTCCTCTGTCACATTCACGATGGTCTTGTCTCCATCGTAAACCAGCTCAGACATCAGAGGAGTGTTCCCCTGAGTCACTATGACCTCGTCAAAACCGTTACAATGGAAAGCGAGTTCAGATCTGCCAAAAACAATAGCAAAACCTGTAGTCTCACACAAAACAAAACAAATAGAAGGAGGAATATTCAAAATCAGACTTTAATTTTAGGAGATTGTCTTCATTTTTGATCCAAGTCTGAGAATAGATGTCCATGATTTTTTCAATCTCTTTTCTGTAAAATACACAAGTGATTTTAAACATTTCTGTCATGTATTATTTATAGGGCTGTCAAACGATTAATTTTTTTAATTGCGATTAATCTCAAAAATTCCATATTTAATTGCATTTAATCGCATATTGAATTGCATGTTTAAAATTGTGTTATTTTGCATTTTAAGACAGTTTTAAAGCCATAACGTAAAGCAATTCTATTTATTACTCGTTATTTTCCTTGACGTGTGATCATCGACAGGTCTGAAATGGTCGTTTGTCTGATCTGAGGCTCTTGGCTGGGACGCTCCGGTCACTGCACTGGGGTGTTTAGCTTAGAGGTGCAAACTTAAGGCATTTTCACACCCCTAGATTGATTATTTGGTCCGCACCAGGCAATAAAACTGTTATTATGTAGCCTATAGGCTCCAGTGTGGCCCTTTCACACCGGCAAACCAACCAAAATTGGTCCAATGGACGTTTCATCAATGTTTAGCCATTATGGGGTCAGCCCGACGTTCCCCGTACCTCTGTTCCTAGAACTTTGTACACAACTCACGGCACATGAGCTCATGAGCTCTGAGTTCTGAGTTCGGGTAACAGCGATAAAGACTAGGGAGCTTCACCGTAGAGCGCAGCCCCGCAGGACGTGCCCGGGGCCCCTCAGGACGGGCCCAGGGATCTGGTCCTTGGTCTTGTTCCATTCTTCGAGCACATTGGTCAGATCGGTCCAGAGGCTCCGTCCTCCATGTGCTGGTTCCGGGACGAGCGAGACCAGTGCACTGGACTGGGGCAGAGCAGTTCCGGTCCGTCCTCTGCGCACTTGGTTCTTCCCGGGGAAAGCACCGAACACTACTTTCCGCTCCAACTCATCTGAGCCCGGCCTGAACCAGAGCTGATCATCGCGTTAGAAGAGACAAAAGGCTGGTGAACTTTAATCTCGATTTTTTTTTAAATTATCGCGTTAAGGATTGCATTAATCTAATCACGATTAACGTGTTAACGTTGACAGCCCTAATTATTTATAATATTTAAAAGTGCAATGCGTAACTTTTTTGGTGGAGGGTAGACTGGCAACTTGTCTCCATGGAGATTTTATTACTTTGCCTATATTAGAGTGTACCATGACAACAAGCAGGTCACATCACAAGGCTTTTACAAGTATTTTTGAGCAATAAAAGTGCACTACTTTGTCCAAAATGTTCCATAGTATAGTATAGCATAGGTAATACAGTAATACGGTATCCCGCGGTATCAAAAAGTAGCAACAGTATCAGTTTCATTACCGTCATTTAAAAAAATCTGCAGAAGGAACTAAAACCACAGCGCAGACTTTCTCCCCTCCACTCTCTCTCCTCTTCAAATGTCGTTTGAGATTTCCATCCACACTCAGCAAGGAAGAAGAAAAAACCTGATTCTTCGCCAACGTTGAGCCAAAAAGTTTGTGATGGAGACGTTTTATTGAACGCCGAGAGTTGAGAGGCGACGAGGAGAAAGTTCCGCTTGAGGGGCGAAGTCAGACTTTCACGGAGGAGACGGTAAATTTATGGTTCTGCATCAAAACGTGTTTGTGTCGACACAGACCTTCCTACGCACAGTGTCTGCGTCGACCACCGTGCACCTCTGAAACTTTCTAACTACACATCAAAACGACACGGACAGCGATGGGAAGAGACGCAGACAATAAGGGCTGTGATTGATCCTCTCGACCACCGCTCTACATTTCCGGTACTCCGCTCAATATATACTTTGAGTAATAATGTGTTTAATGCAGCTATGCGCACATTTGTTTTACAGAAACAAAACGCATGGCTCATTTGCATACAGTATAAGCGCTGATAAAAACAGCTTGTGCGCTGATGCTGATGTGATCCAACTCAAAGGCAAAGTTTGGTTTGATCAGAACTTTTGCCTCATCTTTAAATATAATGCTTTTTTTTTTTTTTTTTTCTGAATGGTTTGGGTGCAAGCTACAAAACAATTCTTAATTAGTCATGGTAATACTGTATACCCCGGTAAAATTCTAAGACGGTTTAACGGTATCATAATTTCAATACCGCCCATCCCTTGTATGGCATTACACATATGTATCTCCATGGACACAAGCATGTGACACCAATAAAAGCACATCTAATGGAATAAATGCAAGAGTGGCAGGTTTAATGTCATGCTGTACAAAAATGTATTCTCCCCCAGATGATAAATGGTAGATATTTAATGCTATACTGTGGAACATTCCAGCCAAAGCATTGACATCTCCATGAAGACAAGCAGATGGTATATTTCCAAAGTTACACAGTGCAGCTTTAATGGTTGTACTTACTCGCAGTTCTCACAGATGTCCCCAGGTGTGGGCTGTACTTCACTGTGTTGAGACAAAAACAACATAATATCTTCACTGTGTTTTGTTTGAGTCATAATAAGGGTTCAAATGAAAGACAAACAGATACAGGGTCTCTGTGCCTCTAAATAATCTATAACACATGGATTATATGTATAGAGCAGTTATAAACATATTCAAACAATATTTTAGATAGACTCCAGTGACCTATATATTGTAGCTCTATGGGAGATTAACAGTTTTGGAAGGAA
Source organism: Odontamblyopus lacepedii (assembly GCA_034769755.1). NCBI lineage: Eukaryota > Metazoa > Chordata > Actinopteri > Gobiiformes > Gobiidae > Odontamblyopus > Odontamblyopus lacepedii. The sequence continues at coordinate 14,719,791 of CM068351.1, forward strand.
ATATCCACAAATGATCCACAAATGTTGAATTGTATCAGACCTAGTAATTACAGATATATTAACCATAAACCAGGTCAACAAATGAACATTTTGACAGTTAAACAGCAAATTCCACCATATTGGTAGTAGTAAATCTGAAAGTTTATGTGTCTTGGCTCACAGATATATTTATTTGTGTATTTTCTATATGTGTATTAATTTGAAAATACCATAAGCAAGTCTGGTTTATTTTACACGTGTTTTATTTCTACACCTTTTGTCCATAGACTATATAAAGAAGTGACGTCACCCACAACGTTCAGCTCCAGTCAAATGAAGCTCATCAAGGCCTGCAGTTACAGGGGAGAATTTAGAGCCAAATATCGAAGATAATTTGTTTCATCAGATTTTGAATTTGCAATGCCGTTGAATTTCTCACTTTGAATTTTTTAACTCTGAAAAAACATGGCTGTTGGTGAAGTTTTAAGTATACTTTGCAAAATGTTTTAAATTCAAATTTAAAAAAAAAAAAAAAAACACCTTTAAATATTCAGCACAAATATTTTCAAGCCCTCAAATTCAACACTCAAAATTCAGTGTAAAATTCACAGGGAAAAAAGTGTGTAGGAAAGGCAAAAGCAATCAATCCAAAGTGATCCGACCTAACTTAGTAACAAGCAGGAAATGGTGCAGTGACGCGATCGGATTGGTCAGAATTAGCCCCATCCAAACCTCATCTCTTTTATTTCTTAAGTGTAAACTCCACCCACACATGAGAACAACCAACAGGAAACAGCCTCTGCCCTCCTCACTCGGGATAGATTGCTTCTGCCTTGGAATCTTGGATCTTTGCTGTGCTGAATATTTAAAATGTGAAATTTGATTCTGAATTTGAAACCTATTAAAAATGTATACTTAAAATTTTATCAACTAAAATTCAATATTAAAATAATTCAAACATCTTTTTTCAGAGTTAAACATTTAAAGTGAAAAACAAATTAATAATACCAAAACGGTAACGCTCCTTCTCACCTGCATTGCTGGTTTAGTAGAGAGTTTTCATTTAACAAAGCTGTCAAACCTGTTAATGATAACAAGAGCGCCTGATTTGTCTGCTACTAATGTTCATATCTTGATAAAATAGCTAAATAAAAATCAGGATTCTGTAGAGCGGGTTAATGCAAACGATATGACGAGTGCGACAGCAGCAATTACAGAGACACGGGCAAGTCAATTGGAGCCAGAGTCAATGGAGCCAGAAGCGTGTCCATACTCACTACTGATTTAGAACGGACAGCTGGCGGATTAGCTAAGTTCAATTATATATGTAGTCTGAGGTGAAAGGAGATCACGGAAGCTCAGGAGTGTAAAAGCATTGGGTGTTTACCTGCAATTATTACATTCTTGTGGTTTTGTAGTCATCTGATCCAGTCTGATTAGTTCTGGACTGAAAATCAAATTGCACAGTACATTAAAATCTTTAATTAAATTACATCAATTTAAATCAGAGCATTAATGTGGAGACAAACAGGCTCCAGGAAAAGTTAGTGCACCTTTAATTTTCAATAGCAAAATGCATTGAAAATTTACAAAGTACCGTGTTTTTCTGACTATAATTTGCACCAGCCAAAAATGGTACATGTTACTGTTTACCCCGGGGCCAGGACAAGAAAGGGCCCCTCACAACGTCTTCTATTATGCCTTTTATTAAACAGTATCTTGTGAGATGATTTGTACCTCAGGCCCAGAGTTTAGTGCTAGGTACTCAATTTTGTTACTGAAGTAAAAGTACAGATACTGGAGCAAAAAACTCAGGTAAAAGTAAAAATATCACTTAAGTAAAAGTATTAAAACTTACTTCAAGAGTAAAAAGTAAAAGTATTTTGCGCTGATTTTGAGATCTAATAAAGCTTCAAATGTAGTGATTTTGAGAATGACTTGTGCTGAATTTGAAACAACTGAATCCATCATTTTTCCCTAGCTGCTTTTATCTGTAAAGTTTGCTGAAACTATGAAATTATGAAATTGGTAAAAAAAAAAAATAATAATAAACCTCTCAGCCTTTTCAGCAGGTCTCAGACAATAATCAAAATACTTTTACTTTTCAGTCCAGTTCAAAAATGTAGTACTGAATCTAAAATTGTTATTTAAGTACAGGATTTCACTACTACTTTACTACTACTGTTACTACTTTTACTTCATTACGCTACACCCCTGTTGCCACCACAGAGTGTAAAAACGCAATGTAAAATGTTTTGAATGTCATGAACGTTGCTATATAGATCACAGTGCCATAAGTTATGGGTTAATTAAATCCAGTGCAGAGATGAATAAGGGAACATAAGGTTATTACATAAGGATGAGTCGCACATGTGAAGTTTGGCATGGACCTCTCTCAGTGTAAAGTGACGATTGTAACAAATTAGCCACTGTGATCTGATTTTATTTGACTATTTAGTTTTTCACCAATTAATGCCTGCTCAAAATATTGTTTTATTTGAGCATGTTTGAGTCTGCATTTACCCGTATCCCATTTGCTCCAAAACTAAAGTGTCCAAAAGTTATTTTAAAAGCATGAAAAATGCATTTTATTGGTGGACCCTCCACCGGCAGTTTGTCTCCTTGGAGATGTTAGTGCTTTACTTGGAATGTATCACAGCATGACGTTAAGTAACAAGTCAGATCTGTGGAGAGGGGTCACTGCATGTTTTTCTACTTCTTCCAGTATCCCTCTTCCGAAGAAGACAACAGGAAGTAGCCGAAACTTGCAAAGCTGGTAAACAAACACTGCTAACTGACAAAAAGTTCAGGTTAAAAATCTATGGTAGAATGAACCTTTAATGCCACTTTGCGGGATATTCCAGACAAAGCAATAGCATGGATGAACCAATAGTCGCCTGGAAGACAGACAGGCCTTTGAGATGTGGCGTTATGGAGACAAACCTAAAAATGTGTTAATATATCTGCAATATCTGCAAACCATTTTCACAATATTATTATTTCCAAATCACTGTTTTGTTTTGTTTTTGCTTTTATTATTAACAAGAGTTTATGAGTTTCTAAGAGTTTTAATGTTAGTGAAGAAACCACCCAAAGCCGTCTGCACCGACTACACTCCAACCCTTAACAATCATTCATTTGTTTTGTTTAAAAGTTTTAAAATCCTCCTCAACGCAAAACTAAGTACCCTGTAGCATCCGATAATGTAATAATGGCCAATAATGTAAGAACTGCCTATAACGTAATAATTTTTTATGTTATAAAGCCAATAATGTAATAACTTGCCAGTAATGTAAGAAAATGTAAGAAAATGTCTGAAACGATGACGTAACAACCTGATGTCAATAATGTAGTAACATATTACATTATTGATTAGTTATTACATTATTGGCTAGTTTAATAAAAAAAATCTTTCAAATGAAATAACTGCAACCACTAATGTAATAATTTCTTCTAAATCACTTAATCAAAGATTTATTTATTAAATTAAAAGTGTCACATTACATTAGAATGTATTGTTACTATTGTCTCTTTCAAATAGCTGTCAAAAGAACTGGTCACAGACATTGAGGAATCATGATCATTTCAAATACTTTTATCACTGACAACAGTAGTCCAGCCTGAATATTCCCTTTCCCATATAAACTGCAGCCCTCAGTTTATGTTTTGTTGTCATTATGTGTATATTATGTGTTTTGGCCTGTTGCACCTCCCTTCAGCTATCTGATTTCTGCAGCCGACCTGGTGACCTCTTGTCTGGTGGAGGAGATCCTCTGCTCTGCAGTATTTCATACATGATCACAGTACCAGCTTTGGCCACAAACTTACATGCTGTTCCTTCCTTTAAGATTTATTAATTAAATTTTAAGTGTCACACTTTGAGATATATTGTTACTTTTGTCTCTTTCAAAGAGCTGCTTAAATACCTGATCACTTACACAATGGACTTACACTTTCTCTTTCTAGTATGTTTCTACAGTTTCTACTGTTATACATGTATATGTTTGCATATGTGCATGTTTGTGTATTCTGCTTAGTCATGAAGATACTCCACTCTTTTCCACTCTTCATGTTCTCCTAAACTAACAAACTCCGAGCAGTCAGACTGAGGACCAACTTCAGGTGTGGAGTTGGTTCAGCCCAGCGCTTCTCCTTCAGTGCATGAATCAGTGTTTTCCTATGATTTTTCAAATTTGTGTGTGTGAGTGCGTGTGTGCGTGCATGCGTGTGTGTGCATGCATGTGTGTAAAGAAAGTGGCCTGTACATTCCCAAATGATGCAGGAGATGACAGAGCAGTATTGCAGTATTCTCATTTAGTTTCTTCTCATCTGTCCAGTACTTGTGATGTGTTAAATGTAAATTACTCTACACTTTGAACTCTAAATAGAAGATGGAAAACAAGTAACTCAAGCATGTATGGCCTACATACTACACAACTATTTCATCAATCAACTAGCTACTGTTAAATTTGCTCTCCTTGTGCTGCAATTTAATTCATGTTTGTTCAGGTCACCAAATGCTCAGTAGGAAAAAGACAAGAAAAACTGGTTCAGACAGACAGGATGGTTTGATTTATGCTGGGTGTAACTTTAAAAATAACATCTCTGTGTCAATATTGAGTCACGTGATCAGTGGTGTAGTGGGCGTGGGACGCAGGGCTACGCCGTCCACCCACTTCTCCCGATGTGAGAGATAAAAAAAATAACAAATATAAAATAGCCGACAACTTAAATGTCAAACTGTCAAACAAAAAATCCTCTTCATAACATAAAGCCTGGCTCCAAATTTGCTCCTGTAACCGTGAGCATTGAGAGCCTCATTTGAGCAGCGCTCAACACTGTGGGTGACATCACACTCACCTAGTCCACTTTTATATATGGTCTATGGCAGGGACTCCCAGACTTCCTTCGCCCCAGACACTTCCTCCAGCGGCTCCTCGGGGGGGACCCCGAGGCATTCTCAGGCCCAGTGTCCTAGGTCTTCCACAGGGCCTCATCCTGGTGGGACATGCCCGGAACACCTCCTGAGGGAGGCGTCCAGGAGGCATCAGAACAGATGCCCAAGCCACCTCAGCTGCTCTCGGCGTGGAGGAGCAGCGACTCTACTCTGAGGTCCTCCCTTGTGACTGAGCTCCTCACCCTATCTCTAAGGGAGCGCCCGGCCACTCTGCGGAGGAAACTCATTTGTGCCGCTTGTATCCGCTATCTCGTTCTTTCGGTCATTCCCCAGAGCTCATGACCATAGGTTTACTCATTTATATGAATTTGGGTAGAAGCAGCTCATTTCGCCAGGCTTATATCTTCCAACAAAGAAGTATAAGAGAACTATATATAGTTCTATATATAAAAGAAAGAAATGACTGGAAACACAGAAATCTTCATATTAAATAGCCTTAGACATATAATGTTTAAGGCTAATATCACAGGCTCCAGTGTGAATTTCCCATTATAATATAGTGATATTTTATTTATACAGCACCTTTGAAACAAAGTTAGGTTTTCATCTCATGGAAACAAAATAAAATATGATGTAATGAAAATGATAACGATAAAATTCAATATTAAATCCAAACTATTCAATCATCTAATGTAGTTATTCTGCCGCGGATCCAACATGCACATGTCTATGTTTACATGCTGGTCAAAACATACAATAAAACAATACACTTTTAAAATGTGACTTGTTTCTTCACTTCTGCCTCAGGAGCTCAAATCGACAGCATTTAAAGTGGGACTGCGCTTGGGGGTTGTGCACATGCGCAGGGAGCTCAAGTCGACAGGACACCAGCGCATCAGGATTGTACAGTCCATAGACGTATAAAAAAGTGGACTAAGCAAGTTTGATGTCACCCAGAGTTCAGCGCCGCTCAAGCGAGGCTCATGATGCCCCGGTTACAGGAGCCAATCTCTATGTTATGAACGGGAATTTTGGACAGGCAAAATTGCAAAAAAAATTCTGAATAAAAAAATGGAGCGGGTTCATATGAACATTTTGAGATAAAAATGACGAGGCTACAGCAGCAGGTACAGAGAGAGGAGCCACAAGATATCACTGTAAGTCAATTGGAGCCAGAAGGAGCCAGAAGAGCCTCCTGGAGCACTTCCTGTTTGGCTCTGTCCATTCATATATGGTACAGACACAGCGCAGACTGTACAGGCTCTGCACTAGTACTGCTTAAAAGAATTTGAGTTCCATATTTTCCCAGTTTTGTTGAGCAAGATTGATGGGTGGAAGGAATTAAACGCCTGCCCCAAATTAATGGGATTCATTTAATGCTAATGTTGCAATGCAATGCAATAATAGTTAGCTGAACATTTACTAGATTTAACAGTTAACTTTGACATTGCTCTAAACTCTATGAACATTGTACATAATTTTCCATTAAATATAAGATACAAGAAATGTATTTTTTGTTTTTCAAGTAAACACCAAAAATCATTATCTTTTTCACATTTTGCCATAGATGTAAGGAAGCCTGCTGATAACTGCCCCCCTTCCCCAGGTACAGAATATGACAGGATATGACTAGATAAATAATTCTGGCTGCTAGTTGAGAGTGACAGTTTTGTAGAGAAGAAAAGAGTGCGACCAGTTCTTTTAACAGCTATTTGAAAGAGACATTAGTAACAATACATTCTAATGTAGTGTGACACTTTTAATTTAATAAATAAATCTTTGATTAAGTGATATAGAAGAAATTATTACATTAGTGGTTGCAGTTATTTCATTTTAAAGATTTTTTATTAAACTATTTTTTATTAAACTAGCCAATAATGTAATAACTAACTAATAATGTAACATGCTATTACCCCATCCCCCCTTCAAACTTCAAACTTCAAAATGTGTTATCATGACAGGCCTGAGTAGCAGGTCACATTGGTTAATGTGACATTGGTATACAGATCTAGTCAAGGGCTTCAAAGTAATACACATGGTTTTATTTCTTGTTTCCAACCTCACACCACAGTTATAGTAAAACTATGAACAAAGTATTCCCCTTGGATATAAATATATATATATATATATACAGTACTGCTTCTTATTGACGTCTTCTTCATGTATATCAAACGTAGAAAACAGAAAACAGTAGAATAGGAAACATTAAAAAAACATTGAATGAGAGGGTCCAAACTTTTGACTGGGTCGGTACAGTAACTTTCTGAAACATTCCCTAGAAAAGTTAAAACCAACTTTAGAAGATTCTCCCTGGAGACAGATAAGGCCAAATAAGCATGGGCGTCTCATGTAATACAGGCCCACCAAGATGATTTCTACTCCGAGCCCAGAATGTTGCACTACAACCGAGCAAATAAGAATCAGGTGTTTCGTGAATCGTGTTTTCAATTAAATAAACACAACCAAAAAACCCAAAACAAATAAACATGCTTATATTTTCATCAATTTCTTGGCTAAAAAGTGACATAATCTATCTTAAATAATATAGAGGCTACCAATCTAAAACCTTCATTCCTATTTCTGTGGCGGGCACCCTCCCAGATGAAGCTTAAGCACTCCTTCATTGTGTAGTTTTATCAAATAGGCAAATTCAGATGGCATGGCATGAAAACCAGTTGCCTTTTGGTCATCATAATAGTGATTTTTTATAATCTGGAAAGTGTATGGGTGAAATTCAAAAGGCCAGAACCCATAGACGTCCACATTGTTACAGATTTCCAAGGCTAAGCTAACCATCATGAACCCACTGCTTATTCTGACTCCGGACTTGAGTTTCTGTGAATGCCAGAATGTATCCAGCCTCTTGAGGTACTCCGGGTTAAAAAATACAGATTTAACTGAGCTCCTGAAGTCCTCCAAAGTGTAGTGGACTGCCATGCTCAAACCAGTGCAGAACGCAAAGGAAAAGGCAGGAAGAAGGAGCAGAGAGTCACCATAGATACTGACGTCATCTACAAACTGACGACGGCGAAAACGTAGGCCCTCGTATCTGAAAGACAAACATGTGTGTTTCAGAGGCTGTGCATGATTTTTCATGTAATCAAGTAAAATTATAATATAATAACATGACAATAAAACAATAATAATAAAAAAGCAATAATTCATATATAATATATATATATATATATATATATATTCAATTCAATTCAATTCAACAACAGTTGCCTCTAAGGGCGTTCCAAGATATGGATGAGCAAAACATACACACAGACATATCAAAACAGGAATAAATAACATTCATGTAAAGCAGCAAATGAAACATCGTCCAGTCATCCCCTGTCCTTAGACCCTCCTTCTCAGCAAGGAAAAACTCCAAAAAACCCAGGGTCCTGGGAAAAAGAAGAAACCTCGGGGAGAACTACAGTGAAGGAGAGATCCACTCCCATGGACGGATATATAGTAGATATAGATATATAGTATATATGTTCTCGGACGGTGGAAGGAATACTTTGGGGATCTCCTCAATCCCACCGTGACGTCTTCCGTGGAGGAGGCTGAGGCTTGGGACCCAGAGGCGGACTCATCCATCACCCTGGCTGAAGTCACTGAGGTGGTTGGAAACCTCCTTGGTGGCAAGGCTCCGGGAGTGGATGAGATCCGTCCTGAGTACTTTAAGTCTCTGGATGTTGTCGGGCTGTCTTGGCTGACACGCCTCTGCAACATTGCATGGCGGTCGGGAACAGTACCTCTGGACTGGCAGATCGGGGTGGTGGTCCCTCTGTATAAGAAGGGGGACCGGAGGATGTGATCCAACTACAGAGGAATCACACTCCTCAGCCTCCCCGGTAAAGTCTATGCCAGGGTACTGGAGGGGAGAGTCCGGACGATAGTCAAACCTCAGATTCAAGAGGAGCAGTGTGGTTTTCGGCCTGGTCGTGGACCACTGGACCAGCTCTACACCCTCCATCGGGTGCTCGAGGGTTCATGGGAGTTTGCCCAACCAGTCCACATGTGTTTTGTGGACCTGGAGAAGGTATTCAACCATGTCCCTCGTGGTGCCCTGTGGGGGGTGCTCCGGGAGTATGGGGTCGGGGGCCCTTTGCTAAGGGCTGTCAGGTCCCTGTATGACCGGAGCAGGAGCTGTGTTCGCATTGCCGGCAGTAAGTCAGACCTGTTCCTGGTGCATGTTGGACTCCGCCAGGGCTGCCCTTTGTCACCGGTTCTGTTCATTATATTTATGGACAGAATTTCTAGGCGCAGTCAGGGGCCGGAGGGGGTCCGGTTCGGGGACCACAGGATCTCATCTCTGCTTTTTGCGGATGATGATGTCCTGTTGGCTTCATCGAAGCAGGACCTGCAGCACTGGGGCGGTTTGCAGCCGAGTGTGAAGCGGCTGGGATGAGAATCGGCTGTTCCAAATCCGAGGCCATGGTTCTTGACTGGAAAAAAGTGGATTGCCCTCTCCGGGTGGGTGGGGAGTCCCTGCCTCAAGTGGAGGAGTTCAAGTATCTCGGGGTCTTATTCACGAGTGAGAGGAGGATGGAGTGTGAGACTGACAGGTGGATCGGTGCAGCATCGGCAGTGATGCGGTCGCTGTATCTGACCATTGTGGTGAAGAGGGAGCCGAGCCAAAAGGCCAAGCTCTTGATTTACCTCTACTTTCCTCCCCTCACCTATGGTCATGAGCTCTGTGGAATGACCGAAAGGACAAGATCGTGGATACAAGCGGCCGAAATGAGTTTCCTCCGCAGAGTGGCCGGGCACTCCCTTAGAAAGAGGGTGAGGAGCTCAGTCACACGGGAGGAGTTGGGAGTAGAGTCGCTGCTCGTCCACGTCGAGAGGAGCCAGTTGAGGTGGCTCGGGCATCTGGTCCGGATGCCTCCTGGACGCCTCCCTCGGGAGGTGTTCCGGGCATGTCCCACCGGTAGGAGGCCCCGAGGAAGACCCAGAACACGCTGGAGGGACTATGTCTCTCGACTGGCCTGGGAACGCCTCGGGGTCTGTCCGGAGGAGCTGGAGGAAGTGGTTGGGGAGCTGGAAGCCTGGGAGGCCCTGCTTAGACTGCTGCCCCCGCGACCCGGCCCCGGATAAGCGGAAGAAGTTGGTTGGATGGATGGATGGATGGATGGAATCTGCTCTGTTGCTATTTTTTGGACACAGTTTTCCCCTTTCCTGTGGGCTGGTCATCCGCAGCATGCCGCCCCTCTCTTATTCACATCTCGGGATATACTTGGGCACGGAAGGAGGCTATGTCTGGCCCATTGATGGAGAGAAACAGCAGTACATTTAATGTGCAGATTTGCATCTTGTAATCAGTGAGTGTGCGGTTCACTGCGCTGAATCCATGCTCGCACCCTGCTGTAGACACAGGGAATGTGGAGGCTGTGTCTCTCCTAAACACACAGAAAATGTGATGTTTTCCAAGAAGGCTACTAATATCAGCCACTCTAACGTGTTTACTGGAGATCATGAACTTCAGTTAGTAACAGAATTTAAATACTTGGATTTAATGTTGGACTCTACACTCTCTTTAAAAAGTCATGTTAAAATTATATCACGTAGAATCAAATACAACATTTCCAATTTTAATCATATAAGAAGGGCTGCATTGATGTTTTTGCACTGTATGATATTTTCCCATGTAAGCTATTGTATAACAAGCTAGTCTTTGACAGAATTCAAGGGCTTTATAAAAAAAGCTTTGAAAATTCTGGATAAAAAAAAACCTTTCACTTACCATCATTGTAATATCCTTTCAAAGTATAATCTGTTGAGCTTTGAAAACTTTATAAAATTCAAAAACGCCTGTCTTGTATACAAGAGCTTACATGGGCTGGCTCCACCGCCTTTAACAGAATACATTAAATACCACAGCATCACGGACCACCAGAGCCATAAGCAGGGGGGAAGGTGAGGTCCCGGTGAGAAAAACTAGTTTTTGTCAAAATGTTTTGTCTTACAAAGGTTGTGTACAGTGGAACAATCTGCCCACTTTTGTGAGGAAGGCACCTACCTTCAATACATTCAAAAGTTATTTAATGGAGTGGGTCAGATCAACACAAACTTGTGAACACAATTCATAAGAACTGAAGCAATATTTATACTGCACTTTAGGGGTGGTTCAATTCAATTCAATTTTATTTCTATAGCCCAGAATCACAATAAGAGTTGTCCCACTGGGCTTCACAGTGAAAACATGGAAACATCATCTAACATAGACATCAGCAAACACATTGTCTCATCCTCAGTCTCTCAATGAACACACGATCCTTGGTGCCAGAGAGCAAAAAACCCACCGGCGGGTGCAGTATGCGAAAATTCTCTCCAGACACTGTTGCCAACCAGCTGTCGCCAAGCGGCGCACCTTCGGACCAGAGAGCTTTGAGGGTGGTGTGCAATACATATACTTTTCGGCTTATGTGCAATATCTGTACTGCACTTTAGGGGTGGTGTGCAATACATATAGCACATTCGGGTACATGTGCTATATGTATTTATACTGCACTTTAGAGGCTGTGTGCAATATATATACTTTTTGGGTTATGTGCAATACATGTAGCACAAAACGGGTTCACGTGCAATATTTTAGGGTACATGCATAACATCGCACTTTATGATAGATAGGGTATGTGCAATATTTTCTCTGTAGCACCTTATATAAACTGCTGTGGCAGTTTATTAATTCTTTAAAAACAGTGTTTTCAATGAACTAATGAAATGTGACCCTCCTGAGTTTATGATCATGAATCGCTCCTGTCCTGGTTTTAGTTTGTTCCCTATGTATTTTGTCTGTATTGTCTTGTGTTCTATGTTTTTTTAAAAAAAAATTTTAAAGACACCATCAACCTGTCGAGGGACAACAGATTGAAATTAGCCTGTGGCAAAAATCTGGCATATTTACATATGTAATATATGTTCATTAATATGCACTGTCCCTTTTAAATAAATAAAATAAATAAATAAAGTGAGTATCTTGCATTTTTTCACCTGTCACCATGTACTGACCTTACTTTAAAACTGGTAAGACATAGACATGAAGCAAATACCTAACACTCTCCATGGCATTTGAGTTAGTGTAATTCTTTTAGGAGAACTACATTGTTTGTCCCTGTGTCCACACCCAGTGTTTAATGATTTTTAGCAGCTTGTCATCCCTGTATAAGATGCGCTTGTCCATGTCATCGTCGCGCTGAATGTTGTCTGCAAGTGAAATGAAGAAACGCTCACAAAAGACCTACGCCTTTCTCCGATCCCTGTCACTTGTTGGAGACATAGTGACCCCTTTAAATGTTTGCACACTTTCAAATTCTCCTTTGAGACATTTTGCAGCCTCCTACCATAGTTAATAAAAAAAATAATGAGCACCTCACTCTTAACCACCTTGTTTATTTTAACTCTGAAAGACGACTTTTAACTCAGAGACGACTTTCAACAACTTTCTTCGACACTTTCTACTATTCATTCATTCACTAAAATCTGTCAATATGCCTGCGGGAGGGGTAGAGGAGCTTAGAGTACCCAATCAGAAAGAAGCTGTGTGTGAAAGTGTGGCGCTATTGGCTGACAGATGCCACTATAGCAGCTGCTGTGGTGAGAGCGGATATGCCGCAAAGATTGCAGGTACATCATGAGACAAGACAACTTAGACTTTTTACTAGTGTACTTACAGAAAAAACACACACTTCCTTCTCTGAGCTTTCTTCTTCTTGTGCTTGTCTTTTCGTGGATTGACTCTGTTTCCCGTTTGTCTAGTGTGTGTTTGTTTTCTGCAATAATGTCACATGACTGATGTCACAAACCTGGAGCATCAGGAAGACGCAAGTCACAGTGACGTGGTCCCATAAGGACAGCGACTAGAGCTCCTACGTCAGCGTATCACCGTTTTCAAGCGTCCACACGGTGCCGGATCAGATCTGTACTACTTGAATCCGTGGGAGCTGGTGGCACCAGATCATTCAGTCTCTGGTGCCGTTTTCCATCGGATTAGTGTGGACGAACACTGCATCGGCAACGAAAGTGACTCGAATACGTACTAGTGTGGATGTGGCCCTAGACAAACACTGCATCTCTATTCCCCATCCCAGCACTCAAGACAGTGCGCCCTACAGGCTTATTTTTAAGGTGCATCTACAGTGAGACATGTGATGCACAGGGCACCCTCTTGTCCCAGTGCACCCAAACACCTGTCCATTGGGTGCCGCAAAAATAACTGTCTCCCTGTGCCCCATGTGTCAGGTGCATCAGGTTTAAGTGTGCAGACTGAGCAGAGGATCTGTCACCCACTTGGTTGTGCATACCTTCCCAAAAAAACCTGCAAGTGCCCCTGTTGGGAGGATATTTTTGCTTCTGATGTGACTTACAATTATTGATTTTCTGAATAGCCTTGACATCCCCAGTAAACAACTTTAAAAAAACGTGAAGGAAATATTTCGATAATCGCTGTTAAAACTCACTTCTTCTGAATGATGGTGGGGTTTGCGGTCACAATGTTGGTCTTTCTGCCAACATGTTTCCCATATTCTTTGTCCAGAGGAGGGAGATTACATCTAAACATAAAACAAGAGTTCATTGCAGATCATACATTTTTGTTAACATTTCATAAGAACTTCCAGTGGTGGAAGGTAATGAAGTACAAAAGTAAAAGTACAACACTTAAGTATAATTTTTGGTTGTCTGTACTTTACTTAAGTACATTTTACACTATATATTTTTTACTTTTATTTCACTTCACATTTGAGAGCATGTATCTTCACGTTCTACTCCACTACATTTTAGATTTGGACTGAAAAGTAAAAAGTCCTTTTCTTTATGGTTTGAGACCTGCTGAAATGGCTGAGACTTAATTTTAGCACATTTAATTTGCGTTAATGTCCCCAACTTTGAGCAAGCCAAACACACAAAAACACAAAGCAGCTAGAGAAATTAACAAATCAATTGAATCACAAAAACTCATGATCAATATCACTACATTTTATCCTTAAATTCTTCTAAAACTCTCTGCAAAAAGTACATTTTTAAACAGGTACTTAAATTGATACTTTTACTAAAGTAGATTTTTCACATGATACTTTTACTTGCGTAATCTTTTGCCCCAGTATCTGTGCTTTTACTTAAATAACAAAATTGAGTACTTCATCCACCACTGATTACTGCACTTTGTTCATCCTAAAGACTTAATGCATAATGAACAAATGGTTTATTAAACATGATTCAATATTTCAAACATGAATTTTATTTAAAAAAAAAAAAAAAAAAAAAAGAAGAAGAAGGTTTTTCTTGTATTTGTCACCTGATCACAAACTGGGCTGAGTCTATGGCTGCTCCACAGCTGCTGTTGATCAAAATCCCTGCATTTCCAACGACAGAACATGTGTCTAGTATTTTATTAGAGAATTTAACTTCCTAAAAGTAGAAAAAAAGAAAAGAAAAACATTTTGTGAGTGTAAGACATACAATAATTCTGTACAATAAACATGGCAACATGTTGGCAAGATGCCAACTTTTAACAGCACCAATGGGTTGCTGCTTTTTTTTGGGACACTTTATATATTGCAGTTGGAGTAGGTACTTATTTAATCCTACCTGCACCTTTGTATGTTATTATATTTTATTACATTTTTATTATGTGGTATCTGTTATACTATTGCATTATATTTTATACTGTTACTTTAAACTTGGGTTTTCTTAGGAAGATTCTCTGTTACTGTTGGGGGTTTGCAGACTAGTTGGAGCCTAAAACGGTCAGAGGTTAGGGGATACTGCACTCCAGAGACATTTGGTAACTGGAACGATGGTGACAATAGATCATGTCAGGTCATATATGGTTGGGTGTTTTGTGCAAAACAAGTGGATCCATTCCAGATGTTAAAAGTGGGTTGTCCTTTGTATAGAATCTATAAATGTAACCTTAATACATTCTTCTGGGTCTTTCCTGCATTGGCCTTCTAAGGGGATCCAGACTCAAATTGTCTGTTAATTGGCTGACTCTATTATCTGTAAAATAAATCATATTTACATTTATTAGAGTTGTTGTTGAATCATTTCTGAGCATCTCCCTCCTGTGAGGCATCTGGGGAAAACGGCTACTTTAGGGTAAGTTTTTGATTTGAAGACAGTAAACTACATTAAATTTGGCGTCACGAACAGGATCAGAAGTATCTATTGAATTTATGGTGCTCTGGAACAGTGGGAATGTTTGGAAATGATTTAATGTTTGCTAAATTGCTAAATTTTGTGATATACCAGTACTGCGTATGTTTTGAGTTTTTATTGTGTTTTGTTTGTATTGAGGAAAAAAAAAGGGAAAGAATTTAAGTTGAGAAAAGGAATTAAGAGTAATGAAGAGTATTGAGTACAATGAGAAAAAGAGAAAAGTAGTAAAGGAATAAAGAGTTATGAGTAAAATGAGTAAAATGAGTAAAATGAGTAAAAGAGAAAAGAGAAAGAGAAAGAGAAAAGAAAAGAAAAAGAGAAAGAGAAAAGAGAAAAGAGAAAAGAAAATGTGTTATGAGTTTAAACTGAGAAAAGGAATTTGAGAAAATAGCGTGATTAAAGTCGCTCAGGAAATGAATTTAAAGGTTTTTTTTTAAGGATTTTAAGAGAAATAAAGGAATAAAGGAATTTAAAGGATATGTTTAAAGTAACTTGGGAAAAATAAAGGATAAGGAAAATGAGATTAAGGAAAAGTATAAAGATGTTCTTTGGAAAATACAGCTGTGATAAGGATGAATTCATTATGGGTTATGTTTGAAGTGTGACTTTGAACAAGAACAAGAATTGGGGATATATGTTTGTGGTTTTTGTTTGGTTTGACTCCAGGGCCCGGAGGTCAGGCTGTTGTTTCTGTTTTGCTGTTTTGTTTGTATTTGTTCTATGTTTTTGTTGGTATTTGTTCTGTTTTTGTGATTTTATGTTGCATGGCCTTTGTCTCTTGTGCTGTGTGTGCGCGTGCATGTGTGTCTCGTGCTCGCTTTCTCTCTCTCTGTTTTTCCCTTCTTTCCTTGCTTCACCCACCCCTCTCCCTTTGCCCCTCCCTTTGCCCCTCCCTTTGCTCCTCTCTCTCTCTCTCTCCCTCGTCCCCATCTCTGACTCCTCCTCCTCTTCCCTATACATGGTACCGTGTGGGTGGGGGCAAGGCCCACTAGACGGTAGGAGATGTTGTCACCCCCTGCTGTTGAGATGAGGTGGTTATAGATTGGGGTAGTATAGTTAAAAATGTTTGATAATTGATTTAAATATTAATCATTGATGGTTGATTGGTGTTGGTATTATGAAGAGAGATAAATTGTTGGGGAAATTTTGGTGATGATATATAATTTGGATAGAGGTGTTTATATAAAGATAGATAGATATATACTGTGATATAGTGATTCAATGATTTGAATTTAGATAGGCATTTTCATAGGCCATATATATTGTATATTGATAGTATTTTTGTCTTCTTTATTTATTACGGTCCGTGGGAACTGCGCCAAGCTCACACGGGGAGGCGGTTCGTCCAGGCCAGGCGACAGCCCGGGCGGCGTGAGCAGAACAGGCCAGGCCAGTGTGTACATCCGGAGAGGGACCTGCGATAGCCCGAAAAAGGTCATTTCTGTTTTATCCACAAAATCTATCCACTTTATACATATACACATTGATTGTATTACACATCATAACTTGGTTGATACACATATATCATTGTTCATTTGTCAGAGTATCTGATATTATTCAGTGACACTCACACAAAATTTTGGCAACAGATGACAGTCTTTACCAACAACTTGTTTGTTTAGTTTTGAGTTCTTTATATTGGTCTCCACTACTGCATTTCCTGCTGGGTACAATAATGATACAATTGCTTTAATGGGGTATATATGAAGTATATTCAAGGTTATATTGATTTGGGTGGTTGGAAATTAATGATTCTAATAGATCGTGGTTCATTACTTGGGGCATCTCATTAATTGTTTTTCTTTTTTAATTGTGTTTCTCATTAAATTTTAATTTCAGTCAATTTCAGTGATATCTATGTATGTGGTTACATTTTTAAATTGTGCTTTCTGGGGAAAAAAAACAAGGGAAGTTTGTTTAACTAGTAGTGATAACTCCTCAACTAGAGTTTAAAAAAAAAAAAAAAAGAGGGGGTACAAGTTATTTAGTAATCATTTGTAAGATTTTTCATTTGAGATTTTCATTTGTTTTTGAAAAATGGAACTGGTGATTCCTCAAATTAGCCCAGTTGGGGTAGTAAAGAAGAAGAATCCTTTAGTTAAAGATATTGATAAAGTATCGGAAAATGGCATCGTCGATGGGCTCATATTGATTTTCGTTGGCCGGTTGAAGGAACATTTTCACTCGATGTTATTAATACTTTAAGAGTTTTGGTATCTACGTATAAGGCAAAGCAGAAAAAAAGGCAGAAAAAGGTCATAAACGTGCAGAAAAAGAGACGCATTGAACTTGGCGTTTTACAGTTGTTTGAAATTGAAGGACAGAGGATTATAAAGGACAATCAAAGGAAGAAAGAAAGAGCGATGGAGACGATTAAGACAGCAAACAAAGAAACAGAAAAGTTGATATTGCAAATAAATGAACCATTTTCTCATGTGAAAGCTCCACCAGATTATGAGAAGACAGTAAGCAATGATCCATATCAACAGTTTCCAATTGTGAAAACCGAGGGAACCTATCAATTGCGAGATGATGATCTGCGAACAATAGAAGAGGGCCAGGCAGTAACTACAGTGGAACTATATCCAAGCCTGCCAAAGAAGAAGAAGAAATTGACAGTAAGAGGATTGAGTCGAAGGTTTAAGAAAGTGGAATTGAAAGAGGCTGAGCAAAGTGAGATGGAGGAGGCTATGGGTGGTTACAACCCCAAGGTTAAGAAGATGCTTGAGAGTGCGGAAAAGAAAGGAAGCAGAAAGCAAAAGAAAGTAAGTGTTCGATTACAAGAGACTGATGAAACTGACTCAGATGATGTTGAACCAGAGGATGATGAGAAAGCAGAATATAGCTATTCAGTGTCTTCTGCAACCAGACGTCGTGCAGAGATACCGGAGAGTGAAAGTGAAACTGAAGTACCATCTCGTATGACTTTGAGGTCTCGAGCCAAATCTAGTGGAGATGGGAAAAAAATGCTCCCAATAGTGGCGAAGGGCCAAGATCTAGAATACCGACCTCTACAAAATACAGATCTTTCAGATATTCTAGAGAAGTTGCCTATAATCCAGGACGGAGCACATCCTTGGATATCAAAGCTGGAAGAGATTTTAATAGGGATCCAACCTGCAGTAGGTGACATTAAACGGCTTTTAGCATCTCTAATAGGAGTGGATGCCATGAATGAGATCCTAGAGCGAGCTGGATTGAATCGATATGTAAACACTGGAGTGAATGATGCAGAACTCTTCGCTGCTTGTCGAGGACAAATGTGGCGTGCTTTAAGAGACACTTTTCCAACAAATTTACATCCAGATAGCATTCTTATTGAACCACTGGGACAGCAAGAAAATCCAAGAGCTTATATTTCAAGAGCATTTCAAATGTGGCGAAATGTCACTGGACAAGACCCTGACAACAATCGCATGGAACAGTCAATCCTACGAGCTAAGATTGAAATTGGACTGCCACTGCCTGTGAGAAGTAGACTAGCTGAAGTTGTGGGATTGGGGAGTATGGAAAAAGGAGTTTATACGGATCATATCGCACATCAAGTGGAACTATATCGGAAGAAGGAGCAAGAAAGAAAAGAACAAGATCAAGATACACTTAGGAAGTTAAACCAAATCCAACTGGCTGATAATAAGAAGAAAGAAGACTCAAGCTGTTGTTGTGCAACCTCAGCCGCAAGTAAATCAAGAATCACAACTAGCTCCTGTACCAAGTACATCATTCACACGCCCTGTTTCCAATCAGTTCCAAAACTGGAGAGGAAGAGGATATGTCAATAGAGGAAGAGGATTTAATTTCAATCAGAACCAGCAAAATTCTTTAGAAGCCTGCTATAACTGTGGAGAAGTTGGCCATTTGCTCGAGAATGTAACCAACCAAGAATGGGCTTCCAGGGGGCTTCCGAGGAGGCTTCGAGGAGGTTTCAGAGGAGGCTTCAGAAGAGGCTTCATGGGACAATCTATTCCATCACAGGCCCCAGGACCAGTGAATCCTTGCGCTGGCCCAGAACTTGGATTTTAGGGGTGCCCGGAGAACCCGAGAGGGAGGTGTCAGCTGGTAGCATCACAATCGGAAACAGATCCAACGATTACAGTGGAAGTTAATGATCGTCCATTAAACTTGATGGCTGATTCTGGAGCTGCTTTCACTTGTTTACGGCCTAAAGATGCTATGAATCTCCCCATGTCTGGACATTTTGTACGGACAATCGGGTTTGAGGGGTAAAACAGCTGATTCCTCTCACTAAACCAGTACAGCTCCGATATAAAAATAAAGAAATTTCAATACCTGTACTTGTATCAGATAAAACTCAGTATCGCTTTTGGGAAGAGATGCTTTGTGCAAAATGAGATGCACTATTCATTGTAGACCAGACGGATGTTTGGTGGATGTGCCAGAGGAAGTTCAAGATCAATTGTTGCTAACTTCAGAAATTGACACTTCAACAGTCTTTTGGCTTGGAAATCTTAGCCTAGAATTGTTGGAATCAGCTAAAAAATGGGAGAAATTTATTTTTGCAAATCTGCTTAATCCAAAGACTCCTGAATATCAATCACATTGCACTCTGAAGTATTTCAAAGACACTATTCATTTAAATCCGGAAGAGTGGCGAAGTAAACAACCTGAGAAAATCCAACTTAATTCAAGTTATATTATTGTGGGGCCCCAAGGAGCTGCAATGAAAATTGATGGTAATGACTATCTGACCAAAGAGTTTGAGATAGAAAACAGTGTTCCACATGTGACTTTGTTGACAGCTGATGATTATGAACCGAAGCATATTGGAGCAATGATGAAGGATGCAGAGAAAGCAAAATTTGCTCCCTTGAAAGAAAATCATAAAATCTGGAGGAGTGATGATCAGCAATTTCTAAAAATTATGATCTTTGCACAAGGATATGGAACACCACAAACTGTTACAATAACAAATGAATCAATACTCAGTATGTCAGATTCAAAACATTTGGAAGAAGAAATGTTGCAAGAAGTTCCTGAATGTCTGTGGTCAAAACACAGTACCGATATTGGACTAGTTAAATCAGCTCAACCAGTGCATGTTGAACTTAGACCAGGAGCAAGGCCTCCTTGGATAGACCAATATCCTTTGAAAGAAGAAGCAATTAAAGGTATTGAATTACAAATTGAAGGTCTGGTACAAGCTGGAGTCCTGGAGATAACAGAAAATCCTCAAAGCAATACACCACTACTGCCTCTGTTGAAATTGGATGAAAGTTATCGTTTGGTGCATGATTTGAGGGCACTTAATGAGGTCGTGGGGGACATTCCAGCTGAGGTTCCAGATCCACATACTATTCTTATAAAATCCCGCCAGAAGCTTCATATTTCACAACAATAGACCTTTGTGGAGCATTCTTCAGTATACCACTAAGCACTGAGAGTCAAGGTCTATTTGGCTTCACTTTCAAAGATCAGCATTACATTTACAAGCGTTTGCCTCAGGGATTCAAGCACTTTCCGCATTTTTTCAATCGCATTTTGGAGAATGATTTGATGGGGATTGGACAGCAATTGAACAGTACAGTAATACAATATTCTGATGATATTGTACTCTGTGCACAGGACTAGGAAACGTGCCACAAAGACTCTATAAAATTGTTACAAATATTGGCTGAAAAAGGACATAAGGTTTCGTGAAGAAACTGCAGTATTTTCAAGAGTAAGTGGTGTTTTTTGGAAAATAAATATATAAAGGTCGAAGAAGCATTGCTGACAATCATTTGGAAGCCATTCGCAAGGCCCCGAAACCAAGAACAGTTAGAGAGATGATGACGTTTCTGGGAATCGCTGGCTATTCATCTGCATGGATTGAGGACTATGCTAGTCTCACAGGACCATTAAGAGCTATGATCAAAGAGATAGGTAACACACAATTACATGGGAATTTGCTTGGACTCATGATGGACTTGTTTCATTTGAAACTTTAAAGCAGAGACTTCAGAAGCGCCAGCATTGGCACTTCCGGACTATTCTAAAAACTTTTTTGCTGTATGTGTCTACATCTACGGGGTAAATATGCATGTGCGGTTCTCTGTCAGCCGACAGGGACAGGGGTAAAACCACAGCCAATCGCTTACTATTCTACTGCATTTTCAGATGTAGAGTTGGGTCTTCAGATCTGCTATAGAGCGATGGTGGGGGTTCAGTTAATGTATGAGAAGGCCTCAGCTATTACAATGGGTTATCCTGTAACAATCCTTACCCATCATAGCCTGAGAAATCTTTTGAACTATGGTAAACATACGTTGACTATGTCCAGACTCAGAGTTTATCATAGACTTCTGGAGCAGGAAGATGTTACCTTGATGAGATGTTCTAATGTAAACCCCGCAGAAACCTTACCTACATCAGAAGATGGGGAACCACATGATTGCATTCAAGAAGTAGAAACATATGTTAAATTGAGATCAGATTTACAGGCCCTTCCTTTGAGAGCGCCTGAATTGGAGTTTTGGACTGATGGATCCTGTTATCGGATAGGAGACCATCTGAGAGCAGGATATGCAGTGGTGAAAGCCAAGGGAGATGATTTTGAGGTGGTGAAGTCTGAAATTGTACCACAACCTGTTTCAGCTCAATTGGCTGAACTTGTAGGTTTGACCGAAGCATGTTTGCTGGGACAGGGAAAGCGTGTAACAATCTATACTGATTCTGCTTATGCACATAATGTTTGTCATTTGTATGCATCGGTATGGAAAAATCGGGGATTTAAGAAAACAGATGGATCCCCTATACAGCACTATGCTCAAATAATGAAGTTGTTAGAGGCTGTGATGAAGCCTACAGAAATAGCCATAGCTAAATGTGCAGCACATAAATTAGATGTGTCTAGAGTGACCCGAGGTAACAAGGCAGCTGATGAAGCAGCTAAAGTAGTGACTGGAGCCAACAAAATGGGTAAGATTTTTAGTCACTCATGAAGTAGATTTGGAAGATAAAGTTACTCTTAGAGATGTTATCTCAATGCAAGAGGTTGCATCTGCATTGGATAAGCAGCTCTGGCAAGATCGAGGTGCTGTGCAGGATTGGACTGGCTTGTGGCGGAATCATGAGGACTGATGGTTGCACCGCTGGACCTATTAGGTCTGATGATTCAGGAGGCACATGGTATGGCTCATGTATCAAGAGGTGAGGTGAAGAGAAAATCACAAAGGAATATGGATTTTGGGCTCCCTATTTGTTGAAACAAATTGACTATTATATCAGTAAGTGTGTAATTTGTTTGAAAAACAATATTCGAAGGGAGTATCGGTCTCTCCTGGCTATATCCCAACTCCAACAGGTCCTATGAAGGAATTGGTAATTGATTTTGTTGATATGATTAGACCAGTAGGAGGTAAAAGATATATGTTAGTAGTCGTTGACAGATTTTCAAGGTGGACAGAAGCCTGTCCAACTAAGAGAAAGATGCTCACTCAGTTGCCAATTTTTGTGTCGAGAGTTGTCACTTTCGATGGGGGCTTCTGATAGATTTCATCAGACAATGGCAAGGAATTTGTGGATAAAACTGTGCGTTTAATTTTGCAAAATTGGGAATTAAACAGCGTTTTGGATCGGTTTACCATCCGCATAAAGTCAAGGTATTTCTTGAAAGAATGAATGGAGTTTTGAAAAATCGCATTGCCAAAATCTGTCAGCATACAGGTTTAAACTGGGTTACAGCTCTTCCATTGGCTTTGATGGCCTGTCGATCTAGTGAATTGCGTGATTTGCATGTAACACCACATGAATTACTTACGGGAAGGCGGATGCCTACTCCACGTTTGCGTACTAGTGGCAAGGGTCCAAATCTGACACTGTTAGACAGTGAAATGCGAGCTTATGTGAAATATATGTCTGAATTACATAAGAAATTATCTACATATGTTTCCAGATAAAGCAAAAACAAGGCAAAAACATGATGAAAAACAGGATGAAGAGCAAATAAAAGAAATTGTAAAGCCTGGAGTTCAGTTGTTTGTGAAGGTTTTAGGAGGAAATGGTATACTTGGCGCCGTGAAGGACCATTTGAAGTTAATGCGTAGTACAGGGACAGCAGTTCAGGTTCGCGGGTCGCCTACGTGGTATCATTTGTCGCACTGTGTCAAGGTTCCAACGGAGGACCTACGCTCTCAGAGCCAAATTGAGGATGGCAAGAGAGAGCCGAAAGGAGCAGGAGTGTCAGCAGAAGAGACTGATTGGACTTTGGATAAATCTGATGATTCTTTGTGCACTGCTGAGACACTCAATGGGGATATCTCAGTTAATGGAGAAGGACATTTCAAGGAGGTTGATTTACGATATGTCCCAGGAACAACTGAACCGGACCGAGGAGATGATGGATCAGAAATCAATGGACCTGAAGAGTCGCTTGTATCAAGTCCGAGGAGAACAACACGAGAAAGGAGACGACCTAGTCGGTACAGAGACTAAGGTGGAAGTAGTTTTGGGAAAAGCAGCTTTGCTTCTGTGTCCATGTAGTGTAGAGAATACTAATGATAAACGTTTTCGACCGAAATGGGAGGATCAGTTTGGGAAAACATTGGACCTCTCAAGGACATTTGGGATAAAGAAGTATATGTTGTTGAATGACAAGAGGAGATTGAAGATTGCCGGAGATTGTAGTCTTTATTTACACCAATCGCAAGAAAATGACCAAGGATGGTATAAATGTCTGTATCCTGATCCACAGTTGGTAGAGAAAAAGGAGCGTGGTGAATGGTTGGATTCAATTTTTAGGACAAAGATTGTAATCTTGATGGTAGTGGGTTCAAATGAAACCATACCAGCAGGAGTTAGTGATGAGTCACAAGGAGTGGTCACCTTTAGGCCAGCGGTAGAGGTAACAGACCAGAAGCCTGAAGTTCTAACCTTAGAGACTGAGGTTAAGTTAGAAAAATTATTTTTAACGGCAGTCAGCCCACAGTCTACTAATTTGTTTGATTCTGTTTTGGTAGTTCGGGAATCGGTTGGTACATCGGTATTTCTCAAGTGTTGGTGTTCCAATTGGACTCGAGGGGATACACTTGAATGGGTCAATAATATGGGTGAAAGTTTGGTATTGTCAGGACCTGAGACAAGAAGGTCTGTTCAAGGCCCAAAGAAATATGTTTTATATAATGATCTGAAAATGGGCCCTGTGGTAGGTGACTGTTCGTTGGTGGTAAGATATTTTTCATGGGAAGATCAAGGTGATTATATTTGTAAACATTTCCAAAGAAAGCATACATTTATTATGGAGAATAAACGTTGGATACCTGGGTATAAAATACATAAGATAACTTTACTTGTGAACGAGGAGGTTTCTGATCTGTTATCTGCTTCAGGGCAATTGTCTACAAATAATGATCAGGTTACTGTAAAGGCGATATCTACTGGTTTGGGCCAAAAGGTGACTACGACTACTCAGAAATTTGATAATGTTACAATTAGCCTGAAGAAAACGGAAACACCAATTCCAATTACAAAGAATGCATTAACTACTGTAACTACAGTAATACCAGCTATCACAAAAACAGAAACAATACCGATTACAATAGTTACTGCAACACCTACAACAACTAGTGCGATAACTAGAATAACCACTACACCTAAACCTACATTAGTGACTATGTTTAATATAACAGATATGAGATTATTTGATATGGAGACTGATGACTTGATAGCAGCTGATATTGAGTTAGCTGAGGAGTATGATTGGACTGAATTTGTAGGGAAATCTTTTGATTTGTATTAGGGGGTAGTGTCAGTGCGAAAGGGAGGACTGTCTAGGATTATTTTCTATTTTTGTTTAATTTTCCCTACTTGCATTTCAAATTATATTAGTTTATTTTATTTTATCTTATATTATCTTTACATTCATCATATTTTACTATATTTACTTTTTATACTTATATTAGCACTCATATACATTCATACATTTATATTTTACAATTTATGTTCTATGATTTTTCTTAGTGTTTGATTGTATTTGGCAACAAGATACTCGTTATGGTGTTTTTGTTTTTCTAGGATATCACTGTGGAGAGGTGTGAAATGGACAGTGGAATGGACTAAATGGACTGGAGCTGATTGAAGCTTGATGGACAGTGGAGTTGATGCTTTGGAGCTGAACTCACATCTGGACTTTTGGAAAATGGGGTTTTACTTATAATTAGCATATATTAGTATACTATATGTGTGTTATGATGTTTGTATCCATTTGTGTTTTCAGTTACTTTATGTATTCATTTATATGATGTTGGTAGATGGTGTTGATGTTAATTAAATATAATGATGATTATTATATTATAATAAGGACATCCCTCTAGATTAGCTTCAAAATAGCATGGCTGCTGCAGCGGGGCGGTGAGAGTCTTTTCCAGCGAATTTGACTAATTGAAGCTGTTGCTGGTTTTTCGTCCTCATCATTTTTAGCTAAGAAGCTAAGTAATTGATTTGTCACTTGGTAGCGAGACTTTTGGAAGTCTCGAAGGGAGGAAATGTGGTATCTGTTATACTATTGCATTATATTTTATACTGTTACTTTAAACTTGGGTTTTCTTAGGAAGATTCTCTGTTACTGTTGGGGGTTTGCAGACTAGTTGGAGCCTAAAACGGTCAGAGGTTAGGGGATACTGCACTCCAGAGACATTTGGTAACTGGAACGATGGTGACAATAGATCATGTCAGGTCATATATGGTTGGGTGTTTTGTGCAAAACAAGTGGATCCATTCCAGATGTTAAAAGTGGGTTGTCCTTTGTATAGAATCTATAAATGTAACCTTAATACATTCTTCTGGGTCTTTCCTGCATTGGCCTTCTAAGGGGATCCAGACTCAAATTGTCTGTTAATTGGCTGACTCTATTATC
Source organism: Odontamblyopus lacepedii (assembly GCA_034769755.1). NCBI lineage: Eukaryota > Metazoa > Chordata > Actinopteri > Gobiiformes > Gobiidae > Odontamblyopus > Odontamblyopus lacepedii. The sequence continues at coordinate 14,745,671 of CM068351.1, forward strand.
TGTAAAATAAATCATATTTACATTTATTAGAGTTGTTGTTGAATCATTTCTGAGCATCTCCCTCCTGTGAGGCATCTGGGGAAAACGGCTACTTTAGGGTAAGTTTTTGATTTGAAGACAGTAAACTACAATTATATCTGAATTTTATTATATTTTACTATATTTTTTACTACATTGTTTACTATTTCCCTCGTATTTGCAAACACTTTTTAACAGTACTATTTATTGTAGCTATTAGTACTTCTTGAATATCTTAGCGGGTCAAACGGTTCTTCTCATCATAAGCATATAATAAGCATTTCATTGCACTGTAGACCTTGTGTTGAACCTGCATATGACAAAGAAACAATCTTGAATCTAATTTCCTAATAAAGGATGTGCTAAAGCACATGTGTCAAACATGCAGCCCGGGGGCCAGATCCGGCCCTCCAAGACCTTTAATCTGGCCCTCGGCTGATTTTTCTATTAAAATGCTTAAAATTTTCTGATTTTTCTGTTAATTTTCTGCACCGTTTAGCATAGGAGCGTCTCCGGCGTTTCTGTACGTTGCGACTTCCACCAGAGCAGCACAAATGAAGACTTTCCTCTTTCCAAACGCTCTTAAAGGACGATCGTTTTGACTGTCGACCGTGACCCTCATGACCACCCAGATGCTGAGTTCAGGATTTCCCAAGAAAAATAGTCTAATTCTTATTTGTTGACAGAGGTGAATGGGAAATCTGTGCTCAGTGTGTTTGGAACAAGTGGCGTTGCTCGAGGAATATAATCTTAAACACCACTACGAGACACGGAGAAAAATACGATAACTTGAAGAGAGAACTGAGTTTTCTGATCCGGCCCTTTTGGGATCAAAGTAGGTTGCATACGGCCCCCGGACCAAAATGAGTTTGACACCCCTGTGCTAAAGGATGAACTAAATACATTTGAACTGTTTAAGTATATATATATTGTTAGTGATCATGTATAATATAAGAATTATTGTCAAACTGTAATACTATTGTTGTGTATTGTATTGAATACTTGAGGTACCCTAGGCATTTCAGCCCTCGTTAGTAACTACTCACCTTTGGAATATTGTTGAAAATATTTTCATCTACAGGATGAACATGTTTGTCTCCGTCATACTTGATAGATGTTCCCAGAGGACTGTTGGCCTGGGTCACATAGGCCTTTTGAAAACCATTGCAATTTGTGACGAGTGCCGTTCTGTGGAGAGATAATAAAAAAACATAAACAAATAATGTGAATCAATATGACTTAAAGGGCGTAAAACAAGATGTGATGATTCCCTAATATTTACTTAAGCTGGTGGCATAATATCTGTTGTAAATGCAAATTATAGTTTTGCACCAAATGTTGAAAAGTTTAAAAATATGTTGAAAATTACAGGAAGTAGAGATTTCTGAAACACACGATAATGACGACATCACACTAGGGAGAATATATATATAAATCTGTGTGACATTTATTTTTGTTTATTGTTATAGATAAGAAGCATTTGTTTGTTTTGTTTGTTTTTTTATACCGTATCTATGTATTTACAGTATAATTATGCATGTTTTGTGCATTGCTGCTCGAATAAATATTCATTCATTCATGTATAATGACCGTAAGTGTGGTTTCATAAAATGAATAGTCTAACCAGTCATAGGCACTTTGGTTCTATAGCCCAAATGTTTAATATAATAGTATTTCTAATAGTTTTCAGAGATCATACTTTCACTGCTACTTGGAATATTTTTTACTATGCAATATTACTAAAGGTTTTGGAGTAGAATTGTGAAGTTATTCATGAAAAATGTCTATACCAACAAGTGAAAGGATAAAGATAATGACGCTGAAGAGGCTAATGGTTTTGCTGCTGTGGTGGAGAAAATAAATAGTTAATAATAATTAACAAAGAATAAATAACAAATAATAAAGCAACTGTCTGTAAGATTTTGATGTTAAATTCCATAAACATGACCTCGCCTAACTGTGTCCCCAGATATGAGGCAGATCTGTTCAAATCATGATCCAAAACAGAATGAGCCTCACGAGTCATTTGTGTTGCCAGTTTCAGTGCTGAAAACCAGTTGGTTTAAACCAAAAAAGACTCTGATGTGAATCCTCACTCCCTAAACCCCACCCCCTGCACCCTGCAGTGGTCATGCTGCTGCAGTATATGCTGTCCATATACTGAGAATGAGAAAAACTTGTGTTCTCTGTCTGCAGGTTTAGACCCTGGCACTCCAGGTTCAATAATTATAGTGCCTTTTGTAAAACTGCACAAGCTACATACAGCTCCTTTAATGAAGATAGTAAGAAAAAATAAAGCCTGTTACCAGAAGATTATAGTCTGATGTTTTGTTTGTTTTAGACCTATTTTGGGATGTGACTTTGGGGACCTGGAATATGAAGTAGTTACCTGAGTTCCTGATGTTTTGTAACATTTTTCCTCCAGTTCAGAGAATAATTTCCCAGAACATTGTTGATGAGTTTGCTAGAATAAAACAATAATTAATAATAATTTAAAAAAAACAACAACAACATGCAACCTATATAATCCAGTCTTTTCAACTCACCGGCAGCCATTACATGGATCCGGAGCGTTTTCATCAAGTTGAGGTACATTTTGAAGATGAGTTTGTCTGTAAATAAATGATTAATTACACAACAAGATATGAGTATATGATAATACTGTTATCTTTTTGTTTTCTGCAATCCCTCTGCAGTGATAAGAGATATATAAACCTCTGTCATGAGAACCCAGTCTCAGTTTAAAATGTGCTACTGAAGCAAATACTGATGGGATCATTAGAAAACTTAAACCATCCAAGGACAAAGATGTGTACGAAATGGACACAACAATGCTCAAAAATCTCAGTTCTTCACTAGTTAGTCCCATTACAAAAATTATCAATCAATCCACAGGTCAAGGAGAGTTTCCAAATACGTGGAAAGCAGCCATTGTTTTACCAATCATTAAATCAGGAAACTCACAACATGTTTCAAATTACAGACCCATCAGTATTTTGCCTGTAATGTCTAAAGTCCTTGAGAAGTGGATATGTGAGCAAATCAAAAACCACTTACACAAAAGCTCTTTCCATCTACATCCACTACAATTTGGATTTTGACCCAATCATTAAACTGAGTCCGCCACCTGCTTTTTTATTGACAAAATCAAACTACTACTTGACAAAAATAACATTGTTAGTGGAGTCTTTCTTGACCTTAGAAAGGCATTTGATACAGTAAACCATCAGATCCTTCTGGCCATTCAACTATCTTCTTTTAATCTTTCTGATAATGCACTAAAATGGATAAACTCATATCTTTCCCAACATTCACAAACTGTACGTATTGGAAATAATCAGTCTGAGCCTCTCTGTCTGTCGACTGGCCTGCCGCAAGGTTCCATATTAGCTCCTGTCCTATTCTGCATGTATGTATCTCCCACTGGTGTGTCAGGACGTTAACATCCAAATGTATGCTGATGACACAGTTCTATACGTACACAGATCCTCAAGAACCGAGGTAGCGGCTAAACTCACAGATGCAATGGCCAAAGTTACAACATGGCTAAATCACTGCTGTCTACAACCTGATGTGTCTAAAACTGTAGGTATGTTCTTCACTAAATCTCATAAGGCAACAGAAGATGCAGATATTATAGTGTCAGGACAAAAATGACAAATTGTCAAAGAATACAAATATCTTGGCATCCATGTCGACTCCAAGCTAAACTTTAGGTCACATGTGAAGGAAATCTGTAAAAAAGTTAAATACAATTTAGCCAATTTCCGATTTATTCAAAATTTCATGTCCATTCAAGCTGCTAAAACCTCTATGCATTCAATGATTTTCTCTCATTTTACTTATTGCTTAACAAGCTGGTCCCAGACTAACCCATTCTGAAACCATTACAGTCCTTGTACAAACAGACACTCAAAGTACTGGAAAAGAAACCAAAGCATTTTCATCATTGTGCCATTTTATCAAAATACAGCCTTTTATGTTGGGAAAATCTTATCAAGTTTACAAATGCCGGTCAGATATACAGAATCTTAAATGGAATGGCCCCACCACCTCTCAGCAATTTTGTCAGTCTCAGAATTACTCGAGGAGTGTCCAGAGGTGACTGTATCATCCCACTTAGAAAAAGCTCTTTCAGTCAGTCAGCCTTCTCTGTGAGGGCATCTCAGGAATGGAACACCATTCCAACAACAATCACAGAAATTAACACATATAACCTCTTTCGCACCCATCTAAAACACTGGCTCATTAGTAATCAGACCTGTGAATACTGAACCCGTGCTGCCGTCTTGTGTTTCTGTTTCTGTAAAGGTGTTTCTTTTACTGCTTCTGTAAACCGCATGTTTTATGACCTTGCTAATAATATTAACAGTGCTCATTGTTTTGTTTTTTTCTGCTTTTAGTAGCTCTTATTTTAACCAGCTTTACTGCTTTAATGCTTTTACTAAACCCTCTATAATGTTGCTGCTGCCTGTGCTAATGACTGTGCTCCTTTCATAACTATTTTACTCACCTTTAACTCTTTGACTTTGCTCTTACCATGCTGCTTTTACTTTGCTATGGACAGTTTTACAGTTGTGTTATATTGCTGTGTTTATTGCTTTCCCTAGGATGCCAACTTTCTCCCTTGGGGGACAGTAAAGTTTATCTTATCTTAACTGTACAACTGGCACAGGACTACAGATGAAAACTAGCATCTGGCTAATTCTGGCATGTTACAGGTTTTACTGTTGTTAATAAGCACTGTCCTGGTATATAAGAAAAAATAAAAATAAAAATAAAAATAAAATATATCCTCATAAGAATTTAATTAACTAAGAGAAGGACTTTGTTCTTACCTGGTCAGGTCAGTTGTGGTTGATGCAGAAGTATTTTCAACATCACTGAGGAAAGAAAAAGAAAAAGTTAAGACCACTGCATAGGGTTAGAATTACCCAAGAAGATCAGCAATTCTTACTGGTCCTCAAGTAATATAATCTGGAACAAATGAGGCTGTATTATGTGTGAGTCGGCAATTATAATTCATGTTTGATAGGAGAAATACATTTGTACAACTAATGATGATCATTGGAAAATAAGATCTTTAAAATTCTATAAATCTGAAGAATTATTGTAATTACACCAAGTACTATGTAATATATGATAGCAAAATATATTTTTTCAGAGTCATTCATCAAAACATTGGTTGTATCTTCTCTTTGCAAGAATATTTATCTTATGATTTACATAACTGAGCATATATGAGCGAACATTTGTATTAGCTGTATTGGTTGGATATGACAGATTTAAACTTACTATGGAAGTGTTAAATTGCGCCATATGTTTCTGGAAATTTTTTTTTTTTTACACATTTGGTTCACTAAGATATGGTTGTGTGTTATTATAGTTTTAGGGTAGGAGAGTTGGGAAAGGTCACAGAGGATACTGAAGATGTTGTGGGTCTCTGGCCAGGGCAGGCCTATAGGCCTTGTCTATATCCATATCAGTGTGATTGGAATGTGAGAAATGGCCAAAAGGCAGAAATTAGTCTAAATGAGGCGTAAATGGGAGTGGTGTATTTTGTGCCATTGTTGCATTAAACTTTTAAAATAAAGCTTTATGTCTTTTTTGATCATCCCAAATCAATACTACACTAAAAAGTGCAAATGTTTGTCTGATCTACCTGTGGATTAATATATCGTCTGTATATACACTGCCCAAAAAAATTAAAAGAGCACTTTGAAAACACATCAGATCTCAATGTGAAAACAATTTGTTGGACATCTATCCAGATATGGACAGGGCAATGTCTTGGGAACATTTCAAGTTTCTCTCTCTTGGTCTTTTTTGGCTGGTTTTCCACTAGTGCTACTTTGGCTACAGTGATTATCACTACTGGGAGTATGAGGCCATTCCTTAACCCTACAGAAGTTGCACAGATTGTCCACCTTCTCCAGGATGCACATCCGGATGTGCTGTTGCTGTGCTGAGATTTAATGTGTCTCCCAGCACAATCTCTAGAACATGGAGGAGATTTCAGGAGACAGGCAGTTACTCTGGGAGAACTGGACAGAGCCATAGAATGTCCTCAATCCATCAGCAGGACACATATCTGTTCTTTCATGCAAGGAGGAACAGACTGAACACACAAGATATAAGAATTTTATTTGCTGAAATTAAATTCTGGCAAAATGGACTAGCCTGCCACATTATTTCACTTTGATTTTCAGAGTGTCTATAAAATTAAGTCCTTGGTAGGCTGAATATTTTATTTACATTAAAAGAGGTGGCATCCTTTTTGCTTTTAAGACATTGCCTTGTCCATATTTGGACATCCAGCATATTTTTAGGCCCGAGCGCCAGAGGCTGGCGAAGGGCCTATTAGTATCGCATAGCAATGCTCATAGGGGGCGGGAACTAAAATGACGCGACTCGCCTCACCCGTAGTGACCAGGGACCCTTGCCATGGGGTAGCAATGCACCAGAGGTTTTCGAAAATGTACAGTTTGTCGGCCAAAAAAAATCGAAACATTCTTCTTTTTTTTTTTCCTCCTAACGCACTCACCTATTTTTCACCAAGTGAACAATGTCGAAATCTTACGAAATTTGGCCAAAAGTCTGCCTCTCTAACTTTTGGCTATTTCCCTTTTCAATAAATAAATAAAATGGCTCGTCAGCGCCCCCAAACATCACAAAAATACATTAGGGAATACGAATGACAAAAAAAATTTGCATGTAGAATCATAAAATTTAACACAGAAGTCATGAGAAGACAAGTAAAAAATAATATTATGGCCACGTCCCCTGACACACCAGAAGGCAGCCATCTTGGATTAAAGTTTGCGAAACTGAAACGCACTCTTCCGAAGGCATCACCCTCATCAGGCCTCAAATTTGGTCCACAATAACTCCAGGACGAGAACATCAAAAGTTATCCACAGCTCCCAAATCCATCTGACGGTCTCTGAGTAGTGAAGCCACAAATAATGAACACAATTTTTTGATATTTACAAATTGCTCCCATTTGCTCAAACAAACTCAATGAAATTTGACACAGTTCTTAAACTCTCTGCCCTAAAGCGACTGAATGTCCAAAAATTTAATTTGTTGCGATAGCATCCCCCCCCCCCCCCCGTTCCTTTCTTTGGGGCCATCTTCGCTTATTTCTGAATTTCTTCTGTAGTCTTACTTTTTAAAATTGTATTATGATGTTGTATTACTCTAAAGCTAGGGAAGTTGAAAAAAATTGAATTTGGTGCATTAGCGCTTCCTACAGATTGAAATAAAATGTGAACCCCCAAACATGTTCAAAAACTCACCAAACTTTGGCAAAAGTTCAGAAATGATGAGACATTCAAGAAGAAAATATAAGTTTCATGCGTGGGGACCAAAAAATGGAGATAATACGCCACCTCGAATATTCGGCTCTGCCCACTCCTAAGGGAGCCGTCCCAGCTCAACTTAGAGCCATAAAATTCGGTACACGCATTCGACACGTGAAGACAAACAAAAAATATGATTATGGCCACGCCCCCTTGACAAAGCAGGAGGCGGCCATCTTGGATTGAAATCTTCAAAATGCACAGTCCACATTTTGGGTCATGTTGCGTTTGAATGCACTCCTCTGAAGGCGCTTCACCCACAGGGTTGAAAATCCCCGTACATCATCTAGAGAAGTGCGGCTTCAAACGTTAAATTAATTTTTTTAATAACTGTTACGGTTTACGTGCAGCAAAACTCCAAAGTTCAATCAAAATTTTAGCCAATATTCAATGTGAAGATTTGCTCCCGTTGGCACAGGCTTAGTCCGATCGTGCTGAAATTTGAATCACTGATGCTGATCTCGGCCTGAATATAGCACACTATAAAACATATGAAAAGTGTATTTGGGGCTTACGGTTATTAGCGTTAGTGTGGGGCACGCCGTTTGTGGGGCACGGTGTTTGCGTGGTGCAGTGAGGTGCACGCGAGAGCCGATCATCTTCACTTGCGGCTATATTTTTCACATTGAGATCAGATGTGCTTTCAAAGTGTTCCTTGATTTTTTTTTTTTTTTTTTTTTGAGCAGTATACTTTTTTTTTCTAATTTTCTAATTATTTTAAGGCATATTTCACAATTTAGTGGATCTATGGGTCTTAACAATTCCTTGTTATTGTTCCATATTTTTTAAATGTGTATGTGGCAGAAAAAAACATTAAATATTTCTCTCACCTGTGATCATTGGTGTTGTCTTGAACTATGGCTCTTATTATATCTGGAACAAAGGAGCTTAAATCCACTTCACTAAAAGAGAAGGTCATTGCATTAAAGGCTTGTGATTTCAGACAATGCCCAAAAACTCATTAAATACTATATAAAAACAACCAGGGATTTTCATCTCTTTTATGGGATCCAAATCTTTTGGCATTAAAAACACATTAAAAAGACATGCTCTAATTTATTTAAATGACAAAAAAACTAATCACACTTGCAAAGATTTGTTTAAAGGTCCTAAATTATGCAAAATTTACTTTTGTGAGGTTTAAGCAGTGTTATAGTGTTGTTACCTCATTAAAAACATTCCTGGAGTTGTGCTTTGTTTCATTCACACATTTAATTTAGCCTGCATTATGAGTCTGTCTGCATCTCCAAAGCTCAAAATGTTGTTTCACCTTGTGATGTCCTAAAGCAGTATTTTTCAAGTTAACAGCTCCTTTTGCCTTTTGTTCAGAATAGAGTGGCAGGGCTGAAATGATCCAAATGAAAAGTTGAAAAATTTGTTGAAAATTTCAGAAAGTAGAGAGTTCAATGTTAAGAGAGTCCCACACTGATGACAACACACTGGGAGAATTCTGTCCAGAAGCACAATTTGCATGCAAGGCACATTTACTGAGACTCTCTAATCTTGATTTCAACAAAATAAAGGTGTCAAATATCAACATTAAGAGGACTTTTGTTCCAGTGTACAGCATGGTTTCTTGGCAACAGTGAGATGTCATAATTTCCAAACAAGTCTAACCTGTTATAGGCACTTCATAATAAAGTTTTATTATGATGTAAATGATTTCTGATTTAGTTTGTGCCAAAGTTCTCACATATCTTCCATATTCTACTTCTGTGCTGATCACGTATGTCACTTAACATTAAACCCACAGGCGGATTTTGAAAAAGCTACCCATGCATTTGTCACATCACGTCTGGCCCTGGTCCAGCCCTACTTACAAAGAATTATCTTTGTAAGTAGGGCTCCAGAATGCTGCAGCTGACAAATACCAAGAGACGTGAAACCATCACACTTGTGCTGTGTGACCTGCACTGGCTCCTTGTCTTCTATCAGGTGCTATTTAAAACGCTATAATTGTGTTTAAATGTTTACACTTTATGGGTCCAGTCTATTTGAGGGAATGACTGGAGCCCTACACTCCGCCCAGAGCCCTGAGATCAGCCGAAAAGCTTCTGTTGGTCGTCCCCAAAACTAGGCTCAAGACAAGAGGTGACCAAAGCCAGATTATCCATGACACAGACTTTAAAAATATTGTTCATAAATTTGTATGTTATTTACTTAAAAATGATAAATGACCACACATAACTCATCATTAACACTAATTTCATAACAATAATAATAATGATAATACTGAACAAATCAAGATTACATGACCATAGTTGTATGGTGTAAATTATTTTTGGATTATTTGCTGGGCTGATGTAGTTAGTAAATTACATATGAGAAATGCCCTTTTTTGTGTGTACTATAAACAAGAGAGAGGGGCAACTGTGAGGTATAGAGCCCAGGGCATCACATTGGCTTAATACGGCCCTGGAGGTGACAGGGTCTTTTCTGTGGCAGCGCCCAGACTGTGGAGCAGCCTTCCTCTTCCTGTGAGATCCTTTCAGTCTGCAACGCAGTTTAAGACTAGACTGAAACCTCACCTCTTCTCTCTGGCATTTACTCTGGGAATACTAGCTAGTCAGATTATTTTGTTTTTTTATTATAGTTTTCACATTGTGTTATCTGTATATATGTTTCTTCTTTCTTAATGTTTATGTGAAGCACTTTGGTCAACTCAAGTTGTTTGAAATGTGCTATATAAATAAACTTGAATTGAATTGAATAAACAAAACAACTATGAAATAAATAACAGATGAACTGATAAGATCTCCTGTTAATCTTCCTCAGTATTTACAGAGTTTTAAAAGGCCAATGTGCACTCAGTTGAAGGCTTGCCATTAACCAGTGCATTCTCTGACACACACAGAGCCTGGCCCTCTAAAAGACTGCTAATCATGAGACACAGTTCATCACAGAACTGTATTGACCATTTTTACAATTAGGATTTTTTTTTTTTCAAATGCTCCATATTTGTGATAAAAATACAGAAATAGCACTGAAAAAGTAAGCTAAATATGTCACAAAATCTAAGAAGAAAAAAACAATTCCCATTTCAAAGCTAAATCTGAAATTACTAAAAATGAATCCAGGTGAAATACATAGGCCTATTTATATTTTTTGAACTTCAGCCTCATTTTATATTTATTTTTTGATTTGTGGGTTTGGAGCATAAACTGATCCGGATTCTTGCATGGTTGATTTGAGTGAAAATACATAGGTTATGTTTCTCCTTTTACATGCCCAAGAGCTTGGCAGTTCCCTTTTATGAAGTAGGGACAGACAAAAAGAAATAAATGAAGTAAAATCCCTCCTCATCTTAAAAACAACTAAAAAAATGCAAAAGGTGTTCAAGGTATTCTTTTTGAGGTGTGCATGCTCTCACTCTTCTCCCCTGAACTCCCTTTGGATCTGTTCTGACCTGCACTGTTCCCATGGGTCCTCTTCACCAGCTTTATTTTTTGCATAAACATTTACAACATAAATGTGTGTTTTGTATGTTGCTTGTATTTGTACTAATAGTAAATAATATTCTCAGAAGTGTTATTTTTAACAGACTAGAAATGGTGCCAAGTCATAAATAAGGATAAGATAACCTTTTCTGTCATAGACCATTAACCATCTCCTATATGGGTATAGGCTTTGAGCTGAGTTTAGGTTCAAAACAATACATAAAAGCTTTTGGCTCTTACATTTAGACAAACTTAATTCATCCACAAGGGAAATTATTTGGACACAGTAGCTCACACATCACAATATAATACAATAAAATGTCCTTTACTCAAATTTGTACTGTAAATGCTATAGTAATTATTTAAAAGAAATGTGACAATGAAGTAGTAGAGTTTATGAAGAGCAGAATGGGAGGATAAAATAAGTTTATATAATTTAAAATATCAAATAAGTTACTTACCTCCCATCTAAATCAAGGATAACCATAAGAGTGGACAAAGTCCCCAAAGTTACACTGACAAAAAATACATATTTAAAGTAGTGTCTTCCCATGGCTGTGGAGCATATGAAGTAATTCCCTTTCACCTGAGTCTGTTAATCAGGCACTTCAGTTCCCTCTGTGGCTACGTACCAGAATTTTCCTAAAACGTTGGCATACGCTGAGCTACCAACGAACTATCCACGCTGACTAAATCATCAAGGTGTGATGATTTACAGCCGCTCGTCAACGCGAGTGCTGCTCCAAGGCAGCTCCAGCAGGACCCTAGAGTAGGACGCATACGCACTGGCTCTGTGTTTCTCAGTGTGAAAGCTCATTTGATTATGAAATCACATTTGACTGGGCGCGTTTAGCCGGTTGTATCAGGTCTACGGTGAAACTAACCAGCTGAACAGTTTTTATTTTGTATTTACAGGCTACCCAAGGCAAACGCGAGGATTTCAAAAGTACATTTCAAAGCACTAATTAACAGTCTTTATGGACCTGGTCTCTTTCACACGATACAGAACTGCCCCAGCACGTTATGCTGATGGTAAATGCACAAATACAACAGTAGATGCATGCTCTTGTAAGTCATAGAATCGGCTATGCGCATGGACCATGCCCCTTGACCCCACTTAATGTCCTCTGTTGTGCTGTCCTCACTCAATAAACGGAGGGGACACGTATGTCCCTCGTCTCCAAAGAGTCCTGGTCAATGACTTAATTATTACAACTTGGTCCGCTACTCTGTCTCTTTTTTAATGGGGTTAAGCGCCTACGCTCACATAGAGCGTCAAAAATACGATGGATCCCAGGCACACGCACATGATTATAGAAGGGCAAGGGCTCAAAATCAGAAAAGGGCAGCATGTGCGCAATTTTTTTCGGTCCTTTACACACATGACATGTGTAATGTATGTAAACAGAGAACAGCGTGTGGTGTCGGCTTCATTCGCCTTCATCACCAATTGATTTAAACAGGGAAGAGCCTCTGACTGATGCGCGGCAACAGTCGCCGCGATTAGAGCCGAGTGGAGAGAGGAGACTTTTCCCTTCATCATGGACTTTAGCTCAGTATGTTAAGTCCTCGTCTTTAGTACGAACGTGTCGGGTTCAAGGCCCTTATTTGTGGTTTACATTTTTGTTTTGTTCTTTCTTCCATTTTATGTGTAAACAAAATAATTTAAAGTTTGTAAAGAAAAGCAACTTAGAGCGCATCAATGAGCCTACTTCATTAAACTATTTATTCTCTAGCTCCAAGATGAATAATATTGCATGTTCAGACAGGCTAAGGCCCACTCCGACCTCGCGAAACCACAGCCGCGCCTCAGAGGGCGGCTATACTTGTATTTGCCGTAGCCCTATGTAGGCTGACCACGGTAAACGCCAGGATTTCAAAAGTAAATTTTAGGGCTTTCCGCCATTCCAACACTGACGTCTAATTGTCGGAGTGGCGGCACATGAACTTTTTTTGTTTCCCCAACATTCTGCCATTCCGACATGTAATTATTAAGTTTCTACTGCGCTCTTTTCAGGACAATAATTTCACGGACTGGTGGCGTAGGGGCGCGATGAGCACGACAGGAGAAACGCGTTGTGCTCTGCTAGAATGCCGGAATAACGGGTTAACCATCCATCCATCTTCTTCCGCTTATCCGGGGCCGGGTCGCGGGGGCAGCAGTCTAAGCAGGGGCTCCCAAGCTTCCCTCTCCCCAGCCACTTCCTCCAGCTCCTCCGGACGGACCCCGAGGCGTTCCCAGGCCAGCCGAGAGACATAGTCCCTCCAGCGTGTCCTGGGTCTTCCCCGGGGCCTCCTACCGGTGCCTGGAACACCTCCCGAGGGAGGCGTCCAGGAGGCATCTGGACCAGATGCCCAAGCCACCTCAACTGGCTCCTCTCGACGTGGAGGAGCAGCGACTCTACTCCGAGCTCCTCCAGTGTGACCGAGCTCCTCACCCTATCTCTAAGAGAGTGCCCGGCCACTCTGCAAAGGAAACTCATTTCGGCAACTTGTATCCGCGATCTCGTTCTTTCGGTCATTACCCAGAGCTCATGACCATAGGTGAGGGTAGGAATGTAAATTGACCGGTAGGAACGTAATTTGAGGGTAGGAACGTAAATTGACCGGTAAATCCCTCTTCACCACAACGGTCCGATGCAGCGACCGCATCACTGCCGACGCCGCACTGATACGCCTGTCAATCTCACGCTCCATCCTCCCCTCACTTGTGAACAAGACCCCGAGATACTTGAACTCCTCCACTTGAGGCAGAGACTCCCCACCCACCCGGAGAGGGCAATCCACCTTTTTCCGGTCGAGAACCATGGCCTCGGATTTGGAACAGCTGATTCTCATCCAGGCCACTTCACACTCGGCTGCAAACCGCCCCAGTGCACGCTGTGTTTTGTTCTTTGTTTTGAAATAAAAGAACCTCGTTTTACATTTTACGTTTATTGTGTACGGAACATCTTCACGTGTGTTTTTTCTAGTCCCCTCTTCACTAGTTCCGGTCCATGTGCATGTCTGCACGTTCATTACCAAAACCTCTACTGACACCTTGTGGTATGAATTAGAATTACACATATCATAACATCCCCCTTTCTTTGAAGTGAATATTCAGCAATTTAAATGCATTACAGGTGTCAGCTTTCTTTTAACCAGTTCTACCTTAGACAACATTCCCTTAACATGCATAACTCAACTTAATAATAGTAGTTGCAACTTATTTCTCAATTTAACAAATTTCTATGTTACAGTAGATCACAATGCTATATTACTATAACTAAAGTTGAATATTAATGTAACCATTAATGTAACTATGACACAACATATAACAAACTTTTTTTTTTTTTACAGGTCAAGTCTTTCAGGTTTCTTAATTGTTCTTGCAGATTTTCTCGTTGCAGTTCCACCTGGAATAAATGTGTTGGTTAGACTTTCAGTGTGTGTGTCTGTGTTGCAGTGTGTGATATGTGTATCGTTGGACGCAGACTCAGTTCGCGGTTCACTGAGCCCTTGGTCTCGAACAGTCTCTGGTGTCTTCAGTAGACTGCTTGATTTAGATCTGATGATCTGTCCTTCTGTAGTTCTCACGGTGTAGGATTGTGGAGCTACCTCTTGAAGAACAGTGGCTTTCGTCGTCCATCCTTCAGGACTTTCAATCCTGACCGAATCATCACTGGATAGTGGTGGAAGGTGCTTTGCTGTTCTGTCATAGAAAGTCTTTTGTTTCATTTTCTGTTGTTTCAACCTTTGTTCTAGCTTTGGGTGTTTCTTTTCCTTTGAACAGCTTGGAAGTGTTGTTCGGAGCTTTCTTCTCATGAGCAGCTCAGCAGGTGAGAACCCGCATTCCAGTGGTGATGCTCTGTAACTCAGTAGAGCCAGGTAAGGATCTGCGTCACTATCTGAAGCTTTCTTCAGGAGTTGCTTGAGAATGTGGACACCTTTCTCTGCTTTGCCATTAGACTGTGCGTACAGTGGGCTAGATGTGACATGTTTGAAATCATAGACTTTTGCAAAGTCTTGCCACTCTTTGCTATTGAAGCACGGCCCATTGTCACTCATCACTGTATGTGGAATGCCATGTCTGGCGAAGATTGATTTGGCATGTGTTATGACACAGTTGGAAGATGTGCTTGAGAGCAATGCCATCTCTGGGTAATTCGAGAAATAGTCAATGACTACCAAGTAATCTTTCCCTTTCAAATGGAATAAGTCCATTCCTACTTTGTGCCAAGGTGCTGTTGGTACATCAGTTACAGTCATAGGCTCTTTAGTCTGTTTGTTTCTGTATTTCTGGCATGTCTCACATCTGCTTATCATTTTGTCAATGTCTTTGTTCAGTCCAGGCCAGAAAACTGTCTCTCTTGCCCTTCTTTTACATTTTTCAACACCTAGGTGTCCTTCATGAATTCTTTGCAGTATTTCTTGTCTCAGTACACTTGGAATGACTATTCTGTTTTGTTTTAACAAAAGTCCATCAACTACACTCAGCTCACCTCTGACATTGTAGAACCGTGGACAGGATCTGGCAGCCCATCCATTCTTCATGTTCTCCATCACGCGTTGTAGCTCAGGATCTCTAGCTGTCTCGTCGACGATCTGCTTGGTCTTTGCGTCTGACACAGGAAGCGCTGCAGACACCATGTTGACGTGCACTTGGACATCATCTTCGGTCGTGCTTGCACAACTCTTTACAGGTGCTCTTGACAGTGCATCAGCTAGAATGAGTGTTTGCCAGGTGTGTAGATGAGATCAAGGTCATGCCTCTGCATCTTCATCATCATCGCTGTATCCTTGGTGACATTTCACTCAAGTTCTTTTTCATGATTGCAACTAGTGGACGATGGTCAGTCTCTACAGTGAAGGTGGGTAGGCCATATATGTAGCTGTGAAACTTCTCTAGGCAAATACTAATCCAAGACATTCCTTTTCAATTTGTGCATATCTGCACTCAGTCTCTGTCATGGATCTGGGCGCATATGCTACTGGTTTCCAATGCTTACCTTCAGCTTGAAGAAGTACTGCACCGATTCCATCCTTTGATGCATCTGTAGACACTTTGATTGTCTTGGCTGGAGTCGAAGAATGTCAGCACAGGTGTGGCAGTGAGTGCATATTTGAGCTTCTGCCACTCACGCTCATGGTTGACTGTCCACTCGAAGTTGATGTCTTTGTGGAGGAGTTCATGGTAAGTTGTCTTTGCTGATAAGTTGGGTATGAATTTTCCGATGAAGTTTACCATTCCCATAATCGTGTGCGCCTGCTTTGTCTGTAGGTTTCGGCATGTTCAGTATGGCGTTGATCTTTTCTTTCTTCTGACTGTATGCCTTGAGCTGAGAGCTTGTCTCCCCAGGAACCACGATCTCTTGTGCAGCGAACTGACATTTGTTTTGTTGAGCTTCAACCCATTCTTTTGTATGCGCTCCAGGACTTTGGTCAGTCTCTGATTGTGCTGCTGGAGTGTGGACCCCATATGATTATGTCATCCACATAAGCTCTTACTCCATCAGGCCTTCGATTATGTGTTCCATTGCCCTATGAAATATCTCTGGCGCTGATATGATTCCAAAAGGCAGCCTCTGAAAACAGTACCGGCCAAAGGGTGTGTTAAAGTGCACAACTTAGTACTGCTCTCATCTAACCTAAGTTGCCAAAAACCTTGTGGCAGCATCAAGTTTGGAGAAATATCTGGCGCCTGCCATCTCACTGGTGATCTCCTCTCGCTTGGGTATTTGATAGTGTTCACGTTTGATATTTTCATTGAGGTCTTTCGGATCCATACATATCCTCAACTCTCCACTCTTTTCTTCGCACAGACCATGGAATTGACCCACTTTCGGTCGGTTCTTCAATCTTCCTTATCACACCAAGCTCTGTCATCGCTCCAGCTCTTTCTTTAAACTGTCTCTGAGTGCAGGTGGAACTCTTCTGGCGGCATGTACAACTGGCTGTGCGTTGTCTTTCAACTGAATTTTGTATGTGAATGGCAGCACACAAAACCTCTGAAGACATCTGAGAAGTTCTGCCGCGATTGAGTCAACAGAGACAGGTGAGTCGGTTATGCTGGTATTGATTCGATACACTCTTTTCACCAGCTCCAGATTTTCACAGGCTTTGTCCCCTAGCAGTGAATCAAGACCTTCAGGAACAACTGAGAAGAGCAGGTGATGCACTTTATCTTTGACTGTGACTTTGAGCTTGCATGTGCCTAGGCATTCAATACTTTGTCCATTGTAGTCTTTCAGTGCGAGTGCTTTCTTCTGTATTTTTGGTTTTTCTCTCATTGCCTTCACATCCGACATGCTGATTAAGTTTGCTTTTGCACCAGTATCCAGCTTTAGTGTGACTATAGTCCCATTTATTTGCAGTGGTGCTATCCATTTGTCTGCTTTAACAGCATTTATCTCTGTTTTTGGTTCCTCCTCACAGTTCACTATGCCAACAAAGAATGAGTCACTTAAATCAGGGTCTTCCACTACGTTCACTGATTTTCCTTTCTGTTTTTCTTTTCTTTTTGAAAAACACTGCTTGGCAAAGTGATTCTTGCCATGGCATTTGATGCATTGTTTGCCAAATGCAGGGCATTCTCTTGGCTTGTGCTGTGTGCCACATCGCTTGCACTGAAATGGGCTTGTTCTCTCTCTGCTACCCTTTCTCTGACGAGCGCTGTGCAGCTTGGAGACGGCACCAACATCTGCTGTTTCTTTTACATTCACGCTGCTAGTTGCTGCTTCACTGAAAATGCCAACGTGCTTTTTACTAAGTTCACTTGCATGGCAAATCTTGATTGCTTCCTCTAGCTTTAGCTCATTTTCTCTTAGCAGTCTCTCTCTCACTTTCTTATCTTCAATGCCAAACACGATCTGATCCCTGATCATTGAGTCTTTGAGAGTGCCGAAATTGCATGACTGTGCTTTTATCTTCAGGTCTGTGACAAAGCTATCAAAACTTTCTCCTGGCTGTTGCAGCCTTGAACGGAAAACATATCTCTCATATGTCTCGTTTTTCTTGGGCGTACAATGAGCTTTAAATTTGTTTAGCACAATGTCCAATTTTAAACGGTCTTCTTCCTCCTCAAAAACAAAAGTATTGTATACTTCAATGGCTTGGGGCCCAGCTATAGTTAGCAGTAAAGCAACCTTCCTGCCAGGCCAAAGGTACTGTTCCCAACCGCCACGTGATGTTGCAGAGACGTGTCAGCCAAGACAGCCCCACAACATCCAGAGACTTAAGGTACTCAGGACGGATCTCATTCACCCCCGGAGCCTTGCCACCGAGGAGCTTTCCAACCACCTCAGTGACTTCGGCCAGGGTAATGGATGAGTCCGCCTCTGGGTCCCCAGCCTCGGCCTCCTCTTCGGAGGACGTGACGGTGTGATTGAGGACATCCCCAAAGTATTCCTTCCACCGCCCGACAACATCCCCAGTCGAGGTCAGCAGCTCTCCCCCCACACTGTAAACAGTGTTGGTGAAGAACTGCTTCCCCCTCCTGAGGCGCCGGACGGTTTGCCAGAATTTCCTTGGGGCCGTCCGATAGTCCTCCTCCATGGCCTCCCCGAACTCCTCCCAGACCCGAGTTTTTGCCTCTGCAACCGCCCAGGCTGCAGCACGCTTGGCCTGCCAGTACCTGTCAGCTGCCTCAGGAGTCCCCCGAGCTAACAAAGCCCGGTAGGACTCCTTCTTCAGCTTGACGGCATCCCTTACTTCCAGTGTCCACCACCGGGTTCGGGGATTGCCGCCGCGACAGGAACCACAGAGCTTATGGCCACAGCTACGAGTGGCCGCATCGACAATAGAGGCCGAGAACGAAGCCCACTCGGTCTCCATGTCCCCAGCCTCCCCCGGGATCCGGGAGAAGTTCTCCCGGAGGTGTGAGTTGAAGGCCGCACCGACAGAAGGTTCCGCCAGACGTTCCCAACAGACCCTCACGATACGCTTGGGCCCAGGGTTCTACAGTGCGCCCATTTCACTCGCATTTGCGAGTAAATATTTCGTCGTGCGAACGAGGAAAATAAAACAGTCGCACCAGTGCGAGTGCTTCTGCAGCACAATAAGGAGCTGCGCACAGACGTAACGTGACAAGTTAAACATTCTAAATGTATCAAACATTAGGGGCGCACTCACACTAGGACTTTAGAATCGTGCCCAAGCCTGGAGCCCCTAAAGCGCCACACGCTTTCCCAGCGCGAGCGCTGACCCCAGCGTACGAGCTCCGCGTGTGGCTGATATCACTCATACGAACAAACTCCGCTTCAAAACACACCCACGCCCCCTTAAACGAGGAGCGCCCCGCAGCAGGACCCACACCTGTCCCACCACTCAGTAAACACCCCCACGCCGCTGGACTTCCTCCTCCGCTAAAGCGAGAGCTTTGTCTTGGTCTTGCCTCGGACTCGAGCGCATTTGGACTCGGTCTTATCACGGACTCAAGGTCTGAATACTGAGTGTGATCATATTTCATTACGGCCGCCGCAATAAACTTGTACCGGTGTGCGTGACCGTGCGGGACGTCTCTCTGCGGCCTGTGCACTGGAGACCGCAGACACTGTGCGGCCCGTCAGCACAGGCCCCGCAGCGCGCGGCTTGTCCACAGCGCGCACCCTTGTGTACCAAGAGAAAGTAACTTCACCTAGGAATTTGAAAATACAGGTTTAAAAATCTTACCTATGTTTTTCACTTTGAAGCAGTTTTGTGTAAAGTGCCAGTGGAAGTTCTCATAAAGAAGAGGTTCTCAAACTGTGGTGAAGGTCCAAAAAGGGCCACAGAGTGTTTCAGTGCAGTACAGTTTGTTTGGCTTATTTTAAATCTAAATATTAATCAGATAAAATGAAGATATATTTATAAAAACACTGCGATCATGCAGGAAAAGTACAGTCATAATTCTTTTGTTTTTTGTATTAAATTCATTCAAATAAGTTGGTGTGCGCAAGTTCTGCTCTGTAATAATCGTTCAAAATGAAAACCTACTTGTGCCCCCATTTTTTTTCTGTGCTCCTAAAATTTTTAACTTAGGGGCACATGTGCTCCTGAAAAAAAAAGTTAGCGTAGAGCCCTGCTTGGGCCTGCCAGGTCTTTCCGGCTTCCTCCTCCACCAGCGGACCCAACTCATCACCAGGTGGTGATCAGTTGACAGCTCTGCCCCTCTCTTCACACTACTCTCTCTATACCTCTCTATCTTTGTCTGTCTCTCTATCTCTCTCTATCTTTATCTCTCCATCTTTGTCTTTATCTCTCTATCGCTCTCTTTCTTTCTCTCTCTCTCCATCCCACTCTATCTATGGATCTGTCTATCTATCTATCTATCTACCTATCTAGCAGTTTGTAACTTGTTAGGTTGACGGCTTAAAATTAAATAACACTACCAGGAAGTCTTATGTTTAACAGACAAGAAATGGGATTAGCCAATGTTTAACATAGCTATAGTACCAACTTTATCTGTCATTGTCCATTGACCATCTGCTTTGTATAAGCTTTGAGATGAATGATTACACAAGAAAAAATTAGACTCATGCCTTAAAGTAAAAGTAAGAAATATTTGTACATACACAGAAGATATCAAAGATGAAATGCCCTTTACTCAACTTCATTCTGTAAAGGCTATAGTAATGATTTGAAAGAAATGTGACACTAACGTTATATAATTTATGAAGTGCTGAATGGGGAGGAGAAAATAAATGTATATAGTATTTTTAAATATTTTATTTAAAATATCAAATAACTTACCTTAGATATAAATGAAGCATAACTATTAGAGTGGATAAAGTCCCCAAAGTTGCGCTGAAACAAAAAAAATAAAATAAAAATACAACACTGTTTCTCATGGCTGTGGTGCATGTGAGGTAACCCTCTGTCTCCTCTCCAGTGTTTTCTCTCACCTCAGTCTGCTAATCACGCAATTCATTTCCCTTGGTGATAAAGGCTAACAAACATTAAGCAGAGTTATAATAGAGGGCGTTCTCACTGTTATAATAGAGGGCGTTCTCACTGGTTTAAACAAAGAGACTGCATTCTTCTTGGATTTGGCAACCGAAATGTTGGATTTGTTCAGCTTTGACAGTCAGGCTTGATTGAGTCAAATATTTTATATTAATACTACTACTACTAATAATAATAATCTTGAGACTACAAAGCCGTTTTAAAGCCCTCCAGAGAATCGGTGCAGTATTGACTTGTTGCTCCACATGAACATTGAACATTTGACCCAAATCAGCCTACTTCATATCTTATTTTCACTGCAAAACTTTTCTCTTATTCTCAATTGAAATAGAGAATGTCAGTTTATGGACAGAGCTCTGAACCTCAGGAATCAGTTGCTGAGCTCTTCCTGTAGGCTTCAGTGTCTGACTTATGTTTGGGCCAGGAGCTGCGGCTTTAGTTGTGACTATTCAGATCAGAGGAAGTTCATTTCCAACTGCAAATTTTAATGTGCATCTGATTTGGGCATGTTTAGTAAATTGGGACACAAATAGATGAACCTAGATTATATAGATTACGATAAGATTAGATAAAATAAAATATTAATTTATTTGTCCCAAAAGGGGAAAACTCCAGGGTTATAGTGTACCAGTAGTCAGCAGCAAGATAAATAAGTAAAAAATAGACATAAATGTAACACTTCACTGCAATAAGAGTAAAAATACATGCCTACAACATAGTGCATAATATAGCTATGTGAGTAAAGTGCAGCATATGGACGCAATAACATCAAAGTGACTTCAGTGTGTTAGACATTATATTTCAATATCACACATGATTACTACAGGTGGAGCAGGTACAGGCCTGGCATTTTCACTGTACAGTCTGACAGCAGCATGAAGGAAAGACCTGCAGAAACTTTTTCACAGTGACGGTGGATCAGTCTGTCTTTAGCTGCTCTTCAGAGCAGAGGTATTTTCAAATAAAAAGTTCCATTTTACATATCTCCCTTGTTTTAGAGAGGATCTGTTTCCTGACTATGTAATAAACCGAATCAATTTAGGGGGAAAAAAATTACAAATACAAAGACCATTATTTTTCACAGGAATTTTGGACTTAAGTAATGTCTTCACCAGTGCCACCTAAGGACATTCTGCGCAAACCTCCTTCATTCAGTGTCTGAGGGGAAACGCTTGCCTAGATTTGGGACTACTGCAATGCACATTACACTAGAATAATCCAAAATGCACTTTATCACTTGCAGTTAGTTCAGAACTCTGCTGTGCAACTTTTAGCAGGGAGCAAAAAACATGAGCGTCTTTGCCCTGGCTTCCTGTTAATTAGACTCTGCCATCCCTTTATGAAAAATTGCTGTGCAAGAGCATGGCGACAGAGTGCATGATCTCTCTAGTTTTCATTATACCACATGGTGTTTCTGACAACTAACCTAATCATGACTCTAGCTATGCATGTTTTAAAACTGAATATTGAAAGAATACACACATAGTTAATTTAAGAACTGAACATTTATTTACCCATAGTGAGATTTTGATCATTTTTATCTCACATAATACATTTAGTGTTGGTGGATCTAAGACATGAGAGGTATTTCACTTTTTCAAATTAAAGAATAAATTGAACGGAGGAGTGTATTACAACATTAGCCACCGGATAGGAAATTCATGGCATTTTAAACATTGTCCCAACAAACATTAACATTCATAGTAATAAATACAATACAAACATTAAGGCTTAGAACATTTCCATCTTCTGTTTTAGTGCAAATGTGGCTGCTTTAAAACTTGCACCAATCTCTTCTCTTTGTCAGTGGTTCTCAAAAGGTGGCCCGAGACCCAAGTTTAGACTCTATAATGCTGCATTCAAACCAAGACATCCAGGTTACATGCAAAGTCTGCATGGACCCAGACACTCTGGAAGCACGTCTAGAGCATAGACGCCTGAACGCTCAAGACACGCCACCTTGATGCCAGATTCTCGCAGTGCTGACGCAAAAACGCAGTACTCAAAAATGCAGGACACCCTAGACAAGTGTCCAGAGTGCCGAGGTCAGAAGTTGAAAAAGACGAACTTTTGGCATTGGATGCGCCACGTCAACCAATCAGAAGCTACTATCCAGTGACGTAGCGGCGTTATTACCCCGAAGAAGGAGAAGAAAGGGAAAGAACCGTGCCCGGGAGCCACAAACACAATAAAACAAGAAATCTATGGTGTGTCATTAGTGGAATATAGTGCTGCCACTAACGACTAATTTTCTAACGATTAATCTCTCGACTAATTTTTCGATTAGTCGACTAATCTAAACGACTAATTAAAAAAAAAAAACAAGCGGTTCTAACACACACAAGTGTGTGTGTTAGATTTTCCCGGGAGGTTACCTTGTGTGTGCGAGTTGCAAAGGTTATTGCTGTTATGTCTGTTGTGTGTGCTCATTCGACAATGTTGAACAACGATATGCACACACAATTTAACGAGTACGCACGAGCAGCATATTGCAACGGTATTCTCAATACCTCATGCATCGTGGTCGTGCTCCCGTGATAAGCCAAATAAGTCTTACAGAGTGTACAAACCACTCTATCACCATCTGTCCGAAAGTATTCCCAGACTTTCGAGGCTTTAGGTCTTGGTCTAGAAGTCGCCGCCACTGTTCTTGGATCCGACTCTGACCCACCGGCCGCTGGCATTTTCTCAAATGCTCAAATCGGGGGAAGAGAGAAAGAGAGAGACCAGCCAGCAGAGTGCGCACGGCAAATACTTCCTCAAGTTTGTTTTCTTTGGCGGTGCCATTATATACCACTGCTGTTAGCCACCTCGGCGTCAACCCCGGATGTAGCCGCTGTCAGCAGCACCGGTGTCCGCCTCGAGTGTAGTACTACTAGTGGTGTGGAAGGGAAATACCTGTGTTAACTTTTTCCTGTTCTAGCCCCCTAACCGTGGTTGGGGAGCACAGGGGAGATCGTTTTCTCCTAGGGCCGGAGTTAACTCCCTTTGAGGACCTCGTGCGCTATGTGTATATAAAAAAATGTAAATAAAGGGAGGCAGTTTCGCTGTCGAGTCGGCTTTATTCGCTCACTACACTGTAGGCATGGCATCCTTACTTTTCCTCTACTCGCCCGGTCGCCGTCTCCCTCTCTCCCAGAGCACATGCGGACACACACCCAGAGCGAGACCCGGCTCCCTTGGTCCGCGCAGACATACCTCCCGCGCGCCCCCGGCGCGCGCACACAACCACCCACTCTCTCTCTCTCACTGAGCCACAGACACAACACAGACACATCTCACAACACCTGTCTCTGGACGAGCCGTTTGAGACCAAAAATAAATAAAGGCGAATATTCGACCAAAAAAATTGTAGTCGACTCATTTTCATATTCGATTACGTCGACAACGTCGAATAATCGCGGCAGCACTAGTGGAATATAAATAAATATACGCCGCAACCTCTGAGCTGATCGTCTCCATTGATGGGTTTTATGTGATAAATACACTAAAGTCACTCTCTCAACTGGGAAAACAAGGCACTCGCAGACGGCAGCAGACGCCTGGACGCACGTCAAGTATTTTTCTCCCATTGGTCCAAGACGTGCGTCCAGGGCATCTGAACTCAAATGCAAAGGCCTCCAACGAGAGTAGTCCAGCTTGTTTTTGTGATGCCTTGATTTAAACGCAGCTTTAAAGGTGCTGTACCAGTCAAGGCCTTTGTTTGTAGACTAGAGTTTGCATGTTCTCCCTGTGTCTATATAGGCAGATTGAACATTTTTCCACCTTGGTGCACTCGCATGTAACGCACAGTAGAACTATGGGATTGATGATGTCACTTCCAGGTCCAACCAGAAACTCCCAAAATATATATATATTTTTTTTCACCAATCACCGCTAACGCTATTTTAGCCTAGCCCAGAGATTTACCCATAGACTGGATAGACGTAGACTGTGGTCAGACGGTGGTTAGAAGTTAGATCTATTTAATTCAGGGGTCTCCAACCTGTAGCTCTACTGACAGTTCTCCACCCCCTTCCAAGTAGTAGTAATAGTAGTAATTCAGAGATTTCTGAATTACACGTATTGCGCTGAATAAGTAAAATCTGATTATTTAATTAAATACCTTTTGCCATTGCACATGTATCATTTTGATTCCTAACTTATGTAAATATTGTAGTTATAATATAGATTACCAGTGTGTATATCTCACTAACTGCCAGACTGCAATCCCTTTTAAGGGGAAATGATAAAAAATTAGGATTAGGAAAACATGTCCATTGTTTTCAATCAGATGATGCATTTTAGACTCGGAAGTGACATTTTAACAACCCTATAAGAGTATGGAGTTGTCATCGAGATGATCCAAACATTTACCAACAACAAGAGCAATGATCGTTATGTTGCAATTTATCATCCAAAGAATAACGCCACAGAAGATTGCAAGCCGAAAGGAAGCTGCTTCGCGGTGTTAAGGCAAAGATATGAGGAAACAGATAAATGATGAAGATAAGCAAATATGCAACAGATTTACGCATGGACATTATAAATAGATGAATATGTACTGGGCATGTTTCAGAGGGACAAAGAACAATATGAAAATGCATTTCTTTTGGAAGATAGCTGGATGCTCCCCTATTAGAGAGGGGGATGAGGTCGGAGTCTCTCGGCCTAAGAGAGTCTGGAAAAGGAAATCATCACTGGGCATCTCTGCTCAGACTGCTGCCTCCGCGACCCAGCCCCGGATAAGCAGACAGAAATTAATGTGGGTGGATGTTTCAGAATCAATGACCTTCTATGAATCACATGTAGAAATAAAAACTGAGAAACTGAGGAAGTAGTGACCGGGTAGACTTGAGAACCACTGGTGTTTACTTGGAGGTCAGCAGTGTCAGCTCATTCCTGCTTTGGAGGTTAATTTTCCATAAATTTTTCCCGTAGACTTCGAAAAAAAATTCAAATATTAAGAATACAAAGTTCATCACAGAGACTATTATCCATAAGATGGTTGTCCAAAAAAGCACATTTACAATATATAAAATTTCAGAAACAGATTTTAAATTAATCTTTAAGTCTTTTGGCTATTGAACATTTTCCTGAAAGTCTATGAGAAAAATGAATGGGAAAGTTAATCCCAGAGCCAGGGGTGGGCAGTCACTGTTGAGCTCCATAATCAAATCAGGCGTTACTTTTGTGTTCCTTCATTCCAGGAAGTTCAAGACAGTTTCTGAGGTGGGCACTGCCCAAGATGAAGCTTAAGCACCCCTTGATGATGCAACTTTAGCAAGAACTCAAACTCGGCCGGCATGGCATGGAACTTCTTCTTCGTTTGTCTATCGTCGTAATAGTGATTCGTCAGCGGTGCAAGTCCGTATGGGTGATTACTAAAGGGCCAAAATCCATAGAGGTGCACATTGTTACAGACTTCCAGTGCTAAACTAGCCATGATTAACCCCGTGCTGAGGCGAACCGCTCGGAGACCCTGTGAACGCCAGAACACAGCCAGTTTTTGGAGGTACTCGGGGTGGAAGAAAATGGGGCGGACTGGGCTCTTGAAATCCTCGATGGAGTAAAAGGCCCGCATGGACAGGGGCGTGTTGTGGCCGAAGGAAAAGGCTGGAATAAGCAGCATTGCCTTTCCATAGACGTTTAGACTGTCCACGAAAGGACGTCGGCGACCCATCAGACCCCCATGTCTGAAAGCAGCAACACATGAGTTATCTTAGCTTCCTTATGTGTGGCTTATTGATGCTTTGCAGTGACAGTGCTCTGGGGGTGTTCTACATGTATCTCTATTAACTGAAAGTTCAACGGTGATCATGGTGACACAATGTACACATTAGCAAAACATTTAAGATTTGAAGATGTAAATAACACATAATGAGGAGCCTGTGATCAATACGAGTATTCATGGTCTTATTTAGACATTTTTTTAAGCATGCAAATCATCTCACCTATTGTAGCTTCAACCAAGTCAGCTCTTTCTAAGTCTAACTTGAACAACAGAGCTTTTGAGTAATGGTTTCATATCAGTTTTATATCCTCAGGAAACGTCATCAGCCGCAAAATATCAGTGACAAAATTGATGGTCAGTCCTGTAAGTCGAATTAAATCATACAGTTTGCTCTTTTACTCTTATCTATGTTTATTTTGTAACATTCTAACATCTATTTTTGAAAAGAATTGTCAAGCTTGGAAAAAAATTATAACTTTGAGCTGTCACTATTATTGAAAACATATTTAGATAATGAAATAATAATAATTGATTTAGGTATTAATAGAAAGTATTTTTTTTGCCTTTTTAAACCAATTACTTTATTTTGGAATTCATACTTCACTGTGATTGGTTAATTCACTCAAAACAGGATTGGCAGCCTCACTTATGCCAGTCTGCCCCAGGACAGCAGTGGCTAAAAGCTAAAAGTGTATACGGATTGAACGCTCTTTTGGTTAAAAAAAAAGATCAAATAAATATCACTGTAATCCCAAATGTGTTTTCACTCACTTCTCCGTAAATATACTGGGGTTTGCTGTTACTATGTCTGTCTTGTTGCCCACATGTTTCCTGTAGTCATTTTCTAAAGGAGGGAGGTTACATCTGAAAAGTAAAAGAGGAAAATAATCAAATTTGTTTGATGCTTAAATATGAATCATTTATGTTTTAAAGATGCGCTTACCTGATCACAAACTGGGCAGAGTCTATGGCCTCTCCACAGCTGCTATTGGCCAGAATCCCTCCATTCCCGACAACAGCACACGTGTCCAGACTTTTGTTGGAAAAGGGATTGCCCTAAAAACAACAACAAATTAAAGCCCCAAGTGGCATCGAGCGGCCCTCGCGGGCCGTCACTTCGCACTCGGCAAACCCGGCGCTCCCCCGGGTGGCGCTGATGAGGCTCTTGTCTCTGTCTGTTTGTGGCTTTGGGTTGAACTTGTCACTAAACACATAAAGTCCGCACACACTAGAGATTCTGATGTGCCAACATAGAGAAACATGGGCACTTTGGGACATCGCCATGGCAACGCCGTGCAAAATACAACTTTGGACCCCTTTTTCTGACCTGAAGAATCACTGTGCCAAATTTCACGTTCTTCAATGAAACTAATAAGTCGTTATATCACTTTGAAATGTAAGAAATTTTGGAAAATTTTCCATTAGGATAACATTGGTGCTTTCGTGCATCACAATGGCAACACGGTTAAAAATACCACATGGTTGTCACTGACTTTTTTTATCGGGATGACATGAAGAGTCATTTGCCAAATTTGAGAATATTCTGTGAAAGTAAAATATTTGTCATGAATGGGAATTTATCTGATCTTTCCCATTAGGATAACACTGGAGCTTCTGTGCATCACCATGGCAACACGGTTAAAAATATCATATTGTTTACATTGACCTTTTTGATTGAGATGGCCCAAAGTAATTTTCTACAAAATTTGGTACATTTTAGAAAAACTAAAATTTTGACCCTTCATGCAAAATTTTGTTGTGTCCTGCAGGGGGCGCTATCACATGATTTTTGCTCATGTCACAATTAGTCGGCTTTGGCACAAAAGCTTTACAAGTGATTCAAATTTGAGCCCAATCGGACTTTGTATGGCCGAACGGGAGCAAGTTTAGACATTGGAAAATTGAAAAAAATCTGAACAAATTTAGCAGTTTCGCCGCACGTTAATCGTGACAGTTATAAAAAAAAAATCAGCTAACTTTTGAAGCCCCACTTCTCTAGTTGATGTACGGCGATTTTCACGGCCTTCAGAGGAGTTCGTTCAAATGCGACGTAAGCGAAAATGCTGAGTTGGTATTTTTTAAATTTCAATCCAAGATGGCTGCCTTCTGGTTTGTCAGGGGGCGTGGCCATAATAATATTTTTTTTCTGTCTTTACATGAGGAATGTCTGTACGGAATTTCGTGAATTCATTATAGTACTTCCTTAATAGTTTAAACCAGGGGTCATCAAACTACGGCCCGGGGGCCGGCTCCGGCCCTCCACGCCCCTTTGACCGGCCCCCCAGCCCCTCTGCTCCCCACCACTTGAACCGGCCCCATGAGGCAATATTCAAAAATTGTCATAGCATATTTTTTAAAATTACTTTTTGGCAAATAATAACACATCTGCATGATGTATTTTGTTGTTTAAATTACCGGTATATTTATATGAAGTATTTATATTTATATTTAATTAATTATATGACGTATGTACGTTTGCCGAATGTGCCACCAAATGTTCGTCAGTGCAGTGTAGTGCAGTTAAGGACAACAAAATGGCTAGCAAAGTACGAAAAGTTGACAGAGAGTGCCGAATTTTCAAAGAACAGTGGACAACCGATTATTTTTTTATTCAGAGTAAGGACCGTGGAATTTGTCTGATATGTAAAGAAAGTGTGGCGGTCTTCAAAGAATATAATCTGCGTCGCCACTACGAAACCCGCCACAAAGAGTATGCTAGTTTGCGAGGGCAAACGAGAGAAGACAGGATTCGGAGGATGAAAGGTGAACTGGCAGCTCAACGGCATCTATTCCATCGTCAAACCCAGATCAACCAGGCAGCTGTCCGAGCTAGCTATAAGGTAGCTCACTTGCTAGCTACCCATGGAAAGCCGTTTACTGATGGGGAATTTGTTAAAGATGTGATGCTTGTTGTGGCCGAGGAGGTGTGTCCCGACAAGAAGGATGCCCTCAACACGGTGAGTCTCTCTGCATCTACTATGACCAGGCGAATCGAAGAAATGGGGGACAACGTGTATGACCAGCTGAAAAAGAAAGCGTCAGAATTTGAGTTTTTTGCTTTGGCCATGGATGAGAGCAATGATGTGCAGGACACCGCGCAACTGCTAATTTTTATTCGTGGAGTTAGCGCACACTTTGAAGTGTTTGAGGAGCTGGCAGCACTAAAAAGTCTCAAAGGTACTACAACAGGAGAGGACATTTTTGTCCAAGTGTGCAAAACGATGGAAGAGTTGGGTCTACACTGGTCTAAATTGGCCAGTATCACTACCGATGGCGCGCCTAGTATGGTTGGCACGACAAGAGGGCTAGTAGGGCGCTTGAACAGCGAATTTGAGGAACGAGGTCTTACCCCCCCCCCCTTCAAGTCCACTGTCTGATTCACCAGCAAGCACTATGCTGCAAAGTTTTGAAGTGGGCGTCTGTCATGAAGGTGGTTGTGCACTGTGTCAACTATATCCGTAAAAATGCGCTGAAACACAGGCAGTTCCAGGCTTTTCTCTCCGAGCTTGAGTCTGCTTATGAGGATGTGTTGTACTACACAGAAATCCGATGGTTAAGTCGAGGCAAAGTGTTGCGCCGTTTCTACGACCTGCTGCCCGAAATCAACACATTCCTCCAGTCTAAAGGTGAAACGATACGCGAGCTGACCGAGCCAGAATGGAAATGGGACCTTGCATTTTTAACTGATGTGACTGAAATGTTGAACCACCTTAACGTGCAGCTCCAAGGCAAAGGGAAGCTTATCAGTGACATGTATTCCCACATCAAAGCATTCGAGGTCAAACTAGTGCTGCTTGTGCGACAGGTCCAAAAGCTGGACTTCACTCATCTCCCTGCGACCCAAAGCTACTGCGCAGAGAAACCAGCTGTCCCGTTCCCTGTCGAAAAGTGCAAGGATGCGCTGGAAATGCTGCAGAGAGAGTTCAATGCGCGGTTCCGCGAGCTTCATACCAGCGGCAAAGAAATACGCTTGTTCCAGAACCCCTTTGCTGCCGACATAAATGATGCCCTTCCCTCTCTTCAGTTTGAACTAGCAGAGTTGCAGAATTGTGATGTCCTTAAAGACGCGTTCAATCCTGATAGTCTCATTGAGTTCTATGCCGCACTTCCCGAGGGAACCTACCCAAATATCAAACAGCATGCCATGAAGATGTCCACAGTTTTTGGTAGCACCTACATCTGTGAGCAAACCTTTTCCCACATGAAGCAAACCAAGAATCCAACAAGGAACAGACTCACAGATGAACACTTGCATCAGGCCTTGAGACTAGCTACCACTAGACTGCAACCAGACATCGAACTTCTCACCAGCCAGAAGCAAGCCCACAGTTCACACTGATGCGGTAAATATACTGATTTTAAATGCTATAAATATGAAATATGAATGCTCTTTTAATTTGTTATATATTTGTAAAATTACATCACAGAGAAAAACAGCAGCATGTCTTGTCATTTACTGACCCCGGCCCCCCATCACAGTCGAGGGCGATAATGTGGCCCCCAGAGAAAAAAGTTTGGTGACCCCTGGTTTAAACTATTAAGGAAGTTTATTATACCGAGTTAGCTGCTGTTTTTGCAGATCTAAGCTGTGTTGGTTCGTGTTGAGTTTGTGGTTTAAAGATTAGACGCATTACTTCTGCTTTGCAAAATGATACTGCACTAACTGGAAGACATGACGTCAGAAGCGAGACAAAAAAGGAAGTCAATGTTATTTATGCAAAGACATTTTTGAAATCACAAACAGTGATCTTACAACTCACTTTTATAAATGAAGACTCTCAAATTAAAGGTATGGTTTGATTGTATTGCCTCTTGACGTAAACGTGGCCTCTGATTTTGAGCTTTCAATCAATCCCACAATCGGGGTGGACAAAGAGCATCGTATGAGAACCCTATGGCAGATCTTCACCTTTCTTTACACACAAACCATATCAAAATTCAAATTAAATTAGACTAAACCAGGGCTACACCAAGTCTACAACAGGACTATAAATGCTCTGCAAACCAAGTGTGTAATTAATTTATGATGATCTGATGAAAAATGTTGTACTGTTTGATGTCTACTGAAAGTGTATATTTTAATAAAAAATAAATACATAAAATCCAAAAGAAAAGTTGTGAGTGTACTAGAATGTTGGATTTGCCTACAGGTTTATATAAACAGCAAAACAAAGCAAACATGGCATCACTCACAGACGCACTTCAGCCTGTTTTAGTGGAAATATGGAATATTTTGTTTGTGGAAAAACAAAAACATGCAAAGAGAAGTGCTTTGTGCTTTTGTGGGCTACATATCAATCTGGTGACAGCCATCAGTCATCCAAGACTATAAAACTAAAATATTAACACAAATACAAAGACATCTTAACTGACTGAATATTCACCAGTATTTCACAATGTACACAGCTAAATTACACCCTTTATCTATGCATGTTATATCCCTTTAAAATAACAGAGGCTCAGTAAAGGGTCAACAGTGGTTTAAGGTTTTGGAATAGCTCTGAGTTAGGAGTTTTATTTATGTCTAGTTTCTTTTCCGCTTTTGGCTCCTATAGTCCCAGTTTGAATTAACCGAAGGAAACGCTACTTATTCAACATTTATGAGGTTGGGAAATATAATTATCTCAGCTGAAAGTTTGAAAAACATCTGTCAGACAGCAAAAATCAGTGTAATTAATATTTTACTGTACATGCACAGACAATTTTATGATTTACCATAGTTTTACCTTATTTCATGCTAATGTTTTGCTCAATAAAGTATGTGGGTAATAGCTCTTAGATTTCAGTTTAATCCTGGTTTAGACCTGGTTTAACCCTGGATTTTAATACCTTGCTCTCTATAAGATAAATTCTGTTCAAGCTTTGCTATAATTTACTAAGTTACATCCTGTTCTATCCTGATTTGGTCCTCAGTTAATTTCATTAAAGGTCCCATATTCTATATTCTCATGTTTTATTACTTACCATAACTGGAGTTGTGTTTTGTTTCATTCACATATGTTTAGCACACAAACCCTGTGTATTTATTTAGAGTTCTTCACTCTGTTCCATGTTGTGATGTTATGTGGTCATACAGGATGTGCTCCACTTTGTTTCTAAACTCCATACACCTTCTTTAGAATAGACTCATTTGGATAATTTCAGACCTGGAATTGTCCATCTCTACTGAACAAAAGCTAAAAAGAGCTGTTAACTTGAAGATTACCACGACTACAGTTATTCTAACATGTGTGAATGAAACAAAACATAACTCCAGGTATGTTTTTGAGGTTGATAACATGGCTTAAAGTTCACAGGAATTCATTTTGCGTAATGTAAGACCTTTAAAGATGACACTTTGAAAACATGTGATCTGCAGTGATCTGATATAGTAGCCAGGTTGTTTTTTGGGGGGTGGAGCTGCTGAAGCAATATTTGGTCTTATTTACCTTGAGATATCTGTGCCCTCTTCAAACAAACCAACATGTTTTTGTGGGGGGGGGCTGTTCTCAGTAAAAGTGTGATCCTCTTACCAAAAATAAACTGCACGAGGTTTTGTGTATCAGGCCACACGTGAGCAGAAAGTTCACCTGCTTGACCCGCAACAGGAAGCAAGAGTACCAAAGAGAAAACTACCATTATGAGCCTATGTTTACCACCCCAATACTAAAAACACTGACACTTCTAATATTCCTACAAACCCCACTCCTCCCACAGTTTGAAATACTGGAAATGCTAGTACAAATACCACATGGACTTAGTATAATAAGAACAGAATAGCACTACTACTACTGTTACCAGCCTACTATTTATATTGCACTTACTACCACCCTCACTTCTAACTACTACTACTACTACTATGAGCCTATGTCTACCACCCCAGTACTAACAATACCAACTACCAGGCTACCACAGACACTTCTAATAATCTTATAAACCTCATTCATTCTAGCACAATTTGAAGTATTGGAAATACTAGTACAAATACCACATGGACTTATAAGGAATATGGAATACATGGAATAATAAGAATAGTATAAGCACTACTACAACTGCTACCAGTACTTCTACTGTTATCATCTTACTATTTATACTGCTCTTACTACCACCCTCACTTCTAACTACTTACTACTTACAACTACTACTACTACAACAACAACTACTACTATTACTATACTACTTCTACTATGGGCCTATGTCTACCATCCCAATACTCACAACCACTACACCAACTACCAGGTTATCACTGACGCTTCTAATACTCCTATAAACCTCATTCCTTCTACCATAATTTGAAGTACACAATTACTAGTACTACCACTTGGATTAGACGTCTACTGTGAATAGTACAAGCACTGTTACTACTGCTACCAGCATTTCTGCTACTACCAGCCTACTACTTTTACTGCTATTATTATCACCCTCACTTCTACTGCTGCTACTATGACTTCCACAGCACTAACTTTCGCAGATTGAGTTTTATCGTTGTGTCCTTTGGCAAGACACATCCCAGGGCAGTTGTGGCTACAATAGTGAGTGACTCCTAACCCTCTCCTCCAATATGGAGTTAATATGATTAACTGAGGTTCAGTTGGGATAACCACAGCTTATCCCAACCACACCTTCAATTACCCAGAAGCCCTATTTTTACGGCCTATCCGGACAACACTGTCTGTGTCAGTGCTCTCGACCACCTCCCCCCACCCCGGTGTCTCTCATCCATCCTTGAGTCCGAAGACATCATCTTCAAGGAGGGGGGTTCTGAATCAGCTGAGTGACCATTTTGGATTGGAGACGGAGCCCCCACCCTGAGTCTCCCCCAAGCCATCATATCTATCCACCATCAATAAATATCTTTATCGTATTCCAGTGTTGTGGCATGGTCCTGGCTAGTGAAATGTATTTAATGTATTTACTGTATGTGTTTATGTTGCAGATGGTACATAAGTATTTCACTACACTGTGTGCATGTGTTTATATCAGCCAGACCGGCTTGTCAAAGCCTCATCTTGTCAGATCTCAGAAGCTAAGCAGGGCTGGGCCTGGTGAGTACTTGAGACGCCAGTGGCAAAACTGTTGTTGTGTCCTTAGGCAAGACACTTCACTCACATTGCATAGTGTCAAAGTGGTGTGTACGTGAGTGATGGTGGTGGTCGGAGGGGCAGATGGCGCAGATTGGTAGCCTCACTTTTGTCAGTCTGTCCCAGGACAACTATGGCTACTAGTTAGTATCTATATATAATAATATCTTATATAATAGTATTTTACCACCATTGAGAGTGGAGTAAAATGAAGAATGCTCTGTAAAGCCCTTTGGGGGTCATGAAAGGCACTATATAAAGGCAATGACTAATTAATTCATTAATTTATTAATAATAAATAAATAAAACTAACAAACTAGCTGACCACCACCGAGTGTGGAGTGAATGAATAATGACCAGGCTTCACAAGCCTGTACATTATTATTACTAGTATGCTACCACCGCCTCACTACTGGAACTCCGACTACCACTAACCTACTACTTCTATCTCCTACTAGTATTACTGGTGTTACCCCTAGTACTACTATCAACAGTACTGCTTCATACCTTTAGGAAAGTGTTGAACAGGTCCTGGTTGATCTGTATGCTTTTCTTCTTCTCTCCGTCGTAAACAAGTTTCGTTCCCAGCGGAGTATTGGTCTGTGTGACGATGGCCTTATGAAAACCATTGCACCTGGAGCTCAGCTGAGATCTGTGGACATCAGAGAAACAAATGTGACCAAGGCTAATAGACAGAGATGAAAGAGGAGCCAACGATTTGACTCAAGTAGGAGTAACGTTACGAAGTACAAAGTAGTAGTTCAAGAAATTAGTAGAGTAAGAGTAAAAAAATATTTTGAAAAAACTACTGCTCAAGTAAGAGAAACTTAGAGAGCAATTTCAGGATAATTTGAAGTTAATGTAATTTGAGTAATAAATAATAATAATACATAAAATCTGGTATTTTTATAGGACAGACACAAAAAAAGAGAAAAACAACATACCTGAAGGAGAAGTGCGAGAATCACAAATGTTCAAATCATTTCATATTGTCAATATAAGTACTGTTACTTCAATAAAAACATTACTAAATTAAGAGTAAAAGTATGCTGCTAGAAAAGTAATCTGAAAATTACAATTTCTTTTAAAAGTTACTTAAGTAAATGTAAGGTACTACCCACTGTTAATAGGCTGTGTTCATGTTATATAATTTAATGATGTCCTATTTTCAGATGCAGGGCAGGGGCCTATATAACTCCTCAAACTTTCAGTATAACTCTTAAGGTCCTGATAGCAATGCAGTCATGTTTTGGACTGAACTTTTTAAAGCCATTGTGAAAAAAGTCCTTTCACTACTAACTATACTAACTATCGATACTAACTTTTCTGTTGGAGGGTTCGTCAAATGCTTTAAGTTTTCTCCATGGAGATGTTACTGCTTTGTCTGTAATGTTTCAGAGTACGGCATTAAACCTTTCTATCTTCATGGAGACCAAACCAGACCAAGTTACAGGTACAGATTTTTCACTCACAGAACTTTCCAGAGAAAGCAGTGACATATCCATAGAAACAAGCACATGAGAGACACCCAACCAAAAAGTTACAGAGTGCACCTTTTTAAACAAACCACATAACAATGGATTTGAAAATAGAGTTAGCTCGGGAACTACCAGCAGCTCTCCACCTCCTTCCAAGTAGCTCACCAAGGGATTTCTGAATTACACTTATTGTGCGGAATAAGTAAAATTTGATTAATTAAATGCTTATTACCATTGTACATGTATAATTTTGATACCTAACGTTGTAGTTTATGTTTTACAGGTATTTAACTGTACCTCATTTAAGGCTCACCGTGGCTCTTAAATTTCTTGTGACACCTAAAACTAGTAGACATTTTCATTTTGTAAAAGTAGCTCAACATAGGAAAAAGGTTGGAGACCCCTGGCCGAGAGCATTACATTAGCATCGCAACAGGAACAATGGCTGCAGTGAGTAAGGGTCAAAGGTGAGAAACAAGATTCCAGCAGCAAATAAATACTAACAGTACCTCTGATTATCCCTCATTTGTTTATAGCCTATATAATAAGACTTTTCTCAAATGAGGTCAAGTAACTGCAATCGTGATGAGTCAAATACATAGTCATTTGTGTCTTGTTCCTTAAAGTCACTGTTTCCACTTCTGCTTCCACTTAGAACAAGCACAGGGAACAGTCTGTAAATAGCATAAGCATGGATGAGTTGTACCTGAATTTAATAAAGTTGTCGTCTTGTTTTTTCCAGGTCGGAGAATAATTTTTGACCACTTTAGCGATGATTTCACTGTGAACGAGACAAGAATCAAATAATGTAATTTCATAATGAGGTTACAGAGGCGGATTATTAGGTTTTCATAGCATTCAGATCTTTGCTGTCATGCTGAATGCAATTTAAAATTAGTCAAGAGATAAACTGAACTGCTTCAAGTATGTTTTTGCAATGTTACAGCATGAATTGTTGGCGATTTCAACCTCATTATACTGACTTTGTGTCTTGCCTAGTGTGAATGCGGTGTGCGTGAGTGATTGATGGTAGTTGGAGGGGCCAGTGGCACAGATTGGCATCCTCACTTTGGTCTGTCTACCCCAGGGCTGATATGACTAAAACAGAAAATAAAAAATACAATGAAAAGCCATTACAGATTATTTTTTTCTCCATGTATTTGAGCAAAAATGGTCTCGTCCCATTACAGATAAAATGTATTGAGGTCAAAAGATGCCTATAGTGTGCTCTTTGCATCTAACTAGAAAGTATTTTATTGTCAGGAAGTGCATGTTAGCATTCTAGTTATTGTTAGCTTTTCCTGTCCCTGAGAGCTGTGATGATTAGGAAGGTCGGATTGCTTAAGGAATGACTGAGTAAGGAATAACTTTGGATTACTGCAACTTATTTCAAATACATTTCTGTTTCTGGTGTTTTTTAAGATGGTAAGAATCTGGTACAGAGACTTTTAGTTTGTTAAAAGGTTTCGTTTAAATCCAAAATGATTATTATTTTGCATAATGTGTCTCAAGCTGAAGTACCTGCAGCCGCTACAGTTGTCAGTGCTGGAGTCCGGGACGATGTTCTTGTGTGGAGAGGATCTCTGCGGCTCAATTTTACTGCAGAGAAAGAAAGAGAAGAGGGGAAGGAGAGAGAGAGAGAGAGAGAGACAGAAAGAGAGAGAAAGAAATGAAGAGAGGGAGGGAGAGACAAAGAGATAAAGAGAGAGAGAAGTAGTGAGAAATAGTGAGAAAAAGAGAGAAAAAGAGATAGAGAGACAGAAAGAGAGGCAAAAATAGATATAGAGAGACAAAAAGACAGAGAGAAAGAGACAGAGAGAGAGAGAGAGAGAGAGGCAGAGAGAGAAAGACAAAGAGATAGAGAGACAGACAGACAGAGAGAGGGAGATAGTGAGAAAGAGAGCGTGAAAGCGACAGAGAGACAGAGAGAGATAGATATAGTGAGAAAGCAAGAGACAAAGAGATAGCAAGAGAGAGACAAAGAGATAGAGACAGTAAGAAGTAAGAAAGAGAGTGAGAGAGGGAGACAAAGAGATAAAGATAGTAAGAAAGAGAGAGAGATACAGAGAGAGATAGAGAGAGAGATACACAGAGAGAGAGAAAGACATAGACACAAAGAGATAGAGATAGTCAAAGAGAGAAAGAGACAGAGACAGAAAGAGAAAGAGAGACAGAGAGATAGATATAGTGAGAGAGAGATAGAGACAGAGGGAGAGAGAGGTAGAGACAGTGAGACAGAAAGAGAGAGATAGTGAGAAAGAGAGAGACAGACAGAGAGAGAAAGAAACAAAGAGAGGGAGGGAGACAGAGAGAGACAGGGGGAGAAAGAGAGAGACAAAGAGATAAAGAGAAAGAGAGAAAGAGATATAGTGAGAAGGAAAGAAAGAAAGAGACAGAGAGAGAGAGACAGAGAGAGAGAGGAGGGGGGGCAGAGAGAGCGAGAGGTCAGATAAAACGATCATCTCATTACATAGGCCTGGCTCCAGTTCCTGTTCATGATGACTCGTCCATTGTTTACATCTGAGCCGAGGGGAAAATGTTATCTGACAGAACAGCAGACATTCTACTCAATGTTTATTTCATTAGCCACTCACTTCTGCCTCTTAGCTTCAGAGAGAAACCATAGAGAGAAAAACTGGCACCGTATATTTATCCAAAAGACAGACCCAGCAGCAGAGAGAGGCATGTTTCTAGTAAACCCCAGTGTATCATCTCACATTTACACAGATTAGATTAAACCAACACAAAATAAATCATGTATGACAAGACTTCTTATATCAGGACATATCAGGATGTAATAAAGATACTTATTGTAAAAAAAAAAGTTGTAAAAGGGGCACCGGTGGGAGCTCTATCTGTTTGTCTCTAGGGACATATTAAAATGCTTTCCCAGGAATGTTAACTTAAACTTAGCTTTTATTATCACCGCAGATCTAACCTGTAACTTGTCCTTAACATTTACATGAAGTTTTGGATCATTTTAATGCCTTTCTGTTGGATTGCAAGCAAAGAAATAGAAACTTCAAGGAGACAAACAGGTGTCTGATCTGAACAGAAAAAGTTATATTGCACATTCAAGATAACATTAAGGCTAAATACTGCTTAATAAAGTTATGTGGATATATTAAGGTCTTGACTTTGCACCTGGTGCCATTCCGAAATGAAAGTCAGAAGCTCTGATGCTTAAATTGTATTGATCACAGGCTCCTTAAAATGCATTGTTTACATTTTTTACTTGCGTTTTCAAACTATCTTCAGACTTTTTTGTCAGGGTTTGCTAATCATGGTAACTGCTGAACATCCCTCCAATAGAGATTGTGATGCTACTGCAAAGTGTCAGTAAGGTGCTGGAAGCTTGAGGGCCAAAACAATTGGTCTGAGGGCCACATTTAGCCCCCGGGTCATAGTTTAGGCATGCCTGGCATAGACAAAACAATAGAAAGTGACTTTGAAAGCGGAACTGTATTATTCTAGTTATTTCAGTAGCTATTAGTCAATTCTCTGTTGTATCATTCTCTGTTGATTCACTCTCACATTCATTTACTGAGGAGTCCCTTTGACCTGGACACATTTTTACAGTTTAACAGATCTAAAACACACACGTCTAAAACACATCTAACCGGTATTTGGACTTTGGAGGTGCCCCAATGACATGGCACGAGCTTTAGAACTGGTGAGGCAAAGTGAAGTGGGTTTAAAAATGTTGATGGGCACCAAGCTGCTCATATTTTCTTTATAAGCACATAAGAATCACATTTGTGTACCAGCAGTATGGCATTAAAATCTCCTTAGAGACAAGCAGGCGACGCCACCAGACCCAAATTGCAGGTCTATAGAAAATATGTTAAAATGTTAAAAGTTTTTTGCTTGTTTTTTTTTTCTAATAACAACGTCTGCGGCTGAATAAATGCAAGATAGACAGGTTTAATGACGTACAATGGAACCATAGACTGTATAAAGAAGTGGACAAAGCGAGTGTGGCCCCATAACGCTCACGATTCTGGTGGTTACAGGGGTGAATTTGGACCACAGCTCTATATTATGATTTTTATGGACAAAACAGCCACAAAAAAAAGAGAAGAAAACAGGATTTTGTAGAGCAGGTTAATACGCACATTTTAAAACCAAAATGACAAGACTCACAGCAGCAGTTACATAGAGAGCGACGACTCTATTCCAAACTTTAGGCCTTTGACAGCACTAAAGATGCCGTTTCTGTCAGGGTTTGGTGTCTGTTATGTGTTCCCCCCTCCCTTCTGTGTCTGTCTGCTCCTCTCGGGGGTGTGGCTGGGCTAATGCTGCAGTGTGGATCACCTGCTCGATGGTTCACCTGCAGCTAATTGTCTAATCAGCCCCACTACTTAGTTCTGTCCTTGTCCTTTGTTCTGTGTCAGTTCATTCCTCCTCTATCCCTTGTCTACGTCCTCGTCCTGCTTGTCCACGTCCACGTCCTCGTCCTGCTTGTCCACGTCCATGTCATCGTCCTGCTTGTCCATGTCCTCGTCCTGCTTGTCCACGTCCTCATCCTGCTTGTCCACATCGTCCTGCCTGCCCTTGTCGTCCAGTCTGTCTACCTGTGAGTCTACCCCAGTGTCTTCCCTCCGTCTATGTCTCCAGCCAGTTTCCATCAACACATCCTTCATTCCCGGCAATAAACCTGTTTAACATCTACCTGCGCCTATGTCTCTGCTTTGGGGTCCTCAACGACACTCAAACCATGACAGTTTCCACACTTGATTTTTACCCAGTAGACGAGGCCCCACATTTTTTCAAAGTTTTTTCAAGTTTTGCTTTGATGAATGAACAACCCTCAGACTTAAACCACACGTCTAGACCTTTGCCACTTTGACACGTCTCTTACAGGTTTGCACGTCTCTGCTGTGATTTGCATGTCTTTGCTCTGCTGCACTCCGACTTCCTGTTATTATGAATCAAACACCACAACTTTCACCTAAAAACAATTTTCAGCGGTTGAAGTTGAATAATTTTAGGGCAAAGAGTCAGATCAGACTGTTGAGATTTAGTGTGTTAAAGGAGCAGGATGTAACTTTTCTGAACTTATTTATAAACCATTTAATTGCTAATAGAAATAAACTGAAATCATGAGTTCTTACTGTGACTATGCTTGCCTCTCCACATAGATCTGACCTGTAACTTTGCCCGGTGGCATCATCTGCTTGTCTCCATGAAGATAAGTTTGGTTAATGTCGTACTGTGGAATATTCCAAGCTGAACAAACAGCTCCATGGAGACAAGCAGACAGTGGACCCTCACACCAGAAAAGTTGCACAGTACAGTGGTCCCTCGTTTATCCTGGGGGTTACGCTCTAAAAATAACCGCCAATAGGCGAAATCTGCGAAATATCTTTATTTTTTACAATTATTATATATGTAAAGCTGTAAAACCCCTCACACCTCACACTTTATACACTTTTCTCAGGCAGGCTCCATGATGTAAACTGAGGAGCAGGTCTATGTGTGGAAAACATTGTGTCTTTTTTCCCACTGAAGACCTTAGTGCAAGTGTCTTTTTCCGAGTGAAGAACATAGTTATGGGTTGTTGTTGGCGCTGTTTTTTCTTCTGGGCGAGAAGATTCTTATAAACAGACATGCCACCCTCGATTACGCAGAACAGCCAACAGGGCGTAGAACACAATGTTCTTTCATACGCTGTTAAAAAAATAAAAAATAAAATTGCACACAAAAAATCCGCTAAACAGCGAGGCCGCGAAAGGTGAAGCGCGTTATAGTGAGGGACGACTGTACACATTTAAGGGATTGCAATAGGAGCACTGGTCATAAAGGTTAGCTAAATGATGACGTTCTGCATGTATGTCTATGGCGAAATATTCAGTAGTTACTATGTTGACGCAATGCACACATTAGCAAACAGCCAAAAAAAAAGCTTTAAGGTGGTCAGAAAACTAAAAAAAAAATACAAAATTGGTTTAAATAACACATTTTCAGGAACCTGTGATTAATACGAGTGTCCCTCACCAAAGGGACTAACTGGGAAACTGTTGGCTAATGCTAATTGTGTTTAACAGGACAAATAAAATCACCTAAGTTCGTTAAAACAAACCTCAGATTAAAGTCTAACAGAGACAGACAGAGGAGTGTCTACAGTTAACATAACACCCCAGGAAATGTTGGTAACATCAACTTCAAAGTACCAACATGGTGTGAATACAATAATAGCAGTAATATTATCAGTAAAAGTCAGTGCAGGAAACAATATCACTAAAAGAATGAAGAGAATAAATGATTCTCTTCAGCTGACCTTTTAGTTCAAAGACTTTTGTGTGGGGTTTATTTTATATCATTGCGAGATAAGTGCCTTTGTAGAGGCTGGCATTCTCCACACGCTTTTTTAGTTTACTTGTTGGGTTTTTTTTAGACGACTATTGATACTTTGTAGCTCATGTCATCAAAGTTCACCGGGTCTGTGAAGTTAACGGAAAGCACTACTCTGTTACTCAAGTTAAAGTTCCGTTTCTGATCTTTACTTTAACAAAAATCTGATCAGAAAGAACTGACTTGTAAACTGAGTTGCAACTACAATGATGATTAGAACATTGTGTCACCATGGCATGAACAATTCAATTCAATTCAATTCAATTCAATTTATTTTGTAGCGCCCAAAATCGCAACAACAGCAGCCTCTAAGGGCGTTCCAAGATATGGATGAGTAAAACATACACACAGACGCAACGAACATCTCAACAGAAATGCAAGTAAAACACCCTGAGCG
The DNA here is from genome assembly GCA_034769755.1 of Odontamblyopus lacepedii. Classification (NCBI taxonomy): domain Eukaryota; kingdom Metazoa; phylum Chordata; class Actinopteri; order Gobiiformes; family Gobiidae; genus Odontamblyopus; species Odontamblyopus lacepedii. The sequence goes on from CM068351.1 coordinate 14,788,410, forward strand.
CGGAGTCACTGCAAAGTATCAGTAATCATTTAGAAGCTTTTTATTTATCTACTTATTTTTAATCACAGAATCACAGAATGAATGAGCATAACAACATACTACGCCTTATTATTTTTCATATTATACATTCTCATTAACACTGAATTTATGACAGATTTTCCCATGTTTCTGCTACTGCATCATGATAGCAACTCCCCCACTATTAAAATACAGTTCTTAATGTACTGTATATCCCTACTTAATCCCTCTTGCCTGTTTTTAGGTGCTGAGTTAGTGTAGCCCGCATGGTTTCATATTTCATCTGCAAACTAAATCTCAAAGCAGTAGGTCTATGGAGATTACTATTTCTTGCTTCAACTGTGAAAAAGTCCATGGCTCAGTGTGTTTCTTAATGTCTTTGGTGTAGGCCCAGGGCAAACATGAAAGAAAAATAGTTTCATTTAATGCAAATATGGTGCTGGTTTGGGGGAAATTTACTATTCTGATGAAAAACACAATTTCACATTTTTATTTTAAATCATGCAGTTGTATGAACTGTTCAGAATATCACATCTAAAGCACAAGAAGGCCCATTAACAATTATGGACAAAAACTGTAATAAGTAATTTAATTGATCAATGCTTGAGTTTTTGCGCCATTCTAATGAGGCTATTGCTTAACACGGCTTTTAAACTTGTATAGTATATGTTTATGTGTATGTATATGCATGTGTATATGTATATGAATGTGTATGTGTATATGTACTATAAAACATGAATAATGACATTTAAAGACATCGCAACTTGTCCCCACAGTCACCTGTCACTGTAAGATTAAACTCTAACTCCAGTAACAGACTCTCAGACAGAGCAGTGCCCTCTGTTAGCACCCCCAGAGAATATTGATATGATGACATCAGCTGTGAAGCCAAAATATTCATAATAGGCTATACGTGCAGTAGTATTTGTTGTTGTAGTAGGCTTAGTAGTAGTTGTACATGTGCCAGATCTGAGCTGTCCCACCATGCCTCCCCTGTGCCTCCGCTGAGCTACAACAACCCCTGTCACTTATGACCCAAATTTGAACCAAACCGAACGATGTAGGCAAACGGCAAACAGATCCTGAATTGAATCAAAGGTGTATTGTTCATGTGAATTATTGAATATTTTGAATTGTTTAAATTTGTAAGACCCAATGAAACGCTAGAAGGTGTAAAACTCGCTTGGATGAGCCATGATACGTCTTCACTCTAAAACTTTTGTCCAGTTGACAGGATTTCTTTTGCTATTTGGACGAAATACACACAGTTTAAAACTGATTTCAGATCTTGATGTGGTAAAACTGTTAAATTGTGGCATCCAGTATGCATGAAAACATACTATTGTTATAGCCTGTTTGTGTTTAACTGAAAAAAATAACATATTGATAATTTGCAGCTGATGTCATCAAGATTCCCTTGGAGTGTGAAGCTAACTGTAGGCACTGCTCTGTCTGACACTCCGTTACTCAAGTTAGACTGAGTTTTGTTTTAACACAGTCTGACTGATTTAGCTGGAAATGCAAAATGTCAAAAGGCCTAATTCATTTAAGTTATATCAATGCTTGAGTCTGACTTCTAAAGTGACCAAGTTAAGTGGCCAAATAATACAGTGAACTGTTAATTTTGATGTTTTATTCAAAATGAAATTGTAGCCCTATTTAAGCTAGTTTGCTATTTCATGATCATTTAGAATTGTAAAATGGATTATAAGGTATATGGTTGAAATAAGCCAGTGTCTTAATTATATTTTCTTATTATTTCAGCCATAGTACTTTCTGAAATATACTTTTATCCCATTTGTACTTAGCCTGTGGTAAAAGATGACATTTAAACTTACAGTATTTTACAAACCAGAATAATGTCACTGTAATCTACCAGTAACATCACAGCATTTATTTACACCCAAAACACAAAACATGAGCTGTCAGCCAACTCTACTTTGACTACTCCTACTGCTGCTACACTCAAAGACACTTTACAAAAAAAGTAGTATTAGGTTAAAAGTTCTTCCATAGTAGTATTAGTTGCAGTAGTAGTTGAAGTTGTGGTTTGTAATAGTGGATCTAGCATTTTATCAGTGCTAGTACTTTGTACTAGTAATAGCTGTAGTTAAGTAGTAGTAGAAAACAAAGGAAAAGTATACTTAGAATACTTTTAATGGCGGTGGTAGTAGTTAGGAGTAAGTAGTAGTAGTAGTAGTAGTAGTAGTAGTAGTAGTAGGTTAGAAGTTCTACCAGTTGAAGTAGTAGTTGTTGTGGCTTTTAGTAGTAGTATTTAGTAGTAGTATAGTGTTGTATTTTATCCATAATTGTACCTCTGAATTAGGAGTAGTAGTAACAATGGTAGTAGTATCATAGTAGTAGCCCTAGTAGTAGTAGTAGTAGTAGTAGTAGTAGTAGTAGTAGTAGTAGTAGTAGTAGTAGCAGTAGTAGGAGTAGTGGTAGTAGTAGTAGTAGTAGTAGTAGTAGTAGTAGTAGCAGTAGTAGTAGTAGTTGTAGAAGTAGTAGTATGTTAGAAGTTCTACCAGTTGAAGTAGTAGTTGAAGTTGTGGCTTTTAGTAGTAAATGTTGTATTTTATCCATAATTGTAGCTCTGAATTAGGAGTAGCAGTGGTATCGTAGTGTAGCCTAGTAGTAGTACTAGTAGTAGCACTGATAGGAGTTGCAGTACATAGTAGTAGGCCTAGTGCAGTAGTAGTAGTAGTAATAAAAGTAGTATTTACCTGTCGTTATACGTGTACCAGATGAGGGTTGTAAGCAGACTCAGCAGGAGGAAAATCGTCAGCATCAAAGAGAACAGAGATCTGAGCTGTCCCACCATGCCTCCCCTGTGTCCCCCCTTTTTACCCCTGTGTCCCCCTCTGTTACCCCAGCCCCGCTAAGCTCCTGCCCCGTTAGCTGCAACCACCCCAGTCTGTGGAAACTGTTAAATCTGTCCCTTAACTCTCCTCCCCCTCCCCCTCTTCTTCCTGTCTCACTTTCTCACTCTTTTTTCACTCTTGTTTGGGCAAGCCTAGTCTTCTAAGTTTCTTCTCTGCTGTACTTTCTGGTTTGCATCCAAGTTAGAAATATTTTCAGTCCAGTTTTTGGTGCCAAGTTGAAGCCACAAAAAGCCTCTGTTGAACGCGCTTCATCCTTGTTAGTTATATGGGGCAAACTGACCATTCCTGCCCCTCTTACTTGGTCTTATGTGATTCTCCGCCCCCAAAGTTCTTTCTATGAGCGCTGTGTTGAGCCCTCCCACCACGTTCATCCCCCGCCCCCACAGTAGCCCTCTCCTTCCCCCCCGAACTCAAAGCAGGCAGTAACATGAGTGGCCAGTCCTGAATTAGACTGACTATAGGCTACATGATGTGGAAGTGAAAACGTTCATCGTGCAAACACGTTCATCGTGTTTTTTGCATATGATTTAACATAGATTTAGTGGAAATGTGAAGTGTGAAGTGAAAGTAGGAGTAGTAATAGTGTTGTTGCAGTAGCAGGGGTAGTACATGCAATAGTTGTAGTACAGATTGCAGTAGTAGGAGGACCAGTAATAGAACTTTAGAAGTAGCAGCAGCAGTGTTGCAGTTGAAGATACTAATAATTTCCCTTGTGTATCAATCAAGTTTATCTAAGTATAAGAGATAATGTTTTGAACTCTCAGTTTCTTGACTTTCTGCCTATCAGGAAGTCCCCTCAAACACATCTTACCTTCTTCATATAGCAGAGTATAGGAGGCTTACATTCACTATTTCTCATCCTGCCGTTTCTTGTCTGTGATCCTTTGTACTTTTTTGTATTAACAAAATGTTAACTATTAAGTATTTTTTTCTTAGATTACACTCAGACTCTGAGGTGACTGGGCTTTCTCTGTCGCTGGCCCCAAACTCTGGAACAAACTGCCCCCCAATATACGAATCATCACAGACTTTGGCCTGTTTAAATCCAAAACTTATCGATAGAGCTTTTTCAAAATGGCCAAAAGTGCCGCAATGTAGGGTAAACGTCACTTCTGGTCAAAGCTTTTCTATGGCCAAATATCTGTGGAAATGTCTTGAGTATTTTCCACCAGCTTCAGAAATCTACCTACTCTATCACCAAATCTTCATCCAACAAGGTCGACAAAGAACATATTCTGTCCATGAAGAATTTATCCACAACTATCAAGGGAAGAAAGACAAAAGCTTAAAGGTGAACAACGACAAGCATTAGTGAACTACTAACGTAAGTAAGGAAGTAATTCATTAATAAGTAACTTGTTAACCTAGACTGATTCCTAAAAATTAATTTCATGATGTAGAGCATAGACAGTGAGATTTGTGCAGTTTAAATGCTAGACATGTAATCTGTGAACATCTGTAGCATTCGGCAGATATTTTGCCATAGAAAAGCATTAACCAGAAGTGACATTTACTCTATATCTCGGCACTTCCGGCCGTTGTGAAAAAGATCGTTTACCATTGTCACTGGGTTTAACACTAAGTAACACTTAAGTACCATTTCTTTTATTTCATTGGTTACTGGTTATTGGTGGGTTATAAGTTTTTATGTTGTGTTGGTTTTATTGGAGCACCTTTGTTACCTTGAGTGTTGTAAAAAATTCTAGAAATAAAGTTTGATTGACTGAGATTGTACTTGCACGCCTCAGTACTGCAACTGTAAACAGATTTCTTTTATCAAATTAGAAGTCGGCTGTTTTAAGTGAAGTTACACTGTTATTTTTCTGGTGAAGTGTAAGCTGCCTGCTACGAACTCTATGGTGATATTATTTCTTTTCCTGGAATGGTCCACAGTACAAGGTTAGACTTGGACACCTTGAAAAACATACATTGTAAGTTATTTTGACTGCATTTGGGAAATTAGAGGATGTTGTGGAGGTTAAGGACAGGAAGTCTTCTCCCAGTGGGACAGCAGCCTGCAGCAGTCACATTCTGATGAGAGAAACACAGAAACTACCAGGCCAGAATACACAAACATTACTGACATGCAGAGCCACACCTCGTCTTGCGGCAGGGCTCCTCTGTAATTTCAATTTTCATTGTAGAACGACGCACGGAGTCCCTCTAAACCAGGATAATGATAGCTGCCATGAGAAGAAGAGCAGAGTAAGCCAAACTCTGCCTCAACAACCACAAACAAAACACAAGTGCCCTCTCAGACGGCTGGACATTATCTGCAACCAATGGCTTTTAAAGGGCTTATAGTGCGCTGTTTTCTGATCTTTGTCGTAATGCTTCATCATCAAAAACATATCTGGAGTTGTGTTTTGGGTTTTTCATTCACCCATGTTGAGGCCGAGTTCTTCTTTTAAACTGAAAACACTCTGTTCCACCTTGTAATGTCATGCCATTATGCAGGAAGTGCTCCACTGTGTTTTTAAACTCCACACACCTTCACTAGAATAATTTGGAGAGCCCTAAATTCACCAATCTTTACTGAACTAAAGCTAAAAAGTAGATGTTAACTTGAAAGCTGCCACTTACAGACATCACAAGGTGGAACAGCTTTGGAGATGTAGACAGACCAATAAACCAGGATTACTCAGACATGTGTGAATGAAACAAAACACAACTCCAGGTGTGTTTTTTAATGAAGTAACAGCATTATAACATGGTTTAAAGCTCACAAGAATCAGTTTTGCATAATATAGGACCTCACATTATAACATGGAAAAACATATTGTGGCCAGAGATAAAAGTTGTGACAAATACTTTTTATATGTTTTATAAAGTAAAAGAAAACTTCTAACTACCAGACCTATGGCTACACTACAAGTAGGCCTACCTGTATTCACTATTCTGTATTAGGTATATAAAATGCACTTCAAGATCCACTATACAACTTTCTCTATTTTTCTCTACTTTAGTGCTTTGCCTAAAAGTTTCACAGTATATCATTAAATAAACACACACAATTACTTAATTAGAAGTGTATTTATTTTTCAAAAATACTTAGGAGAATATGCAGTCTGTGTGAGTGGGATTGCCTCTCCACAGATCTGCCCTGTAGCTTGGTTTAGCAGCACCACTTGCTTCTCTCAGTGGAAACAGATCAGTTTAATGACATATAGTGAAATTCTGTGGCAAAACAACATCTTAATGGAGACACGGTGAGGAGTTCTTCACTAGTACTTTTGTGTACTTTTTTACTTACTTCTTGTTCAAGTTCTGCAGAAATACGTCACGTGGTTAAAATTCTCCCCACAGACCAGAATGTGATCTAAACCATGTGTAAAATGGCTGGCAGTTTACAAGGGTCTGAGACTGTTCTCAGGAAGAGAAGACCAGAGGGGCCTATCAGAATGAGGGAAACTAGATCAAAACATCTCCAAAACAGTAGTTCTTTTTGAGTATTTGTCAAAATTTACTCTAGAAATCAACAAATTATTGTGCACTTGTGTGTAGAAAAATCTAACCCTAACCCTTAAAGGTCTTGTATTACGCAAAATTGACTCTTGTGAGCTTTTAGTCATGTTATAATCCTTTTACCTTCCTACCTATCTCGAGGAACACATTTCGTTCTGTCATGTGTTTCTTTCGCATGCTTGAATGACAAATAAAGAACCTTGAACCTTGGTAATATGAGCCCTTTAAATTTCAATATCTAATATAATATCTAATTTCTATATATCTTTTAAGGTGCGCCGCATGGCGGCAGCTGGTTGGCAACAGTGTCTGGAGAGAATTTTCCCATACTGCACCTGCCGGTGGGCTTTTTGCTCTCTGGCACCAAGGATCGTGTGTTTATCGAGACTGAGGATGGGACAATGTGTTTGCTGATGTCTATGTTAGATCATGTTTCCATGTTTTTCACTGTGAAGCCCATTGGGGCAACTCTTATTGTGATTCTGGGCTATAGAAATAAAATTGAATTGAATTGAAATTTTAAACATATATATTTGTATAGTGGTGGCACGGTATATGTATTCGTATTGAACCGTCGTGGTACGGGGGTCACGGTTCGGTGCGCGCATTTTGACGGAGAATATACGGTACAAAGGTTTAATATTGAACTGACCACGGGACTTTCCTTTTGCGACGGTTTCCTTAATCATTGCCATGTGCAAGCCCTGATTGGTCCATGAACATAGATGTCTGGATTGGTCTAGCTAGCAAACTTCGCCTTCAAATACAAAACTGCTGTTGTTGAAAGTTGCTGCTGTTAGCTCGTTGCAGAGGGGTGAAAGACGATGGGGAGTAATTCAAGCCCGGAGTTAGAAGACCCACCACCATCATTTAAGTCGGTGGTGTGGGCAGGGCTCTACAGTGCGCCCATTTCACTCGCATTTGCGAGTAAATATTTCGGCGTGCGAACGAGAAAAACAAAACAGGGGCACCTGTGCGAGTGCTTCTGCAGCCACAATAAGGAGCTGCGCACAGACGTAACGTGACAAGTTAAACGTTCTAAATGTATCAAACATTAGGGGCGCACTCACACTAGGACTTCAGAATCGTGCCCAAGCCTCGATCGCCCCTAAAGCGTGGCACGCTTTCCCAGCGCAAGCGCAACCGAACACCTCCAACCGCGCACGACCCCAGCATACGAGCTCCGCGTGTGCCGCGATATCACTCATAGAACAATCTCCGCTTCAAAACACACCCATGCCCCCTTAAACGAGGCGCGCCGCAGCAGGTCCCACACAGTAGACACCCCCGTGCCGCTGGACTTCCTCCTCCGCTAAAGCCAGAGCTTTGTCTTGGTTTTGTCTCGGACTCGAGCGCATTTGAACTCAGTCTCGTCACGGACTCAAGGTCTGAATACTGAGTGCGGTCATATTTCATTACTGCCGCTGCTTTCGGCAATAAACTTGTGTGCGGGACCTATGCGCTGGAGCACGCGGACACTCCGTGTGGCACCGCCAGTGCGCGGCTCGTCCACCACTGCGCGCACCCAGAAGGTACCTAAAAGGCACCTAAAAAGACCATGTGTTAAAACTTCACTGATGTACCCAGCTCAGTAACCAATCAATATACTCAATGTGGTGCTTGCGTGTTCACTTGTTTTACATGTTTTACTTTTACTTGTTTTACTACAAGTTGCCGTTATCTCAGCTGGAGATTTAGGCAATAAAAAGCTGCCTTTGAGGACAGCCTTTCTGGTTATGTTTTTTTTTCCAGCACTGTACCGAAAATGTACCGAACCGTGGGGTCTGTACCGAGGTACGTACCATACCGTGAATTTTGTGTACCATGCCACCCCTATATTTGTAAAAGTTTGGCAGCTCTTGGCTACGTTATTGCGAAGAAGACAGTTTACATCACAGGGTCTGATTATGAAATTTCACTTCTGAGCCAAGGCCTGAGCTCAGTCTTTGTTGACATGTCTTTGCTGATAGCTCTGTCTGACCCATGGCATCATCAGAGGTTATAATACTCCCTACAGAATGTTTAGAATCACTGCACACACAGCCTGGCACTGATATAAACTTTCTATCCCATTCATTTTAATGGGAGGTTTTCATCTCCACAAACCTGACTCTTATTTGGTCTAGAGGAGGGCTTTTTGCTTGTTTCCATGGAAATGTTACTTTGCTACAAACTTGTACATTAGGCTATGGCATAAAATGTATATCTCCATGGAGAAAGTGCCGAAATATGGTTTTAATTTTCTATTTCCAAAGAGTGCCGAGACTAGAGGACGTGAAAAGAAGAAAACTATGTAGACGTATCAAAAGCGCAGTGTGTAACTTTCTGCATGTGATGGGCAACCTCCAGAAAGCTACATAATGTGTCTTTAAAGGTGCATTGTGTAACTTTGCTGGTGCTGGTGGAATGTCTGTCAAATGCTTTTCTCCATGAACATGTTATTGCTTTCTCTGGAATACTTTACAGTCTGGTATTTGACCTTTCTTTCTTCATAGAGACTAAACCAAACCAAGTTACAGGTCAGATCTGTGGAGAAGCGACGTTGCTCACCGTCAGAATGCCTGTATTTCTAGGTATTTTGGGGCTAGAAAACCATTTGTAACTGAATAAATGTAAGCTAGAGCTGTTTAATATACTGTGGGACATTCCAGGCAGAGTAATGACATACCATAAAACACCCTTTAAACGCAGGGGTACATTTTGATAAATAACTGCCAGTTCCAAATAAACGCCAAGTCTAATGTGCGTGCTGGAAGACAGAAGTCGTGCTGCAACAACAGGACGCAGGACTGATGCTCGCGTTATCTCTGCAGAAAATGAAACTTAAAACCACATAGCTAATTTGCAAAATCGCTGAAGTAAAAACAGCTCCTTGTACCGCTGATGCACAGAAACGAAACTTAAACCCACGTGGCTAATTTAACGGTTTCAAATGAGGGGAAACTCTAGTTCTGTAGATATTTTGTTGTAACGTTTTAAAATAACTGTATAGAAAGCCGCCTAAATTATAGTCATAGTGGTTAAAAGAATTTGAGCACCATATTTACCCAGGTTTGCTGAGCATGATTTTTGTGAAGGAGGAATTAATCGCCCATCCCAAATCACCGCTTGGGCTGTTAAGTGATTGAAACAAATAAACACCCCCACTCATATTTGGTATTTTACGGTATCCACAGAGAAAATCTTTCTTTAATAAGTCATTGTTTTCTTGCTTTCAGGGCTCTTTGAATTCCAGTCCTAAAAGAAAGCAGGTTTTGGACCAGACGTATATTTTATATGTCTTCATACTTGGAATATCTCGAACAGAAGAGGATAATAAAAGCGCTGCACACAGAGGCCAGCCGCTGGGCAGGGAGATCCACAAGGATGACCCCTGATGCATCATGGGATACTGTCAGGAATGTGCAGAGGAAATGGCCTTATTACTGTAGAATAGAAATATTATTAGAAGAAATACAGGGCCCCAATACAGTGCTACAGTTCAAAGCAGTTTGTGTTTACCTGATTTTTTTAACCAAAGGAGCAGATGAAGCAAGATGAAATGAATGAGGAAATATTGTCTTAATACAGTTATGAGATTTAATAATTTGTACAGTGAGATACCATGTCAGGTAATTCACATGCTTTGGACCAGTTCATTACAGGTGAAAACACTACCAAATGTCCTATATTTGGCAAACCCACTCATTTAGTGTTTTTTTCCTTTCCTTGAACATTGAACGAAGGTGTGTCCAAATTTTTCACTGGTAGTTTATATCAGACTTAAGCCAACTCAGTGTGCAAACTGACCCGAATCAATGCTATAATGAATTACAGTCACCTTCATGACTTACCTTATGATTTACCTGTTTTTCAAGTTTAGTTTTACGTTGGACAAGGAACTGAACCAGGCTCCATAGCATATACATGTAACCTGATTAAAAGATTTGTGATTTTGCACAGTATGTCAACTTTAATATATTATGCATTTAGTTATGTTCAATTAACATAAAATATATAATTTGGATAAACAAAAAATTGCATAGAATACTTTCAATAAGGATTGTGGACAGGGAGAGATGCTTTGCAGCCGTGTCTCCAGCTGTCCTCACTGCTCCACACTGTTTTTATATCCATAAACTCACAGAGGAGCGAGTATCGCAGCAGGACTCATACCTGCCTCACTATTTAATAGATATTAAGATAGAAAAAAAGTAATGCAATACTTACTTTCCCTAGTAACTAGTTATTTTTATAATGGAGTAACTCAGTTACTAACTCAGTTACTTTTTGGGAGTAACTATAGCTAATTACTTTTTCAAAGTAACGTGGCCAACACTGGATAACAAGTTGTTGAAATAAATGAATAAAAGCACAGAGTAAATGAAAACAGGTCAGTAAGTGTATACACAGGTGAGTGTTTAAATTAGTTTTAAACGACTCGACGGGTTTTGCTATTCTAAGATTTTAAGTGATGAACTAAACCCAGTTTTGATTGAAACTAGTATCATGGAGAAATCGTTGACATATGTGAAGTCTGTCACCGAGCTGTGATTCAGAGGTCGGTTTAGACACGATCACTGCCAAACTCCTATTCTAGTGTTAGTGGCAAAATATAATAGAGCTTTATGTATTCACTCATTCATTTTTCTAAAGGGCTGTGGGGGAAGGTAAGAAAGTAAAAGTAGTAAAGTACTGTACTTAAGTATACATTTTTGATTTCTGAACTTTATAAGTAGATTTTAATGTAGATACTCTTTGCTATTTTTACTTCACTGTATATTCAACTACATTTTAGAGGACTGAAAAGTCAAATCTGTATCAAAATCACTACATGTGAACAGGGCTCTACGCTAACTTTTTTTTTCAGGAGCACATGTGCCCCTAAGTTAAAAATTTTAGGAGCACAGAAAAAAATATGGGGGCACAAATAGGTTTTCGTTTTGAACGATTATTACAGTGCAGAACTTGCACACACCAACACCAACACTGAATAAATTTAATACAAAAAACAAAAGCATTATGACTGTACTTTTCCTGCATGATCGCAATGTTTTTATAAATATATCTTCATTTTATCTGGTTAATATTTAGACTTAAAATAAGCCAAACAAACTGTACTGCACTGAAACACTCTGTGGTCCTTTTTCGACCTTCACCCACAGTTTAAGAACCTCTTCTTTAAGAGAACTTCCACTGCACTTTACACAAAACTGTTTCAAAGTGAATAAAGTGTGTAGGATTTTTAAACCTGTATTTTCAAATTCATAACTGGAGTTACATTCTCTTACTGGTTTTAAAGTGTTTTTTAGCCTCTGCACATTTACCAAACAAAACGCACATTGTGACAGATTTATTTGGCATTTTCTTAGGCAAACTTCTGCCCACATATCGCCTGCTCTGTGCTGTAGGTCTGCTCTGTGCGGACACGGACATAAAATTAGTATTGGCGTATTTGACGAGGCGGATGGACAGGTGGGATGTTTAACCTGCCCTGTAATCCACACTGCTACATGAGGGTGCCGCTGTGGACAAGCCGCGCGCTGGCGGTGCCGCACGCGTGTCCGCGGGCTCCACTGCACAGGTCCCGCACACGGTACAAGTTTAGTGCCGACAGCAGCGGCCGTAATGAAAAATGACCGCACTCAGTATTCAGACCTTGAGTCCGTGACAAGACCGAGTCCAAATGCGCTCCAGTCCGAGACAAGACCAAGACAAAACTTTCGCTTTAGCGGAGCTGGAAGTCCAGCGGCACAGGGGAATCTACTGAGTGGTGGAACAGGTGTGGGTCCTGCTGCGGGGCGCTCCTCGTTTAAGGGGGCGTGGGTGTTTTGAAGCGGAGTTTGTCCGTATGAGTGATATCGGCGCACACGCGGAGCTCGTATGCTGGAGTCGTGTGCGGTCGGAGGTGTCGTGCCCGGGCACGGTTCGGTTGCGCTCGCGCTGGGCAAGCGTGAGGCGCTTTAGGGGCGATCCAGGCTTGGGCACGATTCTAAAGTCCTAATGTGACTGCGCCCCTAATGTTTGACACATTTAGAACGTTTAACTTGTCACGTTACGTCTGTGCGCAGCTCTCCTTATTGTGCTGCAGAAGCACTCGCACTGGTGCGACTGGTTTGTTTTCGTCGTTCGCACGACGAAATATTTACTCGCAAATGCGAGTGAAATGGGCGCACTGTAGAGCCCTGCATGTGAAGCTTTATTAGATCTCAGAATCTTTGTGAAACATTTTTACTCTAGAAGTACATTTTTAAATGAACGCTTTAATATTCTGGTATCTACTTTTATTTAACTGATACAAATGAGTACTGTAGGATCCCATGCTCTGCTATATAAAAACTCCAGGTATGTTTGTGATGAGGAATTATAACATAGATCAGAAAACATAGTGTATTCTTAATTCAAAGTCTCATAGAGGTTTATCCATGACATTTCCATTTCATTTTGTCAGTTTGTTATATTATTTCTGCACACTCTATACTTAATATAGACTCAGTGCCTTGTTACAGTTTTTGCCCTGTAAGATCATTATAAAAGAGCACTGGCCAGGAGCTTTTGCCACTATCAGCAGAGACCATCTGTTGCATCTGCATCACAGGCTGACTGGGTGGAGACTGCGTGGAGGGCTCCCAACCACATTTAGTACTGCAGAAGGAGCTTTTGTAGTAGTTATTGAACCAAATATCACAGCACTATGCCTACACCAGTACTGATGCTTTGCAGCTGATGCCATCAACATTCTCTGGTGATGCAATGCTAACTGTAGCTTTATTAGGCTTTATTAGACTTTAATCTGAGTCTAATAAAGTTTAATGCAATCTGGCCATAAAGAACTGATTTAGCTGGGACAGATGAGCTGATTTGTGCAGTTATATATATATATATATATATATATATATATATATATATATATATATATATATACATATATATATGTATATATATATATATTAGGGGTGTGTTAAAAAAAATCGATACGGGGATACATCGTCGTGGGCCTCTTGGCGATACACGTATCGATACGGAGGCGTCAGTATCGATATTTTACATGCAACAAACATTATTTATCAAGCTTCAGCAAACTGCGTCTGATAAGTGATCCTTGCTTGCAATGCGCATTTCATATTGTCAAAGGCAGCATTCCTTCTGCACTACAGCCTTGTTAAGGCCATATCTTAAGTTTACTTTCATCAAAGGTAGTTGCATGTCAGCATACAGCCTTGTTAAGCCATGTTTACATTAACACCCACCCGCCCGCCGGCGCGCGATTACACAACTTTAAAAAGTCAAGCCAGATATTCACCGTACTTATTTTTCCAATATTGACATGCTATACATCGTTTGAAAGCTTAATTCCTCAGTAAAAAAAAAACATATCATTCATTTTATGCCACACAGCGAGCCCAAAGAGCCATAACTTATAATTCTCGAAAATATTCATCGCATTTCTTACCTTTGAGCCGGTTCTGTCGGTCCGAAACGGGTCCAATCCAGGAATAGCTGTGCTCAATTAGTCCGTAACAGTCCACAGAAAAAGAATATCCAGTTGCTTTTTTCATAAAATAATTCCATGTGGAGAAATAATCCAGAAAGTCCGAGTTTTTCTGAATGGATGAGCGACGCATATCTCTACTACTCTCGCTCTTGGTCCTTAGCATAGCTAAACGCTTAGCTCCTGTTAGCGGTGTGGGGTACGTTTGTTTTCTCCACACTCTTAGCTACAAAACAAGCGTATCCAGGCTTCGGTCCGGCTACGGGGCGCCGCACTACAGCTTGGGGAACAAAACGAGCGCGTCCAGTTAGCGGCGTATTACGCATGACCGAGGGACAGTTCCACGGCAAAACCTCTTCAGTCATTGGTTCTTTCAGGAAATGATTGACAGATCTGAGTAGCCTATGAAAAGACGATTTCAGCGGTGGGCCCCATGTGGGGCAGAGGTGCTGTAGTGATAGGCTAGCTCCATGCGCTCTGTGTATGGAGACTCTCTCTCTCCTCCTTTTACGCACAGACACTGATGGAGGCACACGAGACATATGGAGCGAAATTTTTTTGGCTTGTTTTAGTTATTTATCTTAAGAAAACATGCCTAAATTTCAGAAGATGGTTTATTTATTATACATTACATCTTATTACAGTTTGGAACATCTGGTACATATTTGAACACTTGTGCCGAGTGCAGGTGTTAACAGGGCAGTTTCTGCCTTACAGCCTTCTTCTGTTACATTGTAACTGATGCGCTACACCAAAATAAAAATAACATTTGAGTAAACACAGTCTCTGTGCGGATACTTGGGACAGAAAGAAGCAGTTTTGTGATGGCAGAGCATAATGTCCATCTGTTTTATGTTGAATATATGTACATAGTTATGGAGGGAGCAGACCCATAATCCCTTTGTAAATGAACATGCACCAGTGACGTAGCCTGACTGTCCAGTGCTGCCCAACCAACACGTGTGGACAGTTCACAGTGTCCAAGGCTACAGTATGTGATAAATTGCAGAGACCGGAGTCCAGCAATTTTAGTGCTTGGGTTGGGGCATTCATATACATAACATCTCCATAATATTCATTTATATATAATTAATAATAATGATAATAATAATAAAGAATATACTTTACTTTACTTTAATCTTTATTTGAGGGACAATGCACAGAAACTTTAAATCGAAAGACAGAGATGCACTGTACCAGATTATAGCTGAATAGCTAGTTTCCATCTGTAGTCCCTTTTTGCATAAATAAACAGTGTACATTCCCCTATAAGTCTCTAAATTTCTCTAAAACTTCCCTAACATTCAATATAAAAAACAGGTTACTTTTGCCTTGAATATCTGGCAACCCAGCCGTAGAGGCTGTGTAAGGTTGCTGGGACGTCCTGGCAGGAGCATCTGGAGGCTAACGGGACCATCGCATATGTCCCTCATATTGTAATGACATTATAGTATCAGGCCATCTGGATAATCCTGCCTGAACAGTGATACATGGACCAGAGCAAGTTTAACTCAAGATAATATGATTTCCCAGTGAAGACCAGGATGTTTTTGTTTTTTGCTTTTTACGCCACTGCAAGTACATGTTTAGACAAAGAACAGAGGAAATCCTGTCTTTGTATTGTCACCATAACAACTTCTACTGTACAGCTTTGTAAAATCAAACATGTAGAAAAGAATTAAAGTGTCAAGTTAAAATACTCATTTCTCTAAAGCATAATCAGCATCATTATGTTTAAGATGTGACTGGAAAATCCCTTGTTTTTTCTATTTTTTTATTTGTTTAAAGTTAATTTTTTTAATTCCTGGTTGGACACAGCTGTTACCTATAAACCAACCATAATGTAAACAAGGGCCGAGGTTTGTCTGATTTACATGACATTTATGATGAAACTGATAACATTAATAACTAAAAACTAATAACATAAACGAATAACTTTCATTTATTGCACATAAATTGTCCCGCTATGTCCTGTCTTTTCTTCTCATCTTTTTTCCAACAAACTGCCACCTAACTAATGTAAAACTAGCCTATAATAAATCATGACCGCAGGAAGGCTACTAGAGTATTACAGCAAACAATTTAATTAGAAAAACATGAAATCCTGTGACATGCACTTCACATTTACTGAATTTAATTAACAAAATGATTTTCTATTTTTCAGTTTTATTACTCATTTTATTACAGGACTAAAGAGGAAAGACCAAAGACACGAGCGACGGTTTGACGGTTGAAAGCAAAAGGACAATAATTATAATTATAATCTTGATGTTTTAATGTTCACTTTGAGAGAGAAGGAGGAGGGGAAGAGATAGAGGTGGAGGAGAGAGAAAGAGAGAGAGAGGAGGGGAAGGGAGGAAGATTGAGGGGGGGTAGAGGGAAAGAAAGAAAAAGAGAGGGAGAGAGAGAGAAAGAGAGAGAGGAAGAGTGAGAGAGAGAGAGAAAGATAAAGAGGAAGGGAGGAAGAGACAGACAGTTCCTTTTTACAAAATCTATTCTATAGGTCTGATGTATGAAATTTTCTTGTGAATCTTTTGTAAATAAAGATGATGATGATGACAGAGAGTGAGAGGGAAAGAGATAGAGGGGGAGAGAGAGAGAGAAAGAGAGAGGGAAAGGGAGGGAGAGAAAGAGAGACTGGGAGGAAGAGGAAGAAAGAGAGAGACAAGGAAAGAGATAAAGGGGAAGAGAGCAAGAGAGAGTGAGAGGGAAAAATCTAGAGGGGGAGAGAGGGAACGAAAGAGAGGGAGAAAGAGAGAGGAAAGAACATGAGAGCGTGAGAGAAAGAGATAAAGGGGAAGGGAGCGAGCAAGAAAGAGAGAGAGGGAGGGGAGGGGGTAGAGGTGGAGAGAGAGAGAACGGGAGAGGGAAAAACAGAGGGAGAGAGAGAAAGAGAGGGAGGAAATAAGAGAGGGGAGTGACAGAGGGGGAGAAAGAAAGAGGAAGAGGATAGGAGAGGGAAAGAGAGAGAGGGAGAGAGAGAGGAAGAATGAGAGAGCGTGAGAGAGAGAAAGAGATAAAGGGGAAGGAGATAGTGGGGGAGAAAGAGAGGGAAAGAGAGAGAAGAGAAGAGGAAAGAAAGAGAGAGGGAAAGAGATAGAGAAGGAGAGAGAAAGAGAAAAAGGGAGAGAGAGATGGAGGAAGAGAGAGAGAGGAAGAGACAGAGAAAAGAGAGAGAGAGCAATAGAGGGGTAGAGAGAGGAAGAGAGAGGGGAGAGAGGGAGATGTGGTGAGAAAGGAGAAAAGGGGAGTGGGATGGAAGAGGGGATAGAGAGAGAGAGAGAGAAGAATAGAGAGAGGAAGGGAGGGAGAAAGGGCAAGATATGGGAGGTGTGAGGGCAGAAGGAGAGAAGGATGAGAGAAAGGAAAGGAGGAGAGGAGGAAGCACAGACTTGTTGACTTCTGTTGTGTCTTTGCAAAAAGGAAAAACAGGCCCAGAGGCACAGAGCTCGTTTTACCTTTAATGACGTTACAGCAGGGTTCAAACGAAACAGAAAACTCCACACCAAAGTTCTTATAGAGGTGCAAATGCAAAGAACAGCAAAATAAACATGAAAAAAAAATGCATTTAACTGTTTTGTTCTTGTTGTCTCATTTTGGGGCTTCCCATTCGTTGGAGGGGGAAATAAGCACCTGACCTGGCAACCATTTTGTACACTGAGGTCCAAAGCCAGAAAAAATGATCTGACGAAGGCTTTTTTGCCGAAGCGTTATTTAAAATCTATAAGCTATATCGTCTATAAGAGTCTAGCCTCTTAACACCCACCTCAAACTGGCTGTTTTTCTCGAAATGTGCATACCCAAATATTAAAGCTTATTGTTTGGGCACCTTACACTCTAGAGGCTTTGTGGATGCATAATTTGAAAGCTAAGTCCTTCTAGTTTATGTAGATATGTCTTAGATTTGTCTAGAAGACTCACAGCTTGCAGTACACTTGTTCAAACATGCCCAAAAAGTAGTTTTTTTGGCCTCGGAAAAAAAAAATGCAAAAATAAAAGGCCTTCCTGAAGACATACTTCATGCTATGCATTTCAAACTCACCACAGCAACTGTCCATAGTTTTGGCAACAACTGTGCCAAAGTTCAGACCTCTAGATACAACTATTTTGAAAATGTGGACCTTTTTGTATGAAATCGTACATCTGTCACAGATTTGGCACATCTGTGCCAAATGTGCCAAATTACTTTACATGCATTTTTATCACTCTACTAGCAATATAAAACATATTTTGTCACTTTGGGGACTATAAATATCACTTATAACCTGATTTTCAAAGTTTTTTCTGATAATTATATTTTAGCACTGTAACCATTATTAACCATTATTTATTATTATTATTATTATTATTTTGTTTTGTTTGCTTCTTAGCCTTAGAAATCGTAAAATTAGTGCTAATAGTGCTACACTTTATCGAAAAACTCTGAAAAACTGCGCATAACGCTGTGCGTAATCATCCAGACCATCCATGTCCCATCTCCAAAATGGCGGCTTGGCACCAATGCGCACTCTTGCTGTGCCCTGATCTGACCTCAGATCTGACTGTCCCACCTCTTTTTGGAAAGCTTTACTGATTGGCTACAAGATTTTGTGATTGACAACCTGATTGTCCAATGATGCATTACGTTTTGCCGTCGGACGCACGGAGATGCTTTGGATACTTTGTCTCAACATGGACGCCCGGCTTCAGACAGCTGGGTCTGACTCCGGTGAACTTTCATGGAAAACTCCGCGGAATGTCTTGTTTTGAAGCTAAGACTTGGGGGAAAACAACCATACCCTAAGTGAGCTGCCAAAATGGAAGCTATGTTTACAAAGCCATGCGCAAAAATGGATTTATTGTTGGAGGAGCTACGTTCGAACGCAGACAATGGGCTTTCGGCTGGATAGCAACGACACGGAGCGTCTTATGAAGAAAAAACAAGTGGATATTTTTATTCTGTGGACTATGAGGAACAGAAAAAGCACTAACACTTCTGGATTGAATGTGATTTGAAGCTGGAGTAGCAGTCAAAAGGTAAGAAATGCGAGATTTCTGATTTGTTTATGGTACAGTTTGATTGCGGGCAAAGTTTTTGGAATGTGTTTTGGAAAGAAATGAACATAATGTGCATTTTGTGGTGTATGTAAGCTTTCAAATGATATATAGGAAGCTCATATTGACTAAAGGGATATTAAATGAATTACGTTAGAAAGAAAAAGAACCGGAACCGTCCCTGATCAGGGACGGTGGATGTTAAGAGGCTAGAGGAGAGTTTCTGAGAGTCTGAGGGTTAAAGAGTCTCACCAAAATTTTTGTATTGTCCATTTAGAAATGTTTTCTTTAGCTGATAGTTTTACCCTGGGAATCTTCTGGAGCTTCTGCAGTTTGTATCATAAAACAGAGAAGCTTTCACTGTACTGTCTTCCTATGACCTCTTGTATAAAGCTGTTATTTTATATCTTATTATTGTATTTTTCAGACTATAAGTCACACTTTTTTTCAGGGTTTGGGTGGTTCCTGCGACTTATACTCAGGTGCGACTTATATATTACATTTTTCACACTGATCCATAGACCAAATATATGAACCGTATATATGAATCAAAAATGAAAAAGCAAATCGTTATCCGTTTTTTCATTTTGTTTTTAGAGACAAATAAGAGAGAAAAGAGTTGTTTTTCGTTTTCTTATTTTTGGTTCTATATTTAAAAATGAATGAACGAATGATACACAGATTCTTCTCTGTTCAGTTGTTTTTATTACTATAACTTCTATACCTTGCCTTTCAAGATGAATGCGGCACGGTGGCTGAGTGGCAACACTCAGGCCTCACAGCAAGGTTGCGGGTTCGATCCCCGGGTTGCCCGGGCCTCCCCGTGTCTGGATGGGTTTCCTCCGGGTACTCCGGTTTCCCCCATCAACTAAAAACATGCCCGCACCCCTATGAACTAACATCAAGGACCATAATGTCCACCCTCCTGTGGGCTCACCACCTGTAGAGGGGTTCATAGGGGGGGTCAGGTGCTATGAGTATTGGGCAGCACGCTGCCCCCGCGACCCCGCCGGATTAAGCGGGAGAAGATGGATGGATGGAGATTTCCCCCAAAATTTATAGTCGGGGGCGACTTATACATGTTTTTTCTTCTTCATTACACATTTTTTGACCTTGTGGATCAGTAAATTTTGTTTAAGTCTAAGTTCATCATTCAAGGTTACTGAGCAGAACATTTTGCACTTTAACTGTAACAAGCTTTAAGTTTTAAAACAAATATAACGTGTTAGTTATGTTAGTGTTCACAGACAAAAAAAAGTACAAAAAAGTGGACTAAGCGAGTGCAACGTCAGCCAGCCTCTTTATTATGAATAGGATCAAATAAAATAAAAAAAATTGGATCATGTAGAGCAGGTTAATATGAACATTTTAAGATGAAAATGACAAGGCCACAGCAGCAGTTACAGAGAGAGGGATGAAAATATTCCAGTGTAAGTCAGTGGGAGATGGGGTCAGGAGGAGCCGGAAAAGCGAATTTCTACTTGGAACGAGGCGGCTAGAGCATTAGATATGTCCATGTATATATACAGTCTGTGGGAGGGACAGAAAGACAGATAGAAGATGAAACGAGAGAGAATAGGGAGTGGAGAGGGCATTTGAGAGCAAGAGAAAGGAAAAGAGATGGCAAAAGAGAAGAGGAGAAAAGAGAAAGGATGAAAAGAGAGAAAAAGAGGAGGAAGAGAAGAGCGAGACGGTGAGGCGAGAACGGAGAAGAGGGGGTGAGATGAAAGAGAGAAAGAGCGCGAGGGCAGATAGGGCAGAGGTGTCAGAAGCACAGTGCGGCATGCCATAGACAGACTTCCACATTTAAGTGACTCAACACAAAAACAGGAAGTCTGCAGTTGTGTTCTTGGGCTAGACCCTTCACCCACTTAGTCTGAATGAACACAATTATGTTACGGGGGTCAGGTGGGCCACAGGAGCAGATTGGCTGCTATTGCCACACATCTGTCATCTACCCCATGGGGCTATTGAGAAAGAACCGTCAAAAAAATGAGTGAAAGGGGACCAAGAACTGTCCGTGTTCTTTATATATTAAAGAAAGTGAATGAAATATACAAGACTAATGCACTTTAAATTCAAGTTAGTTAGTCTAAAATGGCAAATACAATGTACATTACTATAGATGATCTTGTCTTATTCTTTACTCATATACTTACTTTTCCTTATATTTAAAGGTCCTGTATCACGCAAAATTGACTTTTTTTGTCAGGTTATAATGTTGTTCCTTTCATCAAAAACAAACCTAGAGTTTTGTTTTGTGTCAGTCAAACAGAAACCAGCCAAAATATTCAGGGTTTGTATGTTAAACATGTAGTGAATGAAACAAAACCCAAATCCACCCAAATGTTTTGTGATGTGGAAACAACATTATAACATAAATCTGAATGTGGGCCCTTTAAATGTGGCCAGAAATACATTTACTAGTATGTGTTCCTTCTCATTTACATTAAGAGTCAGTTACGGGCACGCAAAACCTCTGGCAAAGTGATAATATGATTTATTCTGTCATGTAAAAGTCAAAACAAAAACTATATGTATAATTAATTAAGCCTATTAAATACAAACAGCTCAATTTAAGTACAAAGGGCTAAAAAATAGAAACAAAAACATTAGAGATTAGCTGATGTGGATTTTTTCATTGCTGATTTTAACACCGAAGAGAAGAAAAGAAGGGAAACAGATGGCTGATAAACTCTGTCAATATGTTTGGGCTGAAATATAGGGTCAAATTTGATTATTTTCCCACAAATGATGTACTTTTAATTTACTACAAACACTCCCAAAGCCCTTTTTTTAACTACAAAGCTAGAAGAGAGCAGCATAGTCACATTTTGTATAGTAAACTCTTTGCATTTAAGTGTTCAAATAAAGCTTTATATGTATTTTAGGTACCAAATAGCCTAAACAAAATGTGATGGAGATTTCCAGCCGATACCTAATACACTAAAAATGGCAAATAGATCTCAAATGTAATATCGGTCTGTCTAAAATAAATATAACTACTGACACAGCTAATAATTAGCATAGACACAGTTATCCTTATTTGCATTGACATGGGATGGGATAAAGGCTGTAGTCATTGTCTGTTTGCTTTGTTCAACTGTGGTGTTATTTTATGTTATGACTCACCTTTTATTGAGTTAAATGTTACCCTGGTCTTACATGGAAGAGGGAGGAGGGAGGGTGCAGGGAGGGAGGGGGTCATGTGGTTGGAACAGCTGATCTCTGCATTCCTCTGGTGCTTAAAGCTTCAGGCCTGGTGCTCTCGCTCTCCTCTTCACGTCAGGGGTCATTTGGGCTCGTCGCCAAACCAGGAGGTGAGCCGATACTTAAAACAAAAAGTACGCTAAAAAAGTACCGTAATGGGCTACTATTAAAGGTCCCGTATGTGAACAATAATCTCATTAGATTCATTTCAGACTTAATGCTCGCTACAGCTAAAGTGCAAAATGTTCGGTTCAGTAATTTTAAATGATACAAACTACAGCTGCAGCCTCAACAATGAAGGTGCTCTGTTTCTAAGGGATAAAATATAGAAACTGTAGATCTTCCCAGGGTAGAAGATCCACAATCAGCTAAGGACAACGTTTATAATAAATCTGTGTTTTTCCCAGACTTCTGTATCAGATAAAAAGATAATTATAATATACAAAGGTTTGTTAGACACCTGGACTCTCAGACTCGCTCAGACCATCACAAACCTCGGTAGATTCTTTAGACTCTCTGACATTTTGCCTGTTTGTCACCCTGATGCCTTGAATCCTGCTGTAACATCATACTACGTACTATAAGGATGATCTCCGTGCCTCTGTGCTGTTTTTTTCATTATTGCTAAGATTTTGCAAGATTTAACAGAAGCCAACACGTATCATGCAAAACTGACTCTTGTGAGCTTCAAGCCATGTTATAAAGCTGTTACCTCCTCTAAAGCAGGCCTGGAGTTGTGTTTTGTTTCATTCACTCACACAAGTTTGATTAATCCATTATTTTATTTTTCTGTCTTCATCTCCAAAGCTCAAAATGCTCTGTCCTAACACATGAAGTTAAAGTTGCGTGTTAAACGTGTGAATGAAACAAAACAAATATGAGCCCTTTAATTACAGAAGGTGGTGTATTGTTCATTAGCACAATATGCATCAACTTACAAGGGATGACTGCTGTTGTGTTTTTGGGCAAGACACTTCTTCACTTCACATCTTCACACGTGTTTTTTTCTGTGCAAAACAAACAAAATGGAAAACTGAAAGTACTGTACGACAACAAAAAATAGGCGACTAGTACAACCTCTGATTAACTTTTTAAATTTATTTTCTTACTAATTTATAATCTTACTTAGATAAATTTTCAACGGAAATTATTTGGACACAGTAGCTCACACATCACCGCATAATAATAACAAAGAGTAAGAATATAAATGGTAAAAATAAATTCAAAGTAAGTAGCATAAATAGCAAGAAAGTGGTGTCAAATAAGGCATAATTAAATAAATGTACAAGTAAAAATATAAAAATACAGTAATACAAATGCAGTATATCTCTCAGGTATATACAAGAGGTCGTAAGGAGAAAAGCAAGATGAGACAGTGAAGAAAGTGACTAATTTAATATTCGACTGAAGCTGTGTGATGAAATTAGGTGATGAGGATGTAGTCCAAAAACTATAATGACAGATTGGCCCATTAAAACCAATTATAATGTGGGTAATTGCCTTGGACATATTTGGTTCATGCATGGTTTCGAAAATATTATTGCTCAATATTTTTGGTGGTTTTCAGATTCTAGATTGTGGTGGTTACACTCTCAGATGGCGGGCAAAAGTTAGTTTTTCCTTTTAATTTTATTGTACTTTACCAAGAAATATCGGAAAGGTAAATTCCCAAATATGGAACCTGATCATTTATGTTACTGACTAGACCCAATAGACTGCAACACAAATCAACATTTGATTATTATAACATCATTTTTGCTGCCCACCTCTAAATAATATTGGTCTGTGATCTGAATCTGAAACCCACTAAAAAACCCTGCTCGTCTCTGTGATGCCACCGGGCCAAGTTAGAGGTCAGATCTGTGGAGAGGCGAGCTCACTGACCAAGAAAATTCACTTTTACCCTGTGTATTTTTAGCAATACAAAATGCCTGTAATGGTCACGTTTTTATATAGCGCTTTTCCACTTTTAAGGCACTCAAAGCACTTTTCAACAAGGAACCACACACACATTCATACACCAGTTTACGCAGACACTGTACGCAGATGATGCTATTGGAGCGGAGGTTGCGAATATTGGTGATGTTGATTAGCGAGCGGAGATATTGAGGGGTTTTACCAGTTATTGTTTTATAGATGAATTTGTACCAGTCTACGAGAATGGAGCGATGGCCAGTTAACAAGTGAATACAGATGACAGTGACGGGTATTAAAAGGGGCACCAGTGACAAAACGAATTGCTGAATGATAAATGACATCGAGTTTATGGAGTAGAGTTTTGGATGCAGATCTGTAAATTATATCACCGTAATCAAATATGGGAATTATTGTCATTTTAACCAGGTTGTATTTTGCAGTGCGTGTGAAAGATGTTTTATTGCGATAAAGAAAGTCTTGCCCAAGGACACAACGACAGCATTCATCTGTGGGAGCTGAAATCACACGAGCAGCCTGGCTGTTACCGCTCAACCAGTGAAGTTTATGTTGAGTGCTTGATTCAAACCGCAAACCTTCGGATCAGTGGCCAAACACTTTTACCAACTGAGCTACTGCTGCCCCAATCTGTAATGCAAGACTGATATTTCGTAATGTCATGGTGTGGAACTTTCCAAACAAAACATTAACATCTCCATGGAGACAACAAGGTTGTTTGTGCAATATGGGGAATTTCACATATTTCTCAATGCTGTGAGAACACTGTAAAAAGTTTAAATGAGAAAACATACTACTAAAAGAGGGAGCCTTGCACTTATATAAGAGGCTATGTGAATAATTTATACTTCCTGTTTTAGATTTAATGCACATATGGGACTCTCTCCAACACATAATAGACCCTGTTAGCTTCATTGCACCAAACTGCTAACGCTTTTATCTCTATAACAATGTCATCTGATTTTTTGCTTCGATCTTTGGCTTTATTGGTGGTTTTCAGATTCTGGAGTAGAGCAAGAGGTAGATTTTCTAAAAGGGAAACTCATAAGCTTGCTATTGGTGATAAGACTCAAGAACTCACTGCATTACAACAAAAGTCTGAATTTTAACAATATTAATTAAGCTGCACCATCTGGCCTATATGGGAAATCATCATGTAATTTGAAATCTAGTGGACTCGGAAGTGCAGAATCCAATTTCTTATATATGAGTAGATGGAGCAACAAAGTATCATTCATTGTCATTGTAGAAGTGAACTATTAGAATTAAAAATAAACTATATTACTTTATTAGTCACAGACAAATAGCAAGGCATGTACAGTATCTGTCAAAGGTTTAGACTCACACTCATGTTTTTTTCTATATGTTCACTACTTTTCACATTTGATATACAGTACATGAAGAAGAATACACCAAATATATGAAATGTTCAAATTAGTCAGCATTTGCTTTGTTGATTTTTTTTTTTACTTTTTGTCTTGACTAAATAATTCCATACATTGTGCTTTATATATTTGATGCCTTCAAAATGTATCTAAAATGTAGTAAGAAAAGCGATTAGAAAACTTTGAGATGGTGTGTCCTAACTTCAGGCTATTAGTGTATGCCTGTATGCAGCATAATTATGTTTACAAAGGTAGTATCAGTTAAGGCGGTATTAGTGGTACAATGCTACAATTAAATGATTTTGTAAATATGGCCGTTGCAATCAATAAAAGTTTTGTTTGTTTTTCATGTGGCTGGACAGGTTTACACATGCATTTTCCACTGTGACATTGAAATCTGTTAACATGAAGACATGAACACTCCTTTCATGAGTCATGTTTTCTTCTGTATTGTACTACCACCTGTTGGCCGTTTGGTAAACACCAAGACAATTCAATGATTAAAAGAATAAATAAATAAATCTTAAAATATTTCCTTCAAAATCATGTGGAGCTGCAGTACACTACCATCTAATGGCGAGAATTAGGCTGCCATGTGGTGACATATACAACCACTAGGTGGAGACAGCCTATCCCAGGTTCTTTAAATTTGTTCCTGACCTGTTTTTTTTTTTTCCAGATTAACATTATTTGTGTTCAAACGGAGATAGAGATTGAGTTTGGTTGAGTTAGATTTTTTATTTCCTTTTGGTGCATTTCACCTGGTTCCAGCCTTTTCAAACCAGCCTTGGGGGCCAATGGTCCATACAAATAAAATGCAGAATGACTTGGATATGAATATAAAGATCTCAGAGAAACTTACAGAGAAATAAAACTCAATTCTAAAAAAAGACAGATCCATTGGCGTCTTTTCTGTACACTTTTATTTTGGGCACTTTGACAGATGGAAAAGTCAGGCAGAGTAATCAGATTACTTCTTGGTCTCCTCCTCCTTGGACAAAGTCTTGATGATCTCCTCTTTTTTGGCCTGAAGACGCTCCTCTCTGCGCTTACGAGCCTCCTTTGTCTTGGTACGACGAGCTTCAGCCTGATCACTGGAGACAAACATTTAAAGACATTAGATTATTTTTGTAAATGTAATAATTTAATACAGTAAAATGTCTATTATTAGATTGTATGGATTTCAGTCTCAATTTGATATTTGTTTTAAACCAGATGCCCTCCCTAAAATGGGTTAATAATTTAGAACCCATTTATCCATGGTTTAATCTCATTTTAGACCACGTTAGTCCAAATTTAGATCTGGTGGTACTCAAAGTCAAATATCTTGTGTCGTACATGGTATGAAAACTTTGAGCACCAGAGGTCATTCAGTTCAGTTCATAAACACGAGGCCAAAATGTATCACATCTGTAACTGTTTCTAAGACAAGAATTAAAAGTCAACTGTACAATATTTGATCCAGACTAAAAATCTTGGCACCTCATTGTGTAAAACTAATACTGAATAAGTTTGAGCTGGAAAAACACAGAAATAAACGTACGCCAGGAGCTTCTTGCGGGCCTTGTCTGCCTTCAGTTTGTGGATGTGCTCCATCAGGATGCGCTTGTTCTTGAACACGTTACCCTTGGCCTTCAGGTAGAGGCTGTGGTACCTGCACAATATCAGGGAAAGTCAAAATAAATTAAAATATTATACGATACTTAACATGGTTTCTTACTTTCCTGTTTGTTACTTACAAATGTAACAAACTTTTGTTACATGTACTGAGGAACAATTCACAGTTTTACATTGTTTGGCTCAATGACTTCTTTTGAAATGTTTAGAGTTATCATAGCCTACGATAAGGGAAATATTTTATAGTGCAGTTTGATCCCTGGCAACAGTAGCTTCTAAAAAAGCCATTTCTGAATTGCACTGTTGCTTTGCACTTTATGGTTATTGCTCTGATAAAATGTAATCATGAATTAATCATATGGCAACACCAAGGTACTGTAGGTACATTTTATGTTGTTTTTAATGCATGTCATAGTTTCTGTGGAAATTTGAAGATTTCTAATATTCAACCATTATTCCTTTAATGCAGGTTCAAAATCAGTTTTTCATTGCACATAGTAACATTACGAGTATGATTGGGACAAAGTTCCCTTAAATACAAATGTATATACATCAAGAATCCAATATTACTGTACTTCTAACTTGTAGACTTACATGTGCCTGTCGATCTTCTTGGACTCCCTGTAACGACGCAGCAAACGGCGCAGGATTCTCATGCGGCGCATCCAGGACAGCTTCTCTGGCATACGAGCATTGGCTGTACCCTTCCGCTTACCTGGTCAGAGAACATGTGTATTAGCTATATTCTAATCTGTTAGAGAAAAGAAAAATATATTCACTGCTATCCTCTGTGCGTACCGTATCCGGTGTGTCTGCCCTTGCGGCGGGCCAGGGTGTTCTTGCGGCAGCGTGCCCTGGAGTGGACCGTCACGGGTTTACGGATGATCAGACCATCCTTCACCAGTTTACGAATCTGCTGGCCTAAAGAGAGGAGATGAAGATATTTAGGCAATTAGGCAGCAGCTTTTTTCACACATCAAAATATGAACACAATGTTCCCCACACAGTCCAGTAAGACACTAGTGGCACAAATTTTTACATTTTACCAATGTAATCTCACACAAGTTGTACAAATGCTGCTTATTGTCTATGCAGTGTTTTTCAATTATAAATTTGTATAATAAATACAGTGAGCAACAAACAGATTTTGTGATGCCAATGTATAATCCAGGTTATCTGTCAGTGAGGGAGCATTTTAGACTATGGGGGGATTACTGAAGTACTTTAGTTTCCTCTAATGTATAAAACCCAACAGGCTTTCTGTCAGCAATGACATAAGTGCCAGAGCACCTGCTCTGATGGTCATTTGGGGCTATAACTAATCACGTGCATCTTACTTGTTGCCAGAGCAGTAAATAACTTTGAGCACAAATGGAGTTTATAGTTTGACTCACGGGAGTTGGCGTTGGCGATCTCATTGGTCTCGTTTGGGTCCAACCAGACCTTCTTTTTGCCACAGCGCAGGACGCTGGAGGCCAGCCTCTTCTGGAGCCTGAGCATGCTGCAAAACACGGACACGTCAAGCTCCTGACACGAAATATAAATATGCCATGGTCACTGGTGAAGATAATTCAGTTTAAATCCAATATTCCGGTGTCTAGATGAACATGTTAGCTGCTGAGCTAAAGCTAACCGGGTTGACAACATGGCTTCTCCCGAGCTACAACGTGTTGCTCATGGGCTCAAAATACAGGTTTGTTTCATTGTTTTGAGACGTTTAATTTATCTTTATGTGTGCAGACGATAGTTTAACATCCCCGACATGCGTTAATCTATGAATATTTACGCCATTTCATGTCAAATATTCCGTTTTCATATGGAGAAAACGTGGAGCGTACCTCATGGCTGCTACTTCAACGGGGAAAGGAAGGCTCCAGAGTCGGGCCGGAAGGAACCACTTTTAAGGAAAGTCCAACTGCGAGACCAGAATAAATCTGCCTTTGAATAGACAGAAACTTGAGTTAAATTTGAGATACTTTGAGCTAATTATCTAAATACAAAATCTATTTGTATTATAAGCAGCTACTTTAATGTGAACACTTGTTGTAAAATCTTTTATATTTTGGTTCTACCTATAAGCTCTGTTGGTACAATCCAAACTGTATGGAGTGCATTATGGGTAAAATACCGGGGTGTTGTCTTTTCCAGAATGGCCACTTGATGGCGACATAGATCAATTTAGCAGATTTTAAATTTTGGAGCATAAATAACCACATTTGTATACGATCAACGCATACAGAAAAACATTTTAGCCAATAATGTGAAACTAGAAATTTATTTGCCATGGCTTTTTGTTGAAATAAGCAATGTCTATGCAATTCTTAACATGTAATCAGTATTTATCACTGTTAATAAATTTATTTATTTACATTTCTTTCCTGATAAGAAGCAAATCTGCCTCCTATTGAACATATGCAGGTCAATAGTGAGTGTTGACGTTTTTGCAGTTTATCTTGGGTTGGCACCAGCATAAAATGTACCATCAGCTTGTAGATAGAATGAATAGAGGAGCACGTTATTTGAAGTGCACTTTTACTCATTCTCAATATCAAAACATCTTTATCCCTTTAGTCCTTATAGCTCTCTTGTATTTTGGTCTTCTCCTGACAGCAGCTCTCACCTTAACATACCTCAATATTGATCCACGCTATTTTCAGATCCATGTTAAAATGTTGTTTCCACATCAAAAATAAACCCGGAGTTGTGTTTTGTTTCATTCAAACATTTTTAACACACAAATCCTGCATATTTCCCCACTTTGTTTTCCTCCATACGCCTTCACTAGAATCATTTGGATCATTTCAGCCCTAGAATTAGTAATAAAGTAATTAAAAGTAATAAATACAGTAACAACAAAGGGTTACTCAAACAGGTGCAAATTAAACCAACACAACTCTGGGTATGTTTTTGATGACGTAACAACATAACATGGCTAAAAACTTGACACAAGTCCATTTTGCGTCATATGGGAGCTTTAATAGTTCTCCTATACAACATTATCTGAAGTAAAGGGTGAAATGAGGTCCTGTGAGTTATGTAGGCCATGTTTCAAATAACTATCCTCTAGTTCAGTGACTCACTTTTGATTTACACTTATGCTGCCTCCCGTGATCACAGCCTCAACGAGTTATCAGCAATTTAGAAGTGTGATAGATGCTTTTCTTTCCTTTATTAGCAAAAATGTGTTTCATGACTCATTTTCTATCACACAAGAATATAATGACAACACTTCTTCTAAATACTAGTAAACTGGTCCTATTGACATGCTGTTTTTGTATTGTATTTGTATTTTATTTGTAATTTATTTTGTCAGTTTTGGTAGATTGGACTCTTATATAAACAAAGTCATTTAGTGTAAGTTTATTTCTTCAAGACAGTTGTCCTGGGGCATGTTGTAGAAGTTTTCTGCTTGTCCAAGAAAGAGTGGAAGTAAAAGGCAACTGGATGTCTTAAGCAGGAGAAGTTTATTTTAAAAAGTGAACATAGTTTGATCTTTGAGTGTTCAAGTCCCTTTTGACTCTGCTTCCAAAGGAGGAGGTTTATAAATCAAGTGTGGGGAGACTATGAAGGCCAGTATGCACTAGTTCGACAGGAATATGCTACAATTTAGATAGTGGGATGCCAATGGTGCCAAGAGAAGATCATGGTGTAAATATAACTGTCGTGAGTCAATGTTAAACGACGTATGTGTTGGATAAATTACGTAAATTCTCTTCCAGGGCACAATGGCAGAACACAATTTCAGTAACAGATTGAAGAGTAATGAGATGCCCTATACAGAGGAGGGAATAAGTATTTGATCCCTTGCTGATTTTTTGGTTTGATTTGCCCACTGACAAAGAAATGAACTATTTGCCATTTAATATATCAATTCACTCAATGATATATTTTCATAAAGTTCATAAAGTTATTTCCTGGATTTTCTTTTTGATATTCTATCTCTCAGTGATAAAATAAACCTACCATTAAAATTATAGACTGTCCCACTTTAACTGTAGGTTTTTAACTGTATGTTTTAATCATATTTAATTTGTTTACCGTATATTGTTGGAAGGCGACAATGAGTGTCCAGAAAGGCACCTAATAAATAAAATGTATTATTATTATTATTATTATTATTATTATTATTATTATTATTATTATTATTATTATTATTATTATTATTATTATTATTATGTTAATATCTTTGTCAGTGGGCAAACCTACAAAATCAGGAAAGGGCTCAAATACTTATTTCCTCCACTGTAATTCTCCATAAGAATCTGTTTATAATGTAAATCTCCATAGGGTACAGTTAGTCTTCATCAGTATTGGGATCAAAAGAGGTTAGCAAATCAAATAAATGCACATCTTAAATCAAGATTTGGTTTGTTGGGCAATAATATAAGTAAACCCTCCAGGACAAATTATAGGTCAGATCGGTGGAGAGGCTACCCTCCTCATGAGCATCAAATCTATCCAAGGTAAGGTATATTTTGGCTAAATCACGAATAACTGAGTGAATACAATTGCTAGATAATGTAAATGTCATACTTTGGAGCACATGACACATCTCCATGGAGACAAGCAGCTAAAAAAACCCTGGTTTAGACCTTGTAGGTCATAGGTCTAGTATTATTTCATCTTAGCGAAAGAACAATCCAGTTATATTTCTTTAAAAGTTGCAAAGGAGGGTCTGACAAACGCTTTTCTTCATGGAGATGTTATTGCTTTGTCTGGAATGTTTCACAGTGTGGCATTAAACCTTTCTATCTTTATAGAGGCCAATCCAAACCACGTTACAGGTCAGATCTGTGCACAGGCGACCCCACTCACAGTCAGAATGCATGTTTTTGGAGGTATTTTTGAGCTATAAAACCACCTGTAATTGAATAAATATAATGTAGTGCTATTTAAAGTTATACTGTGGAACATTCCAGGCAGAGCAATGACATATCCATAGAAAATCCACCTTTAAGCCCACTGAATAAAGCTATTACAACCTGTTGATAGTCTGTTATTAATGTCTGAATGCTGCGCTCACATTGTATCACTAGGGGCAACATAGAGTATTTATGTCTTAATGAACTCGCCTGAAGACAGTCCCTTGGCAACTGCAAACACATCTGCCCCACAACGTAAATAGTGGTAATTGCATTCATTTCCCAGCCCCGTTTTACAACCCCAGGGACCAGCGGCCATACCTTGGACCACCAGAATCCAAGATCACTTTGTTGTTGTTTTTTGTTTTTTTCATTAATGTGCCCATATTACACTGTTTTCTGATGTTATAATGTTGTGTTCCACTGTGGTTTTAAACTCCTTACACCATCACTAGAATCATTTGGATAATTTCAGCCCTGGAATTGCCATTCCTTATAAAATTTAAGGTAAAAGGTAGCTATTAACATGAAAACTACCACTACATGACATCACAAGGTGGAACAGAGCATTTAGAGCTCTGGAGATGTACACAGACTAATAATAAAGAGCGTGTGAATGAAACAAAACACAACTCCAGGTGTGTTTTTGAGGAAGTAACATTATAACATAACTTAAGCTTCACAAGAGTCAATTTTGTGTAATACAGAACCTTTAAACCCTCTTAAAATACGCACAATTCTTATATTTCCTTATATTTCAGCAGATTCACCCAGAGCATCCCCGCTGTTGAGTTTGACAAATTGGCCCGTTTTTATTTTACCCCCAGGGACCGGGTTGGCTCTTGATGCCACTCAGGGGACCCCCACAGTCAGTGCCCCCGGTCACTGTCCCCGCTGTTCGGTCCTGTTGTTCTCGTCAGTCGATGAGTGAAGGTGGGATCTGCACGCGCGGGGCGTGGACCGCGGCTCCCAGCTGGAGTCTGCCGAGCGCGAGTCCACAGAGGAAACTGGGGAAGTTAAAGAGAAAAGAGCGACCGGAATAGAGCGGGATGTGGGTTTCAAAATAAAAGCATAAGTGAAAAAGGGTCAGAGTGAATACAGTATACACAACAGGCTTAGACTATGTTTACTGATCCACAACGTAATTTACTTGGACACAGTAACTCACATAGTTTAATATAATAACAAAAAGAAAGAAAAAAAAAGAATAATATATTTTTTAAAAACTGCAAAAGTAATGGAGAGAATATAGCAAAAGTTATTTTCGTTATTTTTGCTAAATTAGCCAACTTTTGTTTATTATCGTATTATTACGAAATACCAAATATTAATTAAATATAACACTAAATACAATCAATCAATTAAATACTGTCCCACTATAACTGTAGGCTTTAACTGTATGTTTTAATCGTACTTAATTTGTTTATGTTGTTGTAAGGCGACCTTGGGTGTCCAGAAAAGTGCCTAATAAATAAAATGTATTATTATTATTATTATTATTATTATTATTATTATTATTATTATTATTATTATTATTATTAAGTAAGGATAGTCTTGGACCAATATTGACCTTGTGTTTGCTCTTTATAATCTAATAATATAATTGGTCAGTAATGATGAAATATTGGGGTTAAAGTTTTGAATTACAGTCTATACTGACCTGTCGCCTCAGCACCATTTGGCCTGACTACTACATGGTACAGCAAAGGAGAAATAAAATTTGTCAAGTGGACAAAGGTTTTTATGGTTGAATACATTTTACAGCTCATCCAAGCTGCTTTTTCAGAAGTGAAGAAATACCGCTCTGACGAAATGAAAAAGTGGCTTGGATGAGCTGTGAAATGTATTCGATCAAATAAAACTTTTGTCCAGTTGACAAATGTAATATCTCCTTTGCCATGGATTCTATCTGGACGACTGAAGGATTTCACATACCACATGGTAAAATAATGCATGTAGGCCTCCATCAAATTTAGGTAATGTTTATGGTGAAGTGTTACTTTTGGATAAAGGTGGAAAATTAGGCCTGATCATAAAAAAGGTTAAACGGTAAAAGAGAGACCTACACCAATTGCAATTTACACCAAGTAAGATTTCTATTCTTATTTTTTATTAATTCACAAACAGTATGCATCCAAAAATAATATAGCCTAGTTATAGTATAAAGTTGCAATTTAAGTTTCATAGTAAGAGATGTATGTATGAGTATGTATTTTAAGTGTAAGCAGGCTAAAATCAACAAACAAGTGGGTGCTTACAAACTTGTGGTTCTATTTAAATTGACCCTTAATCATCAATCACTTAGATTGCATTTAAAGTTTAAAACATGCAAAATAATGCTGTCAAACGAGCACGCAGCTTTATTTTGAAAGGGTAAACCGGAAGCTCAGGTGTAGTTACGTGCTCCATTGACGTTACCGTAAACCCCGGTGCGTCAGTGTGTAACGCTATAGGCTGGAGAGGAGCAGCTGTTCCCATTATTATTACCATCAGCCGCTCAGACACATCTCCTGCCTGAGAAAAAACAACAAAGACTAAAATGACAAGCCCTACAGCGTCTTAAAACCCTGAAATCAAACCCGGAAACAACGTAGATTTTGTAAAAAGTTAAATCAATGGTACAGAAAAGTAGTATGTCTAGGACGCCTTCCACTTCAACCCAGGAGATTCAGATGGACATGTTTGAGCACCATCCTCACACGCAGGTAAGAAACGACTAAATAAGATGTTACAACGTGAACATAACCCGTGACAATCGTAGAAAAACCGTTAAAATAAACGCTACATTACGCATACGGGCATTTTTACCCAAAAGATGCGTTCCCACTTCGGAGGATTAACAGGTTGTTTCAATGTATCGCGACGGAAGACTTGGAAATCCGCTTTGTTTATAAAAATCTGAATTCATATTATAATTTGCCATTGTTTTATTATTGTAATACGAAGTTAATCATCCCATTTTGCAAATATAAATGTGTAATAAACGTCTTAATTGGAATCTCTGCGTTTAATAGCTGGTCAAAATGCTAGTGGGCTAATTACGGTAATGCATGCTTGGGAAGTGATGTAAGAATGTATTTTCAATAGTTTTCCTTGCAGCTGGTACACAAAATGATCTATGAAAGATGCCATCAGGAGTTATATTTAGCCTATATAGTGTTTAGAATAGGATCTAAAGTAGGATATATATTAATAATTGATGAATATTTAGTTGTCACTATGAGTTGTGAGTAGGTTATTGGAAATTTTGTCATAAACTGAAAGCTGCATGTGCTTTTATTGCCTATTTTTTGTTTATTAACTTTTACGGGCTGGTAAAAATATTGAAAATCAGATATTAATTGATACTAAAACTAGTATTGAAACTATATACTGATTTGAGCAGATATTGGTACTAAAAAAGTCACATTTATAAGACAGAAATTAACCTTTCCTGAATAGCTTTAGAATGATCTTGAGCTGTATCAGAACAAGAATAAAAGCGCATAGACAAGTAAACACCCATGGAAAACTCTGGCACCTACCTGGACGACTGAGGGATTGCATAGCTATAACACTGCATGGTAATATAAAAGGGGAAAAAAAACGATGATTTAATGTTGAAAATCACATTTAATTGTCTAAAGAAAGAGTTTCGTGTTATCCAAATCAGTTTTGAGTATCAAGTCTATTCTTTAGTATTGAAATTTTAGTATCGTGACAACACCACCAACTTTTTTTGTGCATTGTTTTCCTTTCATCAGGCTATGTCCACATTAAAAGGCTGCAGAGGAGGAATTTGAGCATTTCATGAATCTGTAGGCAAGTGTAGTCATAACTGGATGATATTATATCGGGAAAGAACACACCTACGCTCTACGCCGTCATTGTCTCTATAGAGGAGGGGAAATAACACACGGACTCATGCAGCCGGTGATTCAGAAGCTACTGTATGTAACTATGTGGTCATACAGTGTTAAGCACAAGAGGTCATTCTGAGTCCGTGTACGTATGCTACTTTGGGCCAGTCCCAAGCTTAGATAAATGGTAATGGTAATGATAATTTTATCTGAGGGCGCATAACAAACTTAACTTTGGTCCTGTTTGGTGATTATTTAGTCTAGGGATGCACTATACTGTACTGGTGTCAGATATCGAAGCAGATATTGGCAAATTTTTATGAACAGGATATCAGTCCCAAGATATCGGCTCACTCGATATCCCATTTTGGTTTATAAATTGGTACAATAAGATGATTTATTGACAGATATGGACCAAATCACCTTGTAATGTTGAACTTGTATTTTTTGCAAAGCTGTTCTAAATAAATAGATAATGCACATTGTATTTAATTTGTTGTGTTCTTATCTAGTTATCTGTTTTTATGTTTTCAAATGGGAAAAAGTCCTGGTTTTGCTCTATTATAGTCCTGGTTTAGTCCTGTTCTAGTCCTGGTTCAGTCATGGTTTTGCCCTGTTATAGTCCTTTTCTAGTCCTGATTCAGTCCTGGTTTAGTGCTGTTCTACTCCTGGTTTAGTCTTGGTTTAGTCCTGGTTTAGTCCTGGTTTTGCCCAGTTCTAGTCTTGGTTCAGTCCTGGTTTTGCCCGGGGGTAGTCCTGGTTCAGTCCTGTTCTAGTCCTGGTTCAGTCTTGGTTTTGCTCTGTTCTAGTCCTGGTTTAGTCCTGTTCTAGTCCCGGTTCAGTCCTGGTTTTGCCCCGTTCTAGTCCTGGTTCAGTCCTGGTTTTGCCCTGTTCTAGTCCCGGTTCAGTCCTGGTTTTGCCCTGTTCTAGTCCCGATTCAGTCCTGGTTTTGCCTTGTTCTAGTGCTGTTTCAGTCCTGTTCTAGTCTTGGTTCAGTCCTGGTTTTACCCTGTTATAGTCCCGGTTCAGTCCTGGCTTTGCTCTGTTCTAGTCCTGGTTCAGTCCTGATTTTGCCCTCTTCTAGTCTTGGTTTAGTCCTGTTCTACTCCTGGTCTAGTCTTGGTTTAGTCCTGGTTTTGCCCTGTTCTAGTCCTGGTTTAGTCTGTGTTTAATCCTGGTTTAGTCTTGGTTTAGTCTTGTTTCAATATTGACCCAAATCACCTTGTAATGTTGAATTTGCATTTTTTGCAAAGCTGTTATAGATACATAGATAGTCCGATAGATTAATAAATAACTCACATTGTGTTTCATGTGTCGTGTTTTTGTTTTATTATCTGTTTTTATGTTTTCAAATGGGAAAACCTGATTCATATGTCTTTAGTTAAAATGACGAAGGCGTGGCACTTCTTGATGTTACAAATCAGAGAAGAATACTCAGCGGTCTTGATATTGTGGCGTGTGGGTGAGTGATCGACGGTTGGAGGGGCCACTGACGCAGATTGGCGGCCCTGTCTTTGTCTGTCCGCCCCGGGGCATCTACAGTAACGTCGCAGCATAACGAGTACGATGTGAATGATTGATGCGCTTGAAATACACAGGAAACGAGGCGAGGTACAAGATTGGCTCAACGAGAACGAGACGATGAGATTTTAACATAATTTCTAATACAGTATATCAGTGTCACAATTCATTTTCCATTTTTAAAATTTGATTTCATGTTGTTGTTTCTGCTTTTTGAAGCCATTAGAGATGTAACTCACCAACAATCAACCGTTTTGGTCCAATTTAAACAAAAAAAAACAAAAAAAGATCATTTTTCTTGTTTTGTGCCACGAGATCTTGTCCCATCCCTCACTGTAAACACTTTGGGCGTCTTGAAAGGTGCTATATAAATCCAATACATTAATTATTATTATCAATGCGACATTATAGATCCATACTTACTTACGGTATACACATTACACATCTGAAAATCAAAAAAAGAACAGAAAAAACATTTTTTTACATGTCAATCAGCCCGATTATCAGTCCGATGTGTACAAACCTTAAGGAGCTCTCAACATGTGCGATAATGTAACGTACCTAATAATATGCCCAGTGACGGTACGAGTATATGTCAGATAGTGTTGATTTGAGTTTGACGTGGGCTAAATCCGTTATCATGGTGTCAGCTCTCACACTTCCTGTCTTCTCCATCACCTCCCCTCTTCTGTTTTTAGCAGTGAACAGATGGACCCCCTTTGTCCACAGGCAGCGGGGACACGTTTGTGCTGCTTTTAATCAATTAGACATAAAGTTCACTCGGGAGGTCAGGACAGTGGGGGCGTTTGTTATTTTAATTTGGAGGTTTTGAGTGGAGTGGATAAAAATAGTGAAGTAAGTATGAAAAATTATTCTTTTTATTTTTCTCTTGTAGTGATCAGTCAGTTTATTATTTTTCGTCCTTATTAAAAACTAGAGTTGTTAAAAGTGTCGGAAATCAGATTCGAATTGACATTAAAACTAATATTGAGCAGGACAGAAATTAGCCTTTCCTGAATAGGTTTAGATGAACAGAAACAAGACAAACATTGAACACAAAAATAGTCCAATTTATTCCTCTTAAGTCTGAATTCTGCTCCAAAGCAAAGCAATGTTAATAAAAACATTGTCTGAAGACCTCTACTGGGGCGATGGAGTCTCGGGCTGATAAATAAATTGCAGTGAAATTAACATCATAATTTGAATCATAGACATAATTAGGAAATCCCAAGACTGCTTCATTTGAATTTCCTCTGTAAACAAAACAATGTCCCTTCACTTAGCCTTCGATGTTCTTAAATTCATGCAGGGTGTGTCTTTGTTTGGTCCTGTTTACAGCCATGTTTATTCCTGCAGTAGACTCGGTTGTGCCCTGTTCTTGTCCTGGTTTAGTCCTGATTTAGTCCTGGTTTAGTACTGTTCTAGTCCTAGTTTAGTCTTGGTTTAGTCTTGTTCTAGTCCAGGTTTAGTCCAGGTTTACTCTTGGTTTAGTCCTGGTTTAGTCTTGGTTTAGTCCAGGTTTAGTCTTGGTTTAGTCATGTTTTCACCCTTTTTAGTACTGGTTTTGCCTAGTTCTAGTCCTGGTTCAGTCCTAGTTTAGTATTGCTTTTGCCCCATTTTCTAGTCCTGGTTTAATCCTGTTCTGGTCCGGGTTTAGTCCTGTTCTAGTCCTGGTTTAGTCCTGTTCTAATCCAGGTTTAGTCTTGGTTTAGTCCTGGTTTCATCCTTTTTAGTCGTGGTTTTGCCTTGTTCTTGTCCTTGTTCAGTCCTGGTTTAGTCGTGGGTTTGCCTTGTTCTAGTCCTGATTTAATCCTGTTCTACTCCTGGTTTCGCTCTAATATGGTCCCGGTTTAATCCTGTCCTAGTCCTGGTTTGATCTGGGTTTAGTCTTGGTTTAATCCTGTTCTAGTCCTGGTTTAGTCCTGGATTTGCCATGTTCTAGCCCTGTTCTAGTTCTGGTTTAGTCATGGTTTAGTTCTGGTTTAGTCCTGGTTTCGTCCTGGTTTAGTCCTAGTTTAGTCCTGGATTAGTCCTTGTTTAGTCTTGGTTTAATCCTGTTCTAGTCCTGTTTTAATCCTGTTTTAGTCCTGATTTCACCCTGGTATAGTCCTGGGTTTTGCCTTGTTCTTGTCCTGTTCTGCTCCTGGTGTAGTCTTGGTTTAGTCCTGTTCTAGTCCCGGTTCAGTCCTGGTTTTGCCCTGTTCTAGTCTTGGTTTAGTCTTGGTTTAGTCTTGTTCTAATCCTGTTTTAGTCGTGGTTCAGTCCTGTTCTAGCCCCAGGTCAATCCTGGTTTAGTCTGGGTTTAGTCCTATTTTAGTCCTGTTCTAGTCCTGGTTTAGTCCTGCTCTACTCCTGGTGTAGTCTTGGTTTAGTCCTGTTCTAGTCCCGGTTCAGTCCTGGGTTTGCCCTGTTCTAGTCCTGGTTTTGCCCTGTTCTAGTCCTGTTCTAATCCTGGTTTAGTTCTGGTTTAGTCCTGCTATGGGTTAAGATCATTCTCAGGTTTGTTCCACTCTTGATGTAGTGTGTTAGCAGTTTTAGTATTGAGTTAAAATTGTGCAGAGTGAGCAGGAGCTTCATTTCAAAACATAAATCAACAGGTGTTAAAAAAAAAACATAATTTGATATATTTCCATATTCATTCATCTCAGCTCCAGTCCTAGTGCCAAATTACCACAGAGCTGAACCACAGTTTAATACCACCTCCTTCTGCAGAGAATAGTAAAGCCTTGGCCGGAGCTGCCTCTCATTCTGCGCTCTCTGATATTACTTATAGATTAAAGATTGTGTTTGTGTTGCCATCAGATTGTCCCTTGGCACAGGCTTGAGAAAACCCTGCCCAGGACCAGAGCCTGTGTGGTAAAAGGCTGCACAATATGAGGAAAAAGTGATGTTTCATTTTAGGGCTGGCAGTATGACAAAATTACCTTGTTTCACATTGATCAAGCACAATTTGCCTTTTTCTTTCTTTTTTCTTATTTTTTCCTGTGTGTGCATACCCAATACAGACATTTAAAGGTATCAAAAATCCTCAAAAACATGCCTGGAGTTGTGTTTTGTTCATTCAAATGTTTGAGTAACACTTTATTACTAGTCTGTTTACATTTTCAACTCTCAAAATGCTCTGTACCACCTTGTGATGTCATGATAACACATACGTTTTAGAGTTTTCTGTTTGAGAGACAAACTCAGAAGCCTCGGATTTGTGTGTCAAACCTGTGTGAATGAAACAAAACACAACTCCATTTCTGTTTTTGACGAGGAAACAACATTCTAACATTCATCAGAGAATAGCGTAATATGAGCCCTTTAAGCATTGCCATTTACCACAAAAAGATTAAATTTAATGAGCTTGGCTTTTACTGAC
Source organism: Odontamblyopus lacepedii (assembly GCA_034769755.1). Lineage (NCBI taxonomy): Eukaryota > Metazoa > Chordata > Actinopteri > Gobiiformes > Gobiidae > Odontamblyopus > Odontamblyopus lacepedii. Next base: position 14,829,010 of record CM068351.1, read on the forward strand.
AGAGGACTTCCTGTAAACCACTCCATTAAAAAGACTCAGGCTGATCACTGACCAAATTACTGAATCTCGATTGTCTTTAAAGCTTGATTATTTGCACAGTCCTACTTATTTGATAACCATGCTTGGGTATTGCAAACTAGAAGAAAATAACCAACTTTGCCACAATAATAGAATATGATTTTCAACATTTAATCATAGCACTTTCTTTTATATTATCATGTGGTCTTATATCTGTGTAATCCCTCAGGTAGGTTCTAGAGATGTCTTGATGTTTTTTGTTTTTTTTCTAGCTCCGGTAGCACCTTTTCTGTAATGTAGTGTCATGAAGCAAGTTCGTACCTTAGCTCCTAAAAGTCCATTAGACGACAAAAACCTTACCTACCTCGCCTCACCTCTGCCAGTGTTTGCTGCTGTGGCTTTCCCGCTTTGCGCTTGTAAATCTCAAACTCGTCCGGATGATTCTTTTGTAAGTGACGAATCAAATTGGTAGTGTTAAAGTGGCTCTGCTGGTTCCTCCACGAGAAACTGTTTGTTTGCAGCGATTGCGTCGCTGTTTGATTATCGTTCTGTTGTAGTGAAAAGTCCCACACAGCGACATGGAGGTGTTTGATTTACGGCTGCCGTAAAGCGAGTCAATGCTGCAGAAACATGTGAAACTGGATTGGCTCAATCATGTGACTGAATCCAATACTGTCCGATACTCATAAAAGAGCCGGATTGAGAGCCAGTACTGAATATCGGATCGGGACATCCCTAGTAGGTTCCATAGTGGTCCATGGGCTTATACTAGTCTATGTGCTTTTATACTTGTTCTGATACAACTCTAGATTATTCTAAAGCTATTCAGGAAAGGTTCATTTTTAGTATCGATACTTTCTCAAATGAGTATCTAGTTTCAATATTAGTCTTAGTATCGATTAGTAACCAACTTTTCAATATTCTACTTGGTGTTAATAATTGTGAATCATAGTAAAATCTTGATTTTTCTTCTCAACAATAATCACAAAACACTAAAATCTGATATCATGACAACCCTTGACAACCCATATAGAGATACGGCTGGATTTCACAATTGAGTTGGCGCAATTATCAGATCATAATAGCACAGGCTGCAATTATAGATATAAATAGATAATAGAGTTTCCTAATATTCTATCTTTTTATATAGAAAAACGTGGTACTTGTAGTAGAGACTGATGCCGATACCAGTTGTTTAGAATCTAGAACAAGCAATGGCTAATAAAGTAATTTTGGGCTGATATGTAGGCTCAGTTTGGATTATTTTTGTGAATTTATGTCATTTTTATTCACAGCAAACTCATCTAAAGCCCATTTTTACCACAAAACTTCGAGAGAGCTGTGTAGTCACGTTTTGAGCAGTTCTTTTTGCATTTAAGTGTTCAAATACAGCAAAGCAGGTTGGACAGAACAAAATAGCTGCATGTGCTGGAGATTCAAGGGCAATAGCAAATTTGTGGAAAAGGTTTGTCTCTAACCAACAGTTTAGACGTGTACAAACATGTTCTGAAATGGATGGGCAATACAGAACACTGTGCACCGGCAGATTTCCATTTTAAAATCTTACCAACGACACACGATCTTAAATTACACACCTAATCTGAGAGGATGTTTACCAGCAGGAAGTAGCCCATCTTCACTTCCTGTGGCATTTCTTTGCCCTTTGCCTGTCTCCATATCCCCGTGGTGGCACTGACAGGGGACACACAGCGGACACGTCTCCAGTCTATAGGCCAGACATTTATAGACAACCAGTGAATCGTTTTGTTTAAAATTCATGCGTTCATAGTTTGCATTTTCCTACTATTATGGGGTGAAGGTGATTTTAGTCATGTACTTTCCTCTGCAAACAACAAAATATCCTGTTTAATTTAAAGTCATGCTAACCTTATAGTTTGAACTGTATTAGTTTATTTTCTTTGGTCACTTAACATAATCATTAATCATATTACAATGATTTAACACAGAAATCACGCAGAGCACTAAAGTTATTCTACACACTGAAGGGGTTTTGGCTGAAGTTTAACACTAATTTTGCCAAACTCTTATTAACATATAGAAGAGAATAAGATACGAGATGACAGCAAATCTAATTACAGAAAAAAACTCATCTTTTATGAGTGCAGGAAAAATACCTATTTAATTATTCTGTACACGTCAATGTTCACACACACACAGACCCATGAACACGTTAGTATGCATCTATACATCTTATACATGCACATACAAAAAACCCTTTGTATAAGTAGGTTGTAGTCAGGCCCGGCCCTAACCATTTTGACACCCTAGGCAAGATTTCAGGTGGCGCCCCTTGGATTGCAAAAAAAAAAAAAATACTGCCAGAGTACAGATACTCACAAGAAATCAAACAGTTCATAGTGACGATGTTTTAGACCAGGGGTGGGCAAACTTTTTGGCTCGAGGGCCACAAAGGGTTCTAAAATTTGATGGAAGGGCCGGACCAGGAGCAGATGGATGGAGTGTTGTAGTCTGACTACGTCAACCCAGCAAATAAGACAAAAATAACTTGCAGGATCCAACAATTTACATGTGACATATTCAAACATCTCAATTCAACATGTGCACCATATATCGGGCCGATGATTTTCCACTTCAAAAATTAACATTTTTCGTTTCAGAAGTTTTGACTTCCGTTTGATTGTGACACATTTGATAATTCTGTTGACAGTGTTGGGAAGGTTACGTTAAACTGTATTCCCTACAGATTACAGATTACATACCCCAAAATGTAGTTTGTAGTTTGCCCACCCCTGTTTTAGACAGTGGAGGATTTTATCCCCCATCGCCGATTTTTGCGCTCGGCGCCCCCTAGTGGAGCGGCGCCCTTAGCATTTGCCTATGTTGCCTAATGGGGGGGCCGGCCCTGGTTGTAGTTAATTTGTAAGATCCATAAGACTACAAACATGTTCACATATTAGTGATGCACAGATACTAATGCTGAATCAAATATCGGTTCAGGAAAATTTGCTGTATCGGATTTTGGTTCCATGATATCGGTTAAGTCGATATCCTGGTTGGGCTGATGGAGGAAGGCTCAGGATCTCTCATGTTAAAACTTTGATCCATACAAAACTTTTCAGTTGTTACTTCGAGGGTGCATAACAATTACATAACACAATCAGATCAATTCTGTAATAAATTCACTGTATTTTAAGAGGAAAAAAAATGTCATATCGGCAGATACTCTGGGCTATAGTATCGATACTAGGAATATTATCGGCCAATATGGGCACTTGAAGACATATCGGATATCAGCCTAAATCTTGCTGATATGGGCCGATAGTCCACGTGGACATGTTATACCTTGTTATAAAGTTTAGACTCTCTATATTATGAGCATTTAATCCAAGTTACAGACAGATAAATGTCCTAATACGTGACTCCACATCAGTATTTATCTGAGGAGTCATTTTTGTGTCTGTGACGTCGTACTGAATCTGAACTGACCCCAGAATTATGTCATTCACGTGCGCTTGTTTACGCCTGCAGGCAGAGATCCACATGCACAACACTGAGATTTTTTTTTTTTTACGGACAATCTGTTTGAGGCTGGATTAAAAAGACAGTTCTTAGTGCAGACTTGATCTGAGAGGAGCCTGTGTGAGGCTGAGTGTTGGAAATGTGTCAGTTTTGAAGCTCGTTTTGATTCTTTCTCATTGGTTAGCGATTAGCTGCTGTAGCTCCCGCACATAAACAGGCTGTTTTCTCTTCTATTAGCGACTGTAAAGTGACTATATTGGCCGTATGTATGTTACTGCACACGCACTGATGTAAAATGAGCAGTGAATAGAAGTGTGAATTATCGGCATTTAGCAGATCATTAATTACCACAGCACGCACACATTTACCTCTAAAGGCGGTAATTTACTTACTTTACTGACCTACTGTCTTTAAATATGACTGTGCAGAGGCAGAATAACAATAAAAGTAGCTTAAAGAAACCTAATATAAAATCCAATAGAGCCAAGTTTTATAAATGATTGAAGATTTACAGTGAATTTTTACATCACTAAATATATCAGTGATTATATCGGCAGCTCCAAATCCCATTTTATCTGTATCATATCAGCCGCATCAAAATTCGTATTGGTCAGACACTAATCGATGCCAGAACTGAAATACCGTGATCAGTGCATCCGTATAAAATATATGGGATTCTTGTATTAGTTTAGCAAAGCAGAATCCTAATTGTTATAGAATTGCAATTCTTAATGCAAATCATAATGTTTGTCAGAAATGAATTTTTTTTTACCAAATGTCATGCCGTTAACATCAACAGACAGCGACTTCTCAGTATCCAGAATGACTCAAGTCTTTTGATGTTGTGTTTAGCATATTTTATAATTGCCATAATCTGTTTTACCCTTTCAATCACTCCACTTGATAACAATGGCAGCGAAAGTGATTTATGCAGCTTATGTTCTCCCATACTGAACGAGAGACTGAGAATAGGCCCTGGGAGCTACTCATGATGATGCTACTTTTATGCTTTATATAAGAGACACAGGTACAATGTGTTTTCTACAGTATATTACACAGAATTATTGTTAGTCATGTTATAATGCTGTTATCTCCACAAAAACATACCCAAAATTGTGTTTTGTTTCGTTCACATTTATGTAATCCTGGTTTATTAATCCATCTACATCTCCAAAGCTCAAAATACTCTTGTCCACCTTCTGATATCATGTAATGGTTTCCAAGTTTTTTACCATTTACCTTTAGTTCAGTAGATGATATATAGTGAAGGTGTATGAGGTTTAAAAACACAGAACTCAGCATAAATATGCTCTGTTTTAAGATGTGTGAAATGAAACAAAATACAACTCCAGGTATGATTTTGATGAAGAAACAACATTATAATAACATAGACAGAACACAGCGTAAAATGGGCCCTTTAAATGTGCACCCTAAATCCATTCGTTTGGTCATAGGTCATGGCCCAGAGCAGCACTGGGGTTTGCTTCATAATTGAAATCCATCTACTGGTTTGTTCATGTTGTAGGAAAACCATACATTTGCATATCCTAAAAGGCAGGACAGTGGTGGTGTTGCAGACATGTATTCAGTGCTTTTATGACTTTCTGTATTGTTAAAGTCAATTTACATTATAATATTCCTTTTCAAGTCCATGTGTTAATAAAATGAATGGAGTATTACCCTGGTATTGAACAGATCTCCATCACCACACTGACTTTGCCCTTGGAAATACCTTGTGCCCCAAACCATGCGGTAAAAACTAATTATTTTTAGTAAATGATGGTGATAGTGGGCACTGGGGTCCGCCATCTATATTGGTTTACATGTAGATGGCGTTAAATGTGTCTAACTGCACTAAAATACTACAAAAACTGGCATTGTTACTGTGAGTTGGTTAAGTTTGTGAATAAATGAACATTGATGACCTCTTGTGGCTGGAGTTATATCATCACAACAACTGAGTTAAACGTGAACACTAAGACAGACAGAAATCAAACTGGTCTGTCACAATCATTACTATACTGACTTATCCTTTATCATTTTTGAGGATCAGCAATTACTGTGTGTAGATTTTCTTTGCACTGGTGGGAAAATCTTGGTTATTTTTCTGAGATTTGAGCTGGGGAGAGTTGAATAAAATACTGCTATGACTCATTAGTGACAAAATAACGTCTTTTATTCTGGTGTTTATTTATTGCAGCACTTGTTATTTTTTTATTTTTTGCAATATTGTACATTTGGGATTTTTTTTATCTATTAGGTTCAGTATTATCGTTTATCACATTTTCTTCACCTACATATTGTTCTTCAAAATGTGCTGTTATGACAGGTCTACAGTCAAACCCAGTAAACCAGGCTTTAGTCACACGTGTCCTGTCTGGCGCTGGCTCTGAACATGTGTTATAATTGTAGGTAATGGTGTAATAGTTTGGTGAGGGGCAGAGAGCAGACTGGGAATAGCAGCTGTATGCCCTGTTCTGATCTCGACTCTGGAGTGGATCGTAGGCGGCAGTGTTCAAGACAATGATATCACTCCTGCTTTTATCCTGCTCCATATTTACTGTTAGGGATGTAACAATAACTGAAATATCGTAATATCATGTCATCAAAAGCCTTATATTATTGTGTTACAAATTTCTTTGTTATGGTGGTGGAAAAACAGAGATAACTACATATACCATGATCCTTTGCTCTGTTTCAGTCCACTCTAAGTGATAAAATAACTGTTATTAAACCGTTTTAAATCTTAATTACTTGGATTATGACAGAAATGTAGAATATTCACATTTTTTTTAGCCTCCATAAAACATTGAAATGAATATATTAATACAGTGAGATACAAAGCATGAAAATACCGTATCGAGAGATTAAGATATCTTTACAGAAGGTGATGATGTCAAACTCCAGGCCCGTTCAGATTTGAGGCATTGAGTTTATATGCAGAGTCTATGTGGATGTGCGTCTAGGGCGTCCTGCGTCTTGAGTGTTCAGTTGTCAGAAGTTGAAAATGCTGAACTTTTGGCGTCAGACATGCCGCGCCAACCAATCAGGGATGACTAACCAGTGTCGTAGCTATGTTATTATCTGGAAGAAGTAGAAAAAAGAGAAAGATCCGGGAACTGGAACTCAGAGCTCTCGGAACTCGGAACTCAAGAGTCAGGTATTTTTCTCCCGTTTGTCCAGGGTGTCGGAATTCAAATGCAAAGGAGTCCAAATAGAGGCATCCAGGGCATTTTTTGACGCTGAACGCAGCTTTTCAGATTGGGGCAGGGCAAGAGACAGTTTTTCATATTGATTATGTAAGCATTAAACAACGAGGAGCCATGTGTTAAAACTGCATAAAGCACAGCTCCAAGTTGTTTATTGCGCTTATACCACGGCTAGAACTGAAATGTCTCACCTGTGAATCTGAAAAGCTTTTCCCCTGTCTGTAAATGTCTCAAATTTCAGTTATTTCAGTGTTTAAATGAAGCTCGTCCCTATATTGTACTGTTGAGGATGTGTTTACCCAAGTTGTCAAATGCAGGTGAGCATAGTCTTATAGTTCCAAAAAGCAGCACTAGAATGGAAACAAAAATATGAATCAAATAAATAAAAAATGTTAGGTCAAAATTGGAAACTGAATCGTGATTTTTATGTGTTGGAAATGATGTAAAAATCTTGTCTCATCTCATCCTTGTGGACCCAGTTTCATATTTCATCTTGTCTTGTGGAAATTGGGTCTCGTCCCATCTCCACATCTGATCCATCAAAATGTCCAATATTGGTGCTGATAATATCCAAGACCAATGTCATATGTGTGCATCCTTAACTGTTGACACATTGTTGCATGTAAAATAAAAGCAGGGTATTTAATCACTTTGATGGACCTTCCCTAAAACAGCCTATTTTTTTGTTTTTCCATTGAAATAAAATGAGTTTCAGTTATTATTATTATCATTTGTCTAGACCAGGTACTTACTTTGTCCTGGTTTAATCCCAGTTTTTTTTTCTCAGAATAACAAGTTTAATAGGGACACGTTATGACCATTTTCTGTGCCAAAATGATAATCTCACAGCTCTGAAAATGCTTTATTGCAATATTCAGCTGTGCAGCTGTATTCGGGTTCCTGGGCTCCTCTCGTCCTGTGCTCAGGTGTACTAAATCTCCCCAGTCATGCGAGGCTAGATACATAATTCTCCATTATAACTGAGCAGATTGTGATCGGTGGCGGTGGTAGGGCTGAACAAATTTGGAACATCTGTAATTGCATTTTTTTTCTTTCCGTCATTGTAATTAGATTTGTGATTTGAGGGATAACCGAAATATGCAACTGAAACTGCTAAACGAATACAAGAAAGAATCCAATGCTTTTCAGGTTTGTAAAGGTCTAAACTACAGGGTCGCTAATGTTATAAGACTCCAAGGAGACAGGGTATTTTGTTTGCAGAGGAAATGATTTTACTTAAAGTCTCACTGTGTATTTTTTCTATCTCCATGGAGACAAGCAGGTGATGCCTTTGGGCCAAGTTACAGGTCAGATTTGTGGACAGGTGACCCCACTCACACTACAAATGAATGGTTATGTTTTCAAAGGTATCTAATTGCGATCCTTAGTTCATTATGCGTATTGACTTCATGCATGTCTTGTTTGTCAAATCCAGACTAAAGTTTAGCTGTTTTATCACATTAGAATGGACATTTTATTCAGAAGATATTATATATTGGGTGAAGAGTCTCTGCCTCAAGTGGAGGAGTTCAAGTATCTCGGGGTCTTGTTCACAAGGGGAGGATGGAATGAGTGATTGACAGGTGGATCGGTGCAGCGTCGGCAGTGATGCGGTCGCTGTATCGGACCGTTGTGGTGAAGAGGGAGCTGAGCCGAAAGGCAAAGCTCTCAATTTACCTCAGTCTACGTTCCTCCCCTCACCTATGGTCATGAGCTCTGGGTAATGACCAAAAGAACAAGATCATGGATACAAGCGGCCAAAATGAGCTTCCTCCGCAGAATGGCCAGGCGCTCCCTTAGAGATAGGGTGAGGAGCTCGGTCACACAGGAGGAGCTTGGAGTAGAGCCGCTGCTCCTCCATGTCGAGAGGAGCAGCTGAGGTGGCTCGGGCATCTGGTCCAGATGCCTCCTGGACACCTCCCTCGAGAGGTGTTCAGGAGGCCCTGGGGAAGACCCAGGACCCGCTGGAGGGACTATGGGAATGCCTCGGGGTCCCCCTGGAGGAGCTGGAGGAAGTGTCTGGGGTGAAGGAAGTTTGGGAGTCTCTGCTTAGACTGCTGCCCCCTCGACCTGGCCCTGGATAAGCAGAAGAAAATGGATGAATGGATGGATATTATATTACCCAGGGCTGTCAAATCAATAACAGATCAGATATCAATACTGAATAGCACGGATGGTATGTTTAAAATCTTCTGTGGTTTGATAATCGGGCAAATAGAACAGTCGTCTAATTAAAACTGCTAGTATTATATCTTGAACTTATCGTTCAATACATGACTGATGAAAGAATACTTTGTAGTCAGTATTTATCATGGTACTTTTTCCTTGTACTAATTGGAAAATGTTATTTATTTTTAGTTTTTAATTATGAACTTCTTTAACTCATTACACATGCAGACTAACTACTTAAGTGTTGCATTCTGCAGTTCATATTTGTTAACAATATTGTACATTTAGAATACTTTTGGGGGATAATTCTCTGCTTTATGGTTTGGTTTCAGTATTATTGTTTATCATCTATATTTATTTAGCAACATATCATGCTTCAAAACGTGCTATTGTGACAAATATGAACCTGAATAGTTTTAGAATGGTCTTTAATCAGAACATGTATAAGACCACATACAAATAGAGCTACTGTATCAGAGATGTCACTATTATTTTGTTTGGGGAAAAAGTTTTAAAACGGTCTAAAAAATAGTGTTATGTAATCTGTACTGAGCATCAGGTGTTTTGGTATTGAAATCAATCTTTATTTCCCATCTTTTTTATTTTGAATTTATACAAAATGAAAGCAAAAAAAAAAAAACTTTCTTTCCACACTCATCATGAAATTTTCCTATCTTGACAACAGTTTAGCTCAGTATCTTCAATTCTGAAGTTGTGATGAGTCTTCCAGGGCTGATTTGCGTTTGTGTTTTTGGACTCGTGTTTATCCATTGCCAGTTGGTGTGGTTCATGGGGCTGTGTTTGTTTAAAGTGCACGTCATGCTGAGCTGTGTGTGATAAGAGGAAACAGCGGAGGAGTGTCACTGCTGATACAGACTTAACCTGTCATTGACAAAGCCTCCATTGCTCTACGGAGGCGGAAAACAGATGTGGAGACAAATTTTGACTTTTGAGTTTGTACGATGGCCGTGTTTCTTTATTTTTTCATATTTAAAAGTGCATTGTGTAACTCTTCTGAAGATCTATCAAATCCTTTTCTCCATAGAGATGTTATTGCTTTGTCTGGCATTAAACCTTTCTTTCTAAATTGAGCCCAAACCAGACTAAGTTACTGTTCAGATTTGTGGAGAGGTGTCCCCGCTCACAGTCAGAATGTTTTTCTAGGCATTTTTGAGCAATAAAACCAATTAAATAAATGTAAGGTCCATCCATCCATCCATCCATCCAGCTTCTCCTGCTTAATCCGGCTGGGTCACTGGGTAAATGTAAGGTAGAGTGGTTTAATGTCATACTGTGGAACATGCCAGGCAGAGAAATGAGATCTCCATAGAAAAAAGCAGGTAACAGACCCTCCACCCTCCAGAAAAGTTACACAAAGCACCATTAAAACACAAGACTAACAGACTAATGTTAACCCCTTAATGCCTGAATCTATATAGATGTATATAAAAAAATGTTTTTGCCTTTAAGTAGATGGTAAATTAAAATGAGATTATTAATTTGATTATAGCAAAAAAATACATTTAAAATAAATATGCGACAACTAGAAACTAGTACTTGCCAAAAGTTCCTAGGAAGGTGCTGCATCTGCAATAACCGGCACCGGGGGAATGCAGCCGTTATCTCAGTTCATATCTTGATCCAAACGGTTTGGCGCATATTTGTGACACTTGGCGTTAAAGAGTTAAAGGTCCAAAATTATGTTAATTTGACTCTTATGAGCTTTCAGTCAAGTTATTATGTTGTTACTTAATCAAAAACAGACCTGGACTTGTGCTTTGTTTCATTCACACATTTGAGTAACTATTTATTATTAGTCTGTCTACATCTCCAAAGCTCAAAAGGCTCTGTTCCACCTTGTGATGTCAGGTAGTGGTAGTTGATGATTCTAGTGAAGATGGAAGGAGTTTAAAAACACAATGGAGCACTTCCTGAATTACCACATGACATCACAAGTTGGAACAGTGTGTTTTCCGATTAAGAGAAGAACTCAGCCTAAATATGCAAGATTTGTGTGTTAAAACGTGTGAATAAAAAAAACAAAACAAAAACACAACTCGTTTGTGATGAGGAAACAATTTTATAACATAGATCAGAAAATCATGTAATATGGGCCCTTTAAATATGTGTTGCTTGGATTTTAGTGCAGGAAAGCGTTGAGTTGTAAACCGTGTAATTTTCTCTCTTTTATCTCTAACGGGTGACTACAAAATCACTACTATTACACTCTCACTGTCCAGAAAACAGCTGATCTAACACAGCTTTCAACCACAGGCAAAAGTTTGGTTAAAAAACACAGAGGCAGGGGGCATCCGGATTTGAACCGGAGACCTCTTGATCTGCAGTCAAATGCTCTACCACTGAGCTATACCCCCATGGCTAAAAATAGCAATGTTAGCTTAGGTCAGGTGTTGTCCGTACCCAGAGCCAGTTAAAATGACAGACTACTCATTTTACTAAAACACAGTTAAGTTATTATGTTTGCGATTTTTACACAAATATTCACATTCACATAATCACCCAAAGTTTTCCCAATTTGTCAAATTTTAGGTTTTACTTCCTGTTTGTAAATCGTGACAACACTAGGGAATTTGTCAACTGTTATCAACCAAAATTCCTTGAAAGTACACAGAAATTATATTACAAATATAAGAAAACAGCTTTATTTTGTTGAATTAATGTTGAAAGTATCAGGAAAAAATATTGTTTCTTATGTGTAAATGGTGTTTCACTTTTGGATATTTCTCCCTATGCTCTTCCAATATTTTTTTCTATTTTTTGTATGTTTTTAATGCTACTTCTTTTAAATTTTCAACATATTTTTCAGCTTTTCTTCACAAATTGCTTCTTGATTGGTGTAAAACGAATTTATTTTTATTTTATGTTATAATCCCACTGAATGAAATCAAAATGACAGAATCCTGAGAGAAGTAGGCTACTGCATGTTGAGTTTAAAGGTGCACTGTGTAACTTTTCTGGTGGAGGGTCCGTCAAATGTTTTATTCCATGGAGATGTTATTGCTTTGTCGGGAATGTTCCGCAATATGACATTAAACACAGCTACCTTACATTTACGCAGTTACAGGTGGTTTTATAGCTCAAAATACTGAGAAAAACACTCATTCTGACTGTGAGCCATACTGCGAAATGTTCCACAAAAGCAATAACATCTCTATTAAGAAAAGTACTTGACTTCACCACAAAAGTTACACAATACACCTTTAAAAATAGCTATCTTATTACATGCTCTGCTCTAAAAAACTATGGTTGTGGTTTTTGCCATGTTAAGTGTATTAAATTTGACAGTTATAATATTTTTATTAGCGTACCCACTGATGATTGACAAGAATGTGTAGCTAGAGAATAGTTGAAAACTGCTTGCTTCCTGTTTTGATTCTATACTGATAGTGATAAATTAAAGATGCACTATGTAACTTTTCTGGTGAGGGTTCTGCCACTTGCACCTGTTGACAGCACCAGCCCAAGTTACGCTTTAGATTTGTGCAGATATGACCCCGTTCTCTTTAAAAAATACTTGTTTTTCATGGTATTGTTGAGTAATTAAGACATCTGAGAGTGAATAAATGCAAGATAGATACGTTTAATGTCATACTGTGGAACATTTCAAGCAAAGAAAAGTTACACAGTGCACTATTAACTATGAATTCAGCATCCGATGGCAAATAGCAAGAAATAACTTTACGCTCTATTTCAGTATCCTTTTATATGGGGCCATTTTGAGGATAGTGGACCATTTTAAAGATAATATTTGGTTTTATATTGTTAATTGCTATGGCAACTGACCTAATTTTTCATCATTCTGAAACTCATGGATATGGAAGACATCTCAGAAACACAAACATATAATACTGCTACTACTACTGCTACTACTACTTAATGTCTCCCTCTATTTTTAAATTTTATGATAATTATGTATGCTTGATTTGTTTGTATTGTGATTTTAATGTATTTCTTATTCTGTAAAGCACTTTCAATTACTTTGTGTACGAATTGTGCTATACAAATAAACCTGCCTTGCCTACTACTACTACTACTACTACTACTACTACTACTACTACTACTACTACTACTACTACTACTACTACTACTAATAATAATAATAATAATAATACATTTTATTTATTCGCCACCTTTCTGGACACTTAAGGTCACCTGACAACAATGTTAAATTAGTTAAATACTATTATATGATACCTCAGGATTTGAACCAGAGACCTCTTAAACTGCAATCTGTGCTACACCCTCATGTCTGGTGTTGATTTGATCTTAAAGTGTCAACAAACTGTCTCCTACCCGCCACCTTTACCCACGATCCTCCTCTGCCTCCGCCTAAACCAGCCGCCGTGCCTGTTTTTCCCACCGAGCGTACGCACAGCACAGCCAGCCTTTCCTGATTGCAAACTAACGCGATTAGACGGCATTGCGTAACCATGGCGACACAGGCGGGTGGGCCAATGGGTAATTTGATGTGTGCGCCCTGGTCCCGGCCCGGATAGATCGTTCGCCAGGGGTCGGGCCAATCGCATTACAGAGCCACAGTTTGCATCAAAACATGAGAAATGACCAGTAATAAATGGTGATTATGGAGTCAACAGGACACAGACAGGAAGTGCGGGTCTATGGACTTCCTCTGTTGCATTTTACGAGCTCTGGATCTGTATCTCCATTTAGGAAACCAGTGAGCTGATTTGTGGTTGTAAATGTCGATTGGAGAGTGGAGGGTGCAGAGGACAGATTTAGCATGTGAGCCAGCCCGATTTAAGAGTCTGTATTATACTTTTTAGTTTAATTTATAATGTTAAAGTGTTTCATTTGTCTCTAAAACCAAAGTGAATAAATGGATAACGATTTGGGTTTGTTTGTTTTTTTTTTGATTCATATACTGTATATAAGATTCATATATTTGATCTATGGGCTTCAGTGTGAAAAATGTCATATATAAGTCGCAGGAACCACCCAAACCCTGAAAAAAAGTGTGACTTATAGACTGAAAAATACGGTAATTGCCTCATCAAAAACACACTCAGAGTCTCTTATTATTTAACCATTTTATTTACATGTGTTTTTGTTTTGTAAGTTATGTCGAATCTGAATTTAAATGTATTGATTTATTTTGTTTATTTTTATTGTACACGATGCTTGCAGTGTATTTGAATGACTATTTGGCACCATAAAGAAGCTTGTCCTTGTTTTTTTTTCTTCTTCCTTTGGTTATTTTTGTTTATTTAATTTATATTCATTTATTTTATTGTGTGGGGTGCTTACAGTGTATTTTAATTTAAAATAATTTTTTTTTTCTTTTTGTTGTAGAATATTTGTTCTAAACTGTAAACTTGTGGCCATACCGGCTCGTCAAAGCCTGAACCTGTCAGATCTCAGAAGCTAAGCAGGGCCGGGCCTGGTTAGTACTTGGATGGGAGACCACTGGGAATTCCAGGTGCCACAGTGGGGTGCCAGTTGCAAAAACTGCCGTTGTGTCCTTAGGCAAGGCACATCACCCACATTGCCTAGTATGAAAGTGGTGTGTGCGTGAGTGTTGGTGATGGTCGGAGGGGCCGATGGCGCAGATTGGCAGCCTCGCTTCCGTCAGTCTGCCCCAGGGCAGCTGTAGCTACAATAGTAGCTTACCACCACCGGGTATGGAGTGAATGAATAATGCTCTGTAAAGCGTCTTTGAGTGTCCAGAAAAGCGCTATATAAAACTGATGCATTATTATTAAACTGAAAATGTCAATTAAGAATGTTATATATATATATATAAAACATACTCAAGAGTTATGTTTTGTTTCATTCTCACCTGTTTAAGACACAGATGCTGCATATTTAGGAGTTCTTTTATCAAACGGGAAACACACTGTTCCACCTTGTAATGTCACGGGGCAATACAGGAAGTGCTCCACTGCATTTTTAAACTCCATACACTTTCACTAGAATCATTTGGATAGTTTCAGCCCTGGGAACAAAAGGTAAAAGGAGCTGTTAACTTGAAAACTGCCAGTTCATGACATTACAAGGTGGAACAGAGGATTTTGAGCTTTGGAGATGTAGATTAGCTAATAATAAAGGTTTAATCAAAAATGTGTGATTGAAACAAAACACAAAAAGTCCAGCTTTGTTTTTAGGAGGTAACAACATTGTAACTTGTTTTATAGCTCACAAGAGTTAATTCTGAGTAATATTGGATTTTAATTATATCAGTATATTTCTTATTTTAGTCCTGCATGTCATTTGTCATATCTTCTGGTTTAGTTTGATAGTTTCACAGTTCAATTATGATTAAGTTTAGAGATGGTTTACACCGATTATATCAGTCCAATGGCTCAAAAAAACTCCATATCGGACCATCCCTATTTTAGCCATATTTTGTTGGTCTCATCCCGGTGACCAAATATTATCTGAGGTAGGATTTAGTTTCATTTATTTGGAGGAGTTTACTTCAACTTAACCAGCACTACTGTCTGAGTAACTTTCTGTGTGGAGACTTGTCGACTGTAAATAAATTCAAACCTTAATGCTGTTCCTCCATCTTGTTTATGCTCAGGGTAAATACGCCAAGAGGAAGAGCCGGTTCAAGCGCTCGGATGGGAGCACCTCGTCCGACACCACGTCCAACAGCTTTGTCCGACAGGTAAAAAATACTCCAAATCTAGACAGGATGCTGGGAATTTACGAATAATTATATCACAATATTTGATTTTTTGGATTTAATTGGATTTTAAACGTATCTATACTGTATCTACGCCCTGTATGTTAGTTTATTTTTGTCACGCAGCAAAACAACACTACTTATCAATAAGAATGTAGTGTTGCATGTCTATTTACATATTTGTGAATAAAACCATTGTATTTTTATGGTGTTAAAGGCCATAAAAATTGTCTTTTTATTGACTGAAAAACAAAACTAGTTCATTTTAATCATTTTGCAGTGGTCCAAATTATTATTCCTCACTTTCATTATGCATTCTGAGCATTCTGATTTGTCACTGTGACGAGTTTTTAAGTGTTTTTCCTCGCTCTCAGAGACTAATGCCTTGACAGTAAAGCTAGCAACAACTAGCATGCTAATCTGCACTATAAAGCACTTACTAATGAACTCCATGCAGCACACAGCAGACTTATTTTGACCTAAAGCGCTCCACACGACATAAATGTACTGGGGCGAGAAATTAGGTTCAAATACAAGGGGAAAATCAGGTAGAGGGCCTTATATTTCTTCTTTGTGCTCTGCCAGTCGAGGTGATTTATTTGTCTCTCTTAAAGTTTAATGAGTTGATCTCTCGTCTAATGCTTTAGTTCTCCTCCTGCTGCCCACACAGTCACACTACCACTTAAGTTTAATTAAAATCCCTTTATCTGCAGCCTGGTTAATTATATTCCCACTTGGGGAACTTGGAATTCTTACGTTGTGAAATTAATCAAGTTAGAGCTGTTTATTGACAAAACAGGGATATAATGATTAGTTAAAATGATTTGAATTCAGAATATAATCTTAAGAAGTCACTTGAAATAACCTAATAAATAAGCTTTATACCAAAATAAAGCAAAATTATTCAAAAAAAATGTAAGATTTGTAGCCGTTGTTGTAGATGGTTACCTGCTTGTTTTCTTTGATGCTAATGATTTGCCGGGAATGTTTCACAATTTGTCATTATTCAAAGTATTTAATTTGTTTAATTACAGTTGCTTTTATTGATGAATATGTTAGAAAACATATATTTTTACTGTGAACTTTACTCCCAACAGATCTGACCTGTAACTCAGCCTGGTCCCATCACCTGCTTGATAGATACATTTATTGCCATACTGTGGGAGGTTTCAATCAAAGCATTAACATCTCCATGGAGACAAGCAAGTGGCAGACCATCTACCCAAAAAAGTATCTTGAGTTTCAGTATTGTGTTGGTCTATATTTGTATCCCTGGTAGACAGAGATCGTTTGATTCATTGATTTTGTGTGAAGTTAGTTCTGATTTGTCACTACTCATTTCATGCTAGATTTTGCATTGTAATTAATATACATTTTCCTACCCAGTTAGCAAATTTATCTAATACTACTGTAAATTAATCCAGTGTTTTTCGACATGGGATGTACAGTATGGGGAACATTACTTAGGAAGGGCATTTGGCTTCTTTCAGACCTGCAAACTTGTAGCTTTTCGGCTACAATCGCCTTTTTTTTTGGTCATTCACGTGAATTGCATAGGGTGGGGGGTGAGTACGAGATTCAGTCCTGGTTTAGACCTGATTTAGTCCTGGTTTTGTCCTGGTTTAGACCTGGTTTAGTCCTGGTTTAGACTTGGTTTAGACCTGGTTTAGTCCTGGTTCAGTCCTGGTTTAGACTTGGTTTAGACCTGGCTCAGTCCTGGTTTAGTTCTGGTTTAGACCTGGTTTAGACCTGGTTTAGTCCTGGTTTAGACCTGGTTTAGTTCTGGTTTAGTCCTGGTTTAGACCTGGTTTAGTCCTGGTTTAGTCGTGGTTTAGACCTGGACCTAGACATGAATGTATCTCCTTTATAAATGACCATAGCTACATTTTAAGCTTTAGGCTTCAGATAAAGCTGCACTGTGTAACTTTGTCTCCATGGAAATTTGTGCTTTGGTTTAAATTATCCACAGTATGGCATTAAACTAATCTGTCTTACATTTATTCAATTACAGGTGTTATTTATTGCTCAAAAATATCTTTAAAAAACATGATTTCTTACTGTGAGCGGGGTCACCTCTCCACATATCTCACCTGTAATTTGTCTTGCAAGTTTCCACGGAGATCATATGTTCATGGCCATACTGCGGAACATTATGGGCACAACTTCAGTGAAGCAGGTGGTGGGCCGTGCATCAAGAAGTGTCTAATTTTAGTGTTGTTTTAATCTGTATTTATACCTATAATTGTAATTCTTTATAAGCAAATGTATTTGAATTGGCACAAGTTGCACAATGCACCTTTAAAATATGATTCTTGACATTTGGAAAGCTTTAGTCTGGTTTGTGTGTTTGCGTGGCCCATGTTTTTGCAGTTGTGGAGGATTTCTTGTTTGTGTTCACCCGGCCCACACAGCGCTCCGTCTCTCACACATTGAAATGGCTTTGATATCACCACAATAATAACCGTGCACCTTTGGGACCACACAGGACTCTACTCTGAAAATCTGTTACGGGACCATGGGACAGTGCATGTAATGGGATATGAAACCATTTAAATGAGGATTGTGTTGAAACTTGCTGGCTTCTGTGGTGATTTTTGCACCGTTTCTGTAAAATACTGGAGTTTTATGCCACCTGCTTGTCTCTATTGTGAGACTGTTGCTTTGTTTTGCAAGTTTCCGCAAGACAAGGTTGTTATTGCTTTTAAAAACACCTTGAAAATTCTTGAAGACTCTTGCTTTGAGCGGCGTTATCTCTCCCGTGAGGATATAGCTTTGGCTTGGAAGGTTCCGCAATATGGCATTAATCTATCCTGCATCTATTCAGCAGGTGTTTTTATGTCTTAAAAACACTGTCAAAAATGTATTCTTACTGAGAGTGGGGTCACGTCTCCGCAGATCTGACGTATCTGTATGTTGATTGTCTCCATGGAGATACATGTGCTCAGTGTCTTTTTTTTTTTTTCATTCATTTTCTTTGTTTGAGCAAGTTACAATAACAAAAACAAAGGACGAGGATATGTACATGTACATATTTGGGATCTGGTGCTCAAAAGAAGGAGGATTAAGTTAAAAAACTTATAGTGTCCTACCCCAGTTGTTTTACATAATCACATGGTTGAAACTTTTTTTTTTACATATATACACATACACACATATGCATAACACATATGAGTCAATGACGTACGAGGACTTTCAACTTTTAAATTTTAAAATATAAAATTATGAGTTTCTATTGAACTTTGTCAAATATTTACAGTGTCAGGTGCATATATGTATATATATATATATATATATATATATATATATATATATATATATATATATATATATATACACACATATATATACGTATATACGTATATATGTGTATGTATGTATGTATGTATATATATATATATATATATATATATATACATATACGCATTTTTAGTGTTTTTTATGTACATGAATTGGCTACGACCTTAAAAAATGTCATGTGGTGCAACAAAATGTCATGTGGTGCGATAAAACCTTAAAATTGTTTTATTTTCTAAAACATGGTTGGGATATTAATCTAAGTTCTGAGTAATATGAAATGTATAGAAACAAACTGTTGGCATTTCTTTAGATTTTTAATGCATATTGATATTTTCTTTTGCTGTCCAATATGACAGTCACCTGTTTAATGAACAAACTACATTTTCCTGTAAAATGTATAAAATGAAGAAAAATGCCTAAAGAATCCCATTCACCCAAGTCTACTTTGTCTGTTATTCAAATTCCAGCCATAGAATTTCTGCTGTCATTAGTCGCATCACATGATGTACGGTCGCACCACATGATATTTTAACACTTTAAGTACAAAAAACATGCAGAATAACTCATGATTTCTGAAAAAAAAATGATTTGGTTCCATGGAGGTCAAAGGTACTACAGAAATGTGCTGAATTATTATGAAATTTGAACCTTTTAACTGAGGAAACTGCAATTGGACAGAAAATTTAGGCGTTATGTCATTGACCCATATACATACACACACAAATATATTTTCGTTTCATTCCTACAAACTAATAATAAAATAATTATGAAACGTTCAATAACATCCCCATGGAGACAAGCAGGTTTTGTTGGTTATATTGTTTTATATGCTCGCCTCAATTATCATTAAGCAGAGATCATTAAGAGATTAAGCTGAGATGGTTGTTCTTTTTTGGTTGTGTCTAAAAAAAGCTCCAGGAATAGCTATATTTTAATTGTTTTGCTGGGTATTAATTGTGACTCAATGCATTTCTTTGACATGATTGAATTAAAACTGCAGTTACAACATACAGCATTATCAGAAATCAGGCTTTTTTACACAATCGCCAAAGTTAAGGAACAAAGATTTAGTATAACATACTGTATCTTAAGTATAAAAAGCATTAAATGGATACCAAAAGATTAAAAAGTGAAATTTCCATATACAAGATAAACCCGTATCATAACTTAAAGACTACCCGACTCCTCTTTGATTTCTCTATCTCTGATCCACTGTCACAGGTACAATTGCATTTCACACTGCACTGCGTTCCTGCTCTGACATTTCCAAAGCCAAGTGGTGTCACCGTCAAAAGTGTCCCCCCTTTTTTCTGTCTGACCTCTTCATTTGTGAGAGGAAACGATTTGCCCTTCGCTCACTGACCTTTCGTCTCTCCTGCGTGGTGTCTTTATGGAGCAGAAAAGTCGAAAATACTGGTTGTTGATGCACAGGGGGCGCCCTCGTCTCCCGCCGTTTGCAAAGGTTAGATCAGCCTCTACATTGCCCTTGGCTCTAGATTGGATTAGTTCATGTTCACGTCCACGAACCTTTTCCATAGCATAACATTTTGTAGAGCAATTAAACAACAGGTCATTTAAAGGTGTGCTGTGGAACCTTTCTGCTTGAGGTTCCGCCACGTGCATTGTAAAGGGCTTATAATGTTGTTTTTTCTTCAGAAACATACCCGGAGTTGTGTTCTGTTGCATTCACACATGTTTAACACATAAACCCTGTGTATTTAGATATTCTGTTCCATGTTGTGATGTCATGTGGTCATACAGGAAGTGCTCCACTGTGTTTTTAAACTCCATACACCTTCACTAGAATCATTTGGGTGATTTCTGCCTTAGAATTGCCAATGTCAAATGTGTGAATGAAATAAAACTCAACTCCAGGTCTGTTTTTGATGAAATAGCCGCATTCTAACATGGCTTAAAGCTCACAGCAGTTAATTTTGCGTAATATAGAACCTTTAAAACATAAATCATGGATCTAATCACAATCACAGTACTCATCAGGCAAATTGCAGTCATTTATTTCACACATCGTTGCCCTAATGCTAACTGAAAATCCATTTTGTCCAACAATACAAGCCCAAACCCTATAAGAAAGTTTGTTTGTTTGGCCAGCGCCTAGGTTATCACCCGCACAGTAGGAAACTCATTACTTTAAAATGGCGAGTTGCTTACTAAGACAGATGCCCTTGTCTTCTAAAGCTGTAGTGATTTTCCTTGTGGTGACCTGAACTGCATCCTAAACAGTCCAAATGGCTTTGATGTTATTATGCTCAAATTGATGTCAGTAGCAACTATTTGGCATAATACTAAAATTTCAAACTCGATTTTGATACTAAGGAGTAGACTTGATAGACTGGACACTGATTCTGATACTACGATGATATAAAAAACAGTTTGTTTAGACAATAGTGTGTGATTTTCAACTTTAAATTATAGTTATTTGTTTATATTACCATGTGGTCTTATATCTGTGTAAGGTAGGTTACATAGTGCGCCATGGGCGTATACTAGTCTATGTGCTCTTACCTTTTATTTAGACACAATCATAAACGATAAATTTTGTGCCTTCTTTGTCATTATTATTAGTTTGTACGAACATAAACAAAGCAAAAAAATCCTTAAATTTTTTCATTCTCGTGGTTTATTTTGTACCATCATAAATGATAAACTTCTGTGCCTTCTTTAACATTATAATTAGTTTGTATGACCATAATACAGTACAATCCAAAAAAAAAGAAAGAAATTGAGTTAAAATTATGTTTAGTACGCATTGTATTTAATTTGTTTATTGTTGTAAAGTTTCATCATCACTGTACTAATACTAATGTACATCTATATGTAGTATGTTTATGATTATTGTTTCTGTCACGGCACAAACTCAAATTAAAAATGAATCAAATCAAATGCTTGATAGATACAGCTCAAGATCAATGATCATTTCAAAGCTCTTCAGGAAAGGTTCAATTCTGTCCTATGAACGTGACTTTTTAGTATCGATACCCGCTCAAATGAGTACTCACTTTTGATACTAGTTTTAGAATTGATTTTAAGATTTTACACTTTTAAAGCTCATTTAGGTCTTATACCAAGTTACATTTCAGAATTTTTACCCCCCTACGAGCCTCCTGCAGCCTTACATCCTCAGGCAGGTTCCTGTGGCTGTTCCAAAGTCCTTTTCAGTCCGGGGTCCTCATCTCTGGAACGACCTGCCTGATGAGATAAGGCTGCACCATCAGTATCATCTTTTAAATCACTTCTTAAAACCATTTTTATCAGTTGGCCTTCCTTTAACTGGTTTTAGTTCTTTTTATTCCCTACTTCTTTTTATTCTATCTCATTTATTTATTAGAATGAATCTGATTTGTTGGATCATTGACTGTTTTTTGTTTTATGTGCTATTTTTATGTGTTTATTATTATTATTTTAGCATCAACTAACTTGACCACAGCGACCGTCCTTTATGTGTGCAGCATCTGAATGTCAGTAATGAAAATGACTCATGTGAGCTTCCTTTTCCTGTACATATACACTTTATTTTTCTCCGTACCATCTCTGTAGCTGGTACTGTATAGGCCATGTCTCACACACACCCACACACCAAATCAAGCTAACGGTGGAGCTTGGCTGGGTACACCGCTCGCTCGCCCCGGTTTCCCTGGCAACGGGGCCAGTGAATCTCGGCGAACGCTGGCGAGCGAGGCAGAGCGACGTGGGAAGGAGCGAAAGAGCGAAAGAGTGAAAGAGAAGAGGCCCCTCCGATTGGAGCGTGCGGTGGCGGCGAGTGGGTGCAGCCTACGCCTTTCAGAGATGTGGGTTTTGAGTTCAGCAGAAAAACACACTTTCGCTGGGTCTATCTATCGCTCTGTCTCGCTCATTCTTTCCCTCTTCCTCTCATTCTCTCCATCCCTCCCTTTCTCTCCCTTTGTATCTCTTTCTTTTTAACATTTTCTATCAATCTGTTATTCTGCATTACTCTTTCTATCTTCCTTTCTAGTTCTCTCTCTCTCTTCATGCTCTCTATCTCTCTTACATACATTTCTCTCTCTCGCTATCGCTCCATCTCTCTATCTCTTCCTCTCCATTCGTCTCTTTGTCGCTATTGCTCTCTATATTCCTCCCTCTCTCTACTCCCTCTCCCTGCCTCTTTATTTGTCTCTTTCTCTCCCTCCTTTCTCTGTCTCTCCTTCCTTCTCTCGCTCTGTTTGTCTTTCATTTCCTCTCTCTTTTTCTCTTTCTCCCTCTCTCTGGTCCTTCTCTCCATCTCTCTTTCTCTCTGTTCTCTCCCTTGTCTCTCTTCATCTCCTCTCTTTATCTTTTCCCTCTGTCTCTCTCTCTCTCTATATCCATCTCCCTTTTCCATCCCTCTCTCTGTTTCTCTTCCTCTCCCTCCATGTCTTTCTCTCTGTCTTTCTCTCTGTTTATTTTTCACGACCTTCCTTTTCTCTTTATCTTTATCTCTCTCTTTCTCCCTCTCTGCCTGTTCTCTCTCCCTCTCCCTCCTCTCTCTTTTGTTGTCTTTTTCCAGTCATTCTTTATTTCTTTGCGCCCCATCTCTCCCCCTCTCTTTGTCTGCCCGTCCTCTCACTCCTCTCTCTTTGTCTTTTTCCTGTCATTCTTTCTTTCTTTGCTCCCCCATCTCTTTCTGCCCCCTCTTTCTCTCTCCATTCCTCCCTCTTCCCCCTCTCATCCCTCTCTCTTTCTCGTTCTTTGAAGGTGTGATAAGAGGACAGCTCAAAAGGAGGAGAAACGTGGCATCTTTCTGACACGGGAACATGGGGAATATGGCTCCTCCTGAGCACAGATCATTGCTCCAGCTCCATCGATTTGACCAGTTATGACCAAAACAAGACAAATAAAGCACTGGGATTTGAAAGAACCAAAAACTGACAGTATTGTCTACAAGAAAAGTTAAAAAAATCAGTTTGAAGCAGGGCTGAAAGATGAATGAAAACAATCAAAATCCCAATCCCAATCTGAATGGATGCAAATCGCAAAGGGTGCAAAATTTGAAATACCAACAACAAAATATCTTCTGTTATTCTGCATAAAAACAGCTAACCGTGTAGTCTTGGCATGTTTTGAAATGTCATTCTTGTATTTGTCAGTTCATATTTCAGTCTTTCATGTTCATTTTTCTGTACGTGTTTAAAATTTGAACTTTCAAGAGAATTTATTAAAACAATTGCAAATCTTATCGCAATTACAATGCTTGTCAGAAAAATCAGTAGTTAGATATTTCCACATATCATTCAGTCTTATTTGGAAGATATGAAGATATGATTGGGGTATGTCATGTTTTTACGGTGCTCAAATTTCAAACTTGATTTAAGAATAAGGTTCAATAATCCTAGATACAAAATGTGGTACCCTGTGGTCTTGGTTACATATGAAGACCTTTCTAAAACTATTAAGGTCAAATTTTGTCTTATTCAAGTACATAAAGGTGCACTGTGTAACTTTCCGAGTGGAGGGTCCGTCACCATGGAGAAGTTGTTGCTTTGCCTGGAATTTTATTATTATTGAACGCATCTATTTCCATGGAGGCAAACAACATGGGAATTTACAAGTCTGATTTGTGGAGAGGTGAGCCCGCTTACAGTAGAATACATATTTTTCAAGGTATTGTTTGATTGTGAAAAAAAACAAAAAAAAAACACCTACAGTTAAGTATAAGCAAGTTTAATGCCATACTGCGGTAAACACAGACATAAACATAGACACATAGACTTTATTGATCCACAAGAGAAATTACTTGGACACAGAGTGAAAAATATTTAATAAATGGTAATTAATAATAATAAATAATATTCCTGGGAAAAGCAGTTTTCCTCCATATCTCCATGGACACAACCAGGTGCTGGACTCAAATGAGTACCGGTATCTATATCAGCTAGGGGTGTGTATTGCCCTGAGTCTAACGATACGATACATATCATGATATACATGTTACAATTCGATATATCAGAATATATATAAGATACTAAAACAATGGCTGATGTTTGTGAAATTACTTCAAATAATCTAGTAATCTGCACCTTCACGAGAACAAAATTGTATGAAATCATGAGAACAGTAAATGTACCTAATGAATTTTAGTGAAAAATATTATTTAAAAAATCTATTTGGATGAGTTTTGTATTGATTCTATACAAAACGCATCCGAACGCATCCTGACATCAACACGAGCTTTAGTATCAATTAGTAGTTGAATTTTGACAATCCTAGTCAATGTTAAGAAAACTATTCCAGGAAGCGTGCTTAAACAGCTAATCAAAAGACATGTACATCCAGCGTAATTTTCCAAATAAGACGTGGTGTTGACAAACCAAGTCTAGCAGTAAACAGGAAAACCAGAGTGAAAAAACACATTGTTGTCATAATTATTGGCTGCAAACTGCATGGTGAGAATGAGGTCAGTCTTGTGCGTGTTACATCCGATAATTCACATGAAGTGCAAGGATGACCGCCATGTCACAGCTGCGTCCCAGATCAGAGCATGAAGGACCACTCAGCCTCAGTCCTTCAAAGAGACAAAACACAGCTTCCTCTGCAAATTAAAGAGTAGTCATCAGACAACACAGGAGAGGAGAGGTTGACCAATAGTGTTTAATTATCCAGATTTGTCTGAACAGAAACAGAAAAGAAGCAATTCATTTTGAGGCTGCTCAGTTTGAACATTTTTACTCAATTGATGCAAATACTAGGACTGTCAAAAGTATGAAAAATCAAATAGTAATCAATACTCAAACCAGTATCCAAAATAGACACCCATTTGAACAAGTATTGACACAGAAACATGACAAAATCTGATCTTTCTTGAATAGTTTTTGAGTTATCTTGAACTTTATCAACAGCAGTACAAAACTACATGGTAACTTAAAGAAAACACCGTTATGTTGTGCTGAAAATTACATCATATTTAGGTTTTTAAGTGTATTTTTTTCATCCATGTGGTATTAAAATTGGTATCGAGCCTTTTCCTTTGTTTTTAAATTTTAGTATTGTGACAGCTCTAAGATGTACTGTGTAAATTTTCTAATGGAGGGTCTGCCATGGTGTTATTGCTTTGCCAGGTATATTCATAGGTATTATAGTGAACACAGAATGTAAAATAACGATTTGACTAGCACCTTTCAAGACACCCAAGAGCTTCACATTTGTGTTATTCATTCACTCCGTACTCAATAGTGCCAATCTGCAGGCATCTGTCAGGCAAGTCATATGGCAACTCGGGCTGGTCTTTTTTGTTTATCACAGCTCTCTGGTCAAAAACAGACACTTATCCCCTCCCACTCCTCCTTTTGGTCATCCTCCATCAACGGTGAGTGAGTGACAGGTGGATTTAACCAGTCACAGTGAAGAGTAAACAGATGATAGATTTATTCGTTTCTGAAACACCGAAAGATACATGAATTGTGATGAAAATCAAATCGAAATCATGATATGGACGTGATGATGTGTGATGCCCACAGTAACTAGTCAAGTTTTATACTTGTAAGTTATGGTTTGGTTCCAGGTTTTTTAAGCCTTCAAATATAAAGCTGTGAAGAAGAGTGAGTCAGTCTCCAGGTTCAGATATTTATTTAGCTGGAAAACCCTAAAGTTGTACTGGTATTTTTGTTGTAGTTTTTTTGTTGTTGTTGTTGTTGTTTTAGATACGATTTCTGTCTTGTATTCTTGCATACTGTCTTACTGTTTCAGAAATGGTTGATGTCTTGTATTCTTGTATATTTTCTAGGGCTGTCAAATGATTAATTTTAAAAATCTCGATTAAGATCAGAAATTCCATAGTTAATCGCGATTAATCGCATGATGAATTGCATGTTTAAAATTGTGTTATTTTGCATTTCAAGACAGTTTTAAAGCCATAATGTAAAGCAATTCGTACCCATTTAGCAATCACCGTAGTTATTTTATTTGCCGTGTGATTATCCACTGGTCTGCGGCGATTCTGCCAAACTGTAGTTTCTCGGATCTGAGGCTCTTGGCTCGGACGCTCCAGTTGCTGCACCCGGGGGTTTAGCTCGGACATGTAACTTAGACTAGACGTACTTCACTGGTGCTGAAACTCTGCTGACACAGGCTGCATTTAACTCTTGACTTGTAAATTGTAGCGTCTGGAAGTTTTTTAAAGTAAAAATAAACCATTCAAAAGTCCAGAAGCGTCTGTTTCTCCATCACAGCGGTGTGTTTACTGAAGCACACGCTCTGAAGTTTGAAAGCAAAACAGCCAGAGGAGCTGACTACAGATGTGTAGAAGAGACGAAAAGTCGGCAAACTGTAACTGCGATTTAAAAAAATAATAATAATAATTGCGTTTCTTTGTGTGAACTCTAATCGCGATTTTAAAATAATATTGCGTTATGGATTGCATTAATCTAGTCAAGATTAATGCATTAACGCTGACAGCCCAAATGTTTTCTTATTGTTTCAGATATGGTTGAGCTCTTGTATTCCTGTATATTTTCTTGCCCCTCTTTGGTGCATCCCTCTGGGTTTGGTTCTGTTAGACCCCTCCGCCCCCCTCAGCTCTGACATATGAAGCCCAGCAGAGGCCTGCGTCTGCTGGGAGCTCTGCAGCTGACTCCTCTGTCATGAGAGCACATACCCCAACACCACTCTGTGACAGGGCGCCCTCTAGTGGCCGCAACAACAGCTGTTCTGTCAAACCCAGTGACGCTACGCATATTTTTTGCCCTTTTTATAATTTGTGCGTGCGTTTGTCAATCAAAGAGCAGCGCATTTATGACATATCTTTTACTTTTTACTTTTAAAGAAATGTTGTGACCATCAGACTTCCTTGGTGTTGGCTTTATTAACTGACCTTTATGCATCTGTCATTTTTAGAGCTAACACGACATAAAAACAGGCAAACACCCTAACAATACAATTACTCCCCAGTTTAGCTATATACACTCTTGTACATACTAGTATATAAAGAGTAAACCACATTAAAATACACTTTTCAGAGCTTTTAAACATGTTATAGTTATGATTTACCATCTTCAAGTTGTATCAGCCAATCTTTAATGGCTTATTTTCAAGATGCCATCATGACAATCAACCCCCGCTATCACCAGCACCAGCATACACCCACTGCTCTGTACTGACTTTCTGCAATTTTATTTTCTTATAAGGTGATACGCGTAGGATTTGGCAGTATTGCATGTAATTTTGGTGCAAATTTTTACAAAATTGTTGCTTTTAGTGTGATCTGCAGCTATCCATAGGAGCTGCCGACAACTTCTCACCTCTTTGTTGTGATGATGTTTACGGAGACATCAGTTCCCACTTGGCATCACAGTTTTCTAATGCGGAAGGCAGTGGACTTGTTTCTTTTATTAAGTCGTTTTAGATGAATAGTGTGGTTTCAAATGTGCGAGTTATAACCAAGCAATCCAATATATACACTCTCACTTTTGACATTTAAGACCTATGGGAGGCTTTGGATAAGAAGAAAGTTATGCACAGTTTGAGACATTTGGTAGCCTTTTTGTTTTCAGTTTTGCATTTCTTAAACTTTTTTTTTCCAAGGACCAAAGTATGTAGTGGGTGTGTGTCTGTTGGTAGATCAAAACAGCAATTTTCCAGCACCTCAAATGCAGGACAGAGGGATCGTTATAACATGCATATACAGAAGCTCTCAGTTGTGCGTAACACGCATCCTTAAATGTCCTGAAGCTGAGATAAGACCCAAAAAAACATTACACAAACATGTTGTTCTTGGAATAAATTATCCGCCAAATATTTCTTGAGTATAAAACCTTTTTAGACCATTACAGCTTGATGAGGAGACTATTTTGAGCTGTTCCTGTCATTTACACGAGGCCAAAAGTTCTCAAGACGGTAATGATTCACAAATTAAGCATAAGCACTGTCTAATAACTATTTCCAGACACATGACTCCTACACAGAGGTTTTGCCGTTAGTAACATCATACAGTAGATTGGCTGGGTCTGGTATGGCCACTTCCCCTTATCCTTTCGGGCCCTGTCTCTCACGTCACTCTGGAGGGCTTTGAATATCTGACAGATACCAAACCTCCTAGTTGCCCCTCTCTCTCTCTGCCCCGTCCAAGGCTAAATATATTTGCCCAGTTTGCAAATGTAGCACAAGTCTTGCAACCCGAGCCCCCCTCTCCCTCTCTTTCTACCTCCCTCCTGACTGGGTTCGCGTTCCCCCCGTCCTGCGAGTGTGTATGGGAGGTTAGAGCCACTTCTTCTCTCAGGCTTTCTACATACACACAAATGCTACCGGGACTACTACACAACGACTACACAATATAGTTAAGTCTAAGTTTGCCGCTTGGTTTGCGGTGGATAGGAGAGGGGCAAACTAACTATGGACAGGAATGACAGGATCCACCGGCCCGTTGTGGTAAGAAAACTTTAAATACTTCTTTATAAACTTGTGGCATCGTTTTGGAGATTTCGCTGTAGTTTCGATGTGCGATGCAAGGATTTTAAGTTGTTGCTGATAGCTAAAGTGCACCGTAGCTAGCGACCCCTCTCCTTCCCCCCTTCTTGTAAAGTGGATTTCAAACTGCCAGTCCATTTTGGGCCGGGCCACAGCTGCTAGGCAAAGGCGCTGTGTTTTTAATTAGACTAGCAGTCCCACTGGTTGTCTTCACCGCTATGTGCACTGCCTGGCTCAGGAAAGGGGGCTCTACGTGGGGGTTTTGGTTATGCGAGCTCCCCTGGTTGAGGCCTTGGATGTATGATAAGCTATGCCCAATAAATAAATGCAAAAAATTAAAATCAAAACTCTTACTAAGTTAATTGATCATACATTTGAATATATTAATTTAGGGTGCAGTTACTTGTCCTGGTCTGGTCCTGGTTTGATCCTAAGGTAGACTTGGTTTGGACCTGTTCTAGTCCTGGTTTAGTACTGGTCTAGTTCATGTTTAGTCCCAGTTTAGAACCAATGCTGATGAGGTGGAGTGTGATTATGAAGTAACGTGTGCGAGTGTAATTGTAGCCATTAAAACCCCAAATTTGTTTTGCTTTCTAAAAAATTAAATGGAAAACCATGTTGCAATGATTATTTTAAGTCAAGTTAGTTTAGTGTTTCTTAATATACTTTAACATTTTCCTCCTTATGCACTATATTTCTCAACTAAATTTTGAAACTGACATTTTTTTATGACATGCTATACAACATGTAAAACTAGAAATATTATGGTGATAGGCAACTAACACATGTTTCCTTTGTTATACGGAATAAGTCCTTATCTATAACTCATGACTTATACCCCACATAGTGTTTTTGGCCCAGAAAACATTACCCTTGTTAAGATCAAATTACAATGCAATAACACCCCATGTTTTGTTTACTTATTTAAAGAGTCCCATTTGTCTCTGTCTGTTCTCTCCTCTTTGTAAAAAGCAAAAAACAACACAGGTCTTTATACTTAATGTGCAGTCGTCCATATGCTCAGACACAGTCAGTCTAATCTAATTCCATTTTGAATTATTGATCGCTTCAGTGCCTTTTGTGAAATTATCGAAGGTGGAAGATCTGAGACTTTTTTATTCACTGGCCCTTTCTGAGCTTTAATATTAGATTTTACTTTATTATTACTAGTCCCTAAAGCTGGTAAATGCAAGATCTTCTTTGCATTTATCATGCAAATCCAAAGTTTACTTTTTTAAAGGCGTACTATGTAACTTTCCTAGTCGAGGATCCACCACGTGACATGCAGGTGCAATATAGACGTTATTACTTTGCCTGGAATGTTCCACCGTATGGCATTTAACACACCTGCATTGATTCAATCACAGGTTTTAATTGGTAAAGAAATCTATTGAAAAACATCCATTCTTATTGTGAGAGGGACCGTCTCCTTGTTTCCAATATAGATACTGTATATTTAATGCCATATTGTGGGACAACCAGGTGATAACATCTCTATAGCCGAGAATTTACTTAGTACATCCAGAATTATTTTAGGAACTTGCACAATCTTGTTTTCATCTTTTTATCTCTGCAAGTTTCAGGTTATATCAGATCCACTCACCTTGTCCTATTTAGGCTACGAGTGTTGTGATTGTTGGTGATTTGGTGACACCAAAAGACACAGATTGGGAACTAAACTTCCATTGGTCGAGTCCAGTTCTGTGGTGGAGTGAGACTAGGCATAAATCACCCAATTATAAACTATCTAAGGCACCAGTATAGATCACTTGCTATAGATCATTTGCCCACCACCCCAAAACCCCCTCGAAAACAAGATGGTGAGACATCTCAATGGGGCTTATCCTCGAAACAAATAAATTCAGAACTTGATGGTTCAATCCCAACTCTCCTCTTACTTCTACTTAATATTGTTGTGTTCTTGAGCAACACACTTTACCAACCTTGCCTCCAGAAAATTGTTATTCCTTCGATTATGTGTTGATATTATGTGGATGTGGAACAGTGCTAATGTCCAGTTTTTTAGTCTTGATGTAGACTTGGTTTGGTCCTGTTCTAGTCCTAGTTTAATCCTGGTCTAGTCAAGGTTTAGTTCCAGATTTCATCCCATTTTAGTCCCAATATAGTGTGTAACAATCAGATTCTGATTGATACTAAAACTATAAAAACTAGATAGTCATTTGAGCAGGTATCGATACTAAAAAAGTCACATTCGCAGAACAGAAATGAACCTTTCCTGAAGCTTCAGAATAATCTTTAGCTGTATCAGAACAAGTATAAAACCACATAAACTAGTGTAATCAGAATCAGAAAGGTTTTATTACCATATGAGTGAACAGTTTCACAACATTAGGAAATTGCTGCGGTACTTGGAGCGAAACATAGACGTACTTGGAGCGAAAAACATACATAAAAGCTAAACATGCAATAAATAAAATAGAATAAAATCATATAGAAAACAATAAACTATAATATAACACAACCATTTTCAAATTTACAAGAATATAACAGCACCACCATTTAATCGTGCATTCTGATTCGATGAAAATAGAGTAGTTTAATGCCACAGTATGCAACATCGCAGGCAAAACAATAGGCTAATATCTCCATGGAGACAAAGAAACAATGTACACAGTGCTTTAAAATACACCAGAGTATAGGCAAGTAGCAGATCTATAGAAGAAATAGGTCTTTAATTCTGGTTTAAACCTGGATTAGACCTGGTTTAGTCCTGGTTATGAAAATTACTTATTCTAGTTTACATCCATAGCAATTAACAATTAAAACTTTTCATTTTTTTCTTCTTTTATTTTGTCCTTTTCTCATCATTCATTTCACCCGCCCGCCTTGTTAACCACATTTTCTCACTTTCGTTGAGTTCTTAGCAGTGAGTCCCTCCTGTAGTGTCGCTATTGGAGTTCCCATTCTTTGCAAAAATTGGTCATTTCTGGTGCACGGTTTTTCACCCGTGACTCATCCTCTTCTGGCTCCAGTTGCCATGACACTGACTCCGCTGACACAAAATAAAGGGGACGTGAGCAATTCCACGCATTGAACATGTAGTTTGAGTCAATAAACCTGTCATTGTTTTGTTATGGACAGGAACAAACTTGTTTTTTCTGGTCTCCACATTTGGGGCCGTGATATGAATGCTATGAGGTAGAAATACTTCGATTGTGATTCGATTTGAAATATATCTTTAAAGAGCTCATATTACGCTATTTTGTGATCTATGTTATAATGTTGCTTCCAAATCACAAACATAGAGTTGTGTTTTGTTTAATTCACACATGTTTATCACAAAAAACCTGCAGATTTAGCTTTTCTCAAACAGAAAACACTCACTACACTATGTTTTTAAACCCCATACACCTTTGCTAGACTCATTTGCTTCATTTTGCTTTTCAGTCTCTACTGAACTGCAGGTTAAACATACCTGTTAACTTGAAAAATACAGCTTCATCAGATCAGGTGGAGCTGATCATTTTAAGCTTTGAAGATGTAGAAAGACTCATAATAAAGCGTTACTCAAACATGTGTGGATGAAACAAAATACAACTCCAGGTTTGATATTCTGTCATGGCTAACAGCTCACAAGAGTCAATTTCGCATAATATACGACCTTTAAAAAGTCAGATTCTGTTCATGGTAAACGACTCCTGGAGCAGTAACATTTGAGACTGAAATCTGAACTGTTAAACTAATACAAGAATCCCATGCATTTCAGAACATGTTTGTAAAGGTCTCAAAAGGTACAACAAATATTTTCTATAAAAAGACAGGATATTTTGTTCTTTGCAGCAGACGACATCTATTATCTAATTGTAGCCTTTGAGATTTGTATTCAGTTCCCATATGTTATACAATGAATCTACTAGGGGTGGGTATTGCCAACAACCTTGCGATACGATACGATTCGCGATACAGGGGTCTCGATACGATACGATTCGCGATACAGGGGTATCCCGATACATGGTCTTCAAGGCGATACGTATCCCGATATTTTACATTACGTAACCTATAATTTAAAAAAAAAAGACAGATGTTTACTCAAATGTTATTTTTATTTTGGTGTAGCGCATCAGTTACAATGTAACAGAAGAAGGCTGTAAGGCAGAAACTGCCCTTGATTAACCTGTTAACACCCGCACTCGGCACAAGTGTTCAAATATGTACCAGATGTTCCAAACTGTAATAAGATGTAATGTATAATAAATAAACCATCTTCTGAAATTTAGGCATGTTTTCTTAAGATAAATAACTAAAACAAGCCAAAAATTTCGCTCCATATGTCTCGTGTGCCTCCACCTGTGAGTGTGTGTAAAAGGAGGAGAGAGAGAGTCTCCATACACAGAGCGCATGGAGCTAGCCTATCACTACAGCACCTCTGCCCCACATGGGGCCCACCGCTGAAATCGTCTTTTCATAGGCTACTCAGATCTGTCAATCATTTCCTGAAAGAACCAATGACTGAAGAGGTTTTGCCGTGGAACTGTCCCTCGGTCATGCGTAATACGCTGCTAACTGGACGCACTCGTTTTGTTCCCCAAGCTGTAGCGTGGCGCCCCGTAGCCGGACCGAAGCCTGGATACGCTTGTTTTGTAGCTAAGAGTGTGGAGAAAACAAACATACCCCACACCGCTAACAGGAGCTAGGCGCTTAGCTATGCTAAGGACCAAGAGCGAGAGTAGTAGAGAGATGCGTCGCTCATCCATTCAGACAAACTCGGACTTTCTGGATTATTTCTCCACATGGAATTATTTTATGAAAAAAACAACTGGATATTCTTTTTCTGTGGATTGTTATGGACTAATTGAGCACAGCTATTCCTGGATTGGACCCATTTCGGACCGACAGAACCGGCTCAAAGGTAAGAAATGCGATGAATATTTTCGGGAATTATAAGTTATGGCTCTTTGGGCTCACTGTGTGGCATAAAATGAATGATATGGTGGTTTTACTGAGGAATTAAGCTTTCAAACGATGTATAGCATGTCAATATTGGAAAAATAAGTACGGTGAATATCTGGCTTGACTTTTTAATGTTGTGTAATCGCCCGCCGGCGGGCGGGTGGGTGTTAAGTTTATTAATGTAAACATGGCTTAACAAAGCTGTATGCTGACATGCAGCTACCTTTGATGAAAGTAAACTTAAGATATGGCCTTAACAAGGCTGTAGTGCAGAAGGAATGCTGCCTTTGACAATACGAAATGCGCATTGCAAGCAAGGATCACTTATCAGACGCAGTTTGCTGAAGCTTGATAAATAATGTTTGTTGCATGTAAAATATCGATACTGACGCCTCCGTATCGATACGTGTATCGCCAAGAGGCCCACGACGATGTATCCCCGTATCGATTTTTTGAACACACCCCTAGAATCTACTATATTTACTTTATGCTGAATGCCCTTCTTGTCGCAACCAGTGAGATTAATATAACTAGAGTGAACATTGATGGAAGTTTTTTTTTTTTCCAGAACTTTATTTAATAACTTTTCCAAATATATCAGCATTGTCAGGATAAAATACTTAAATAGGGATAAAAAGCTGAATAAAACACATTGTCGGAAGTTTCTAACCTATGGGATGCAAAACAATATATGCTTGTATGGGATTTGATCAGGAACATTTCAGCAATCTACGCTACACAACTGCTAGAAAAATATATAAATACGTTATAAAATTGTGTATATTTACTTACTTAATGACGCTGTACTTGATTTTTAGTTCTTAAAAACGTGAAAAACAAAACATGTTGATTTTAAATGGTTTGCAGTGGTCCAAAGTTATTCCTCTCTTTATACATTACTATACATTCTAATTATTCACTATGATGAGTTTATAAGTTTCCACAACTTTCAGAGACCAGTAAAACTAACAACAACTACCATGATAACACGCACTTCCCGATTAGCAGACAATAAAACACTTTCTAATTAGATGCAGATTTATTTATTATTTATTTTGACCTCAAGAGCTGCTTATACAATATATCTGTAGTCGATATGTGGAAAAATGGGTGCAGGATCTTTAACTAATCCTTTCTGATTTAAAAATATGTTCCTGGGTACTGCATACTCAATTTGTCTATCTGTATTCATCCACTCATTTTCTTCCAGTTTCCTTTGTTCCTCTTGACAGTCGTTTACAAAAGCCAGTACATCCGCTCAAACCATGTTAACTACCGTCCTCGCTGCAAGGCTCTGGCTCCGAAAACATCCAAATTTTGTTTATTTTTCACTGTTTTAACAGAGAAGACTGCAGAAGATCGATCCTGGTCCAGTCCTGGTTTCGTACCGGTTAAGTCATGGTTCAGTCCTGGTTTAGTCATGGTTTAGTCCTGGTCCTGTCCTGGTTTAGTCCTGGTCCAGTCCTGGTTCAGTCCTGGTCCAGTCCTGGCTCAGTCTTTGTTCAGTCTTGGTTCAGCCCTGGTCTGGTCTTGGTTTAGTCCTGGTTTAGCCCTGGTTTTGTCTTGATTTAGTGCTGGTCTAGTCTTGGTTTAGTCCTGGTTTAGTCTTGGTTTAGTCCTGGTCTGGTCTTGGTTTAGCCCTGGTCTAGTCTTGGTTTGGCCCTGGTTTAGTCCTGGTCCAGTCCTAGTTTAGTCCTGGTTCAGTCCTGGTTTAGCCCTGGTCTAGTCTTGGTTTAGTCCTGGTTCAGTCCTGATCTAGTCTTGGTTTAGCCCTGGTTCAGTCCTGGTTAAGTCTTGGTTTAGTCCTGGTTCAGTCCTGGTTTAACCCTGGTCTAGTCTTGGTTTGGCCCTGGTCTAGTCTTGGTTTAGTCCTGGTTTAGCCCTGGTCTAGTCTTGGTTTGGCCCTGGTCTGGTCTTGGTTTGGCCCTGGTCTGGTCTTGGTTTAGTCCTGGTTTAGCCCTGGTCTAGTCTTGGTTTGGCCCTGGTCTAGTCTTGATTTAGCCCTGGTCTAGTCTTGGTTTAGCGCTGGTCGAGTCTTGGTTTAATCCTGGTTTAGTCTTGGTTTAGCCCTGGTCTAGTCCTGATTCAGTCCTGGTTTAGTCTTGGTTTAGTCCTGGTTCAGTCCTGGTCTAGTCTTGTTTTAGCCCTGGTCTAGTATTGGTTTAGTCCTGGTTTAGTCTTGGTTTAGCCCTGGTCTAGTCCTGATTCAGTCCTGGTTTAGTCTTGGTTTAGTCCTGGTTCAGTCCTGGTCTAGTCTTGTTTTAGCCCTGGTCTAGTATTGGTTTAGTCCTGGTTTAGTCTTGGTTTAGTCCCGGTCTGGTCTTGGTTTAGCCCTGATCTAGTCTTGGTTTAGCCCTGGTGTAGTCCTGGTTTAGTCCTGGTATAACCGTGGTTTAGTCCTGGTCTAGTCCTGATTCAGTTTCACATGTGAATAAAAGCGGTCACTATTTTCAGTCCTTCTCAGGCCTTATGTCTCACACCTCCCAAGTGTTGGGAGATAATTGTCTAACTTGTGATTCGCACCTTTTGTTTTGGTGAAATTATTCTTAGATTCTAACTTGGTCGATTGCTGTTTC
Source organism: Odontamblyopus lacepedii (assembly GCA_034769755.1). NCBI lineage: Eukaryota > Metazoa > Chordata > Actinopteri > Gobiiformes > Gobiidae > Odontamblyopus > Odontamblyopus lacepedii. The sequence goes on from CM068351.1 coordinate 14,865,771, forward strand.
CCTGCATGATTTAATAAATACTTTGTTCTTTACTGGTTCAGCTCTGGTTTATTCTACACCTGGTTTAGGCCACAATTTGTACACGGGTTGAGAACAGTTGAGAATAACATTGGTAAAAATTTTAAATAAAGTTGGACTGTGTAACTTTTTTCGCTTAGGCTGTATAAAGAAGTGGTCTAAGGGAGTGTGACGTCAACTATAGCGTTCAGCTCCAGTCAAATGAAGCTCATCGAGGCTTGCAATTATAGGAGTGAATTTGGAGCCAGGTCCATAACAGGAATATGAATTTATTAAGTTCAGTCCTGGTTTAAATCTACAACTGTCCCTATTTAGTTCTACTTGCCACAGTCAAGGTATAGTTTAGACCTGGTTTAGACCTGGTTTAGACCTGGTTTAGTTCCAATTAACACATGATTTAGTTTTATATATAATGATTGGCCATTTATTTTGCTTATTTTGTATCAAATATTTAGCTATCCTGATATTTTTCCCCTGTTAAGAGACATAAAAAAATGTATTGATAACACTGGTTAATGTTTAAAAGGCCCATATTATGATACTTTCTGATCTGTTATATTATTTCTTCAATGCTGTATCCTTATTTTTCATCAAAAACATCGCTGAAGTTGTGTTTTGTTTCATTTGCACATGTTTAGTTGAGTTCTTCTCTCAATCAGAAGACACTGTTCCACCTTGTGATGTCATGTATGTCAAGAAATCCTCCACTGTGTTTTTAAACTCCATACATCTTCACTTTAATCATTTGGATAATTTCATCCCTGGAATTGCCAATCTCTTCTTAACAAAAGGTAGAGGTTAACTTGAAAACTACATAACATTCATAACATCACACTGCTAGAAATCTTGGCCAAAATTTAAGATATAAACACATAAATCTAAAAAAAAAAAAAAGGCTTAAAAATAGTGAAATTATTTGTCCATGCCCCAAGATAATTTTACTTGACAAGTTATCTTAAAATAAATGAACTCTTGACGAGAATTAAGCCGTCTCAGAACTGGTAAGTAGATAATAAATCTGAAAACAAGATGAATAACCTGATATAAGCCTTAAAATCTTGGCCAGATCAGAGAAATTTGCAGTGCACCAGGTAGAACAGAGCATTTTGAGCTAGACTAATAATAAAGGGGTTACTCAAACTAACACAGCTCAACTCCAGGTATGTTTTTGAATACGTCACAACATTATAACACGGCCTTAGAAGCTCAGAAGAGTCCATCTTGTGTGATATATGACCTTTAAAACCCCACATTGCTTCAGCCTATAATAATACTTTTCTTATCCCTTTGACACTCTAACAAATAAACCCATTGATCAAACACTAAATGCTATTTCCCCTCGCCGACTATCCGCCGAGTATTTCATGCACTATCGATCCCCATATTGTCCTGTTAGATTTCTGTCTTCCCCTCCTCGCATGGCTTGCCTCGTAATAAGCCGGCGGAGTTGGTTACTATGACACTGGCAGGGGACTCTGCCTCGTCGGCCAATCAGAGCGCGGCTTCGACGTCAGGTGGCGCATAGCTATTCTGAACAGTATGTGAAGTGAAGCAAGCAACTAAATTAGAGACACCAGCATTGACATGAGGGGATGAGAAAGGCGTACGTCTTTAGTGATAGAAATAGATAGAGCTTATTGATTAAGGGCCATTCTGTTGCCTTTGCTATTGACTGCACATGTCTGTCTATTGTCCACCGTACTTTCTCTTAGTTTGTTGACAGTGATTCATCGGGAGTGAGTCATAGATACAAGGCCATCACCTGCCCCTCACACGCTCTACATCGCATCTTCACTAAGTTGTTTGTCGTCACTGTAGTTTTTTATATATCTCAGTCCATTCTGGGGTTTGTTAAACACTGTGAAAGTGGATAAAGTGTGGGGGGAGATAACTTTTCTGGTGCAAGGTCCGTCAAATGCTTCTCTCCATGAAGATGTTATTGCTTCGTCTTGAATGTTTCACAGTACGGTATTGGACCAAGCCAGACCAAGTTACATGTCAGAATGATGTTTTCCTAGGCATTTTTGAGCTGAAAAACCACCTGTCATTAAGAAAATATAAGGTCGAGTTGTTTAATGTCATACTGTGGGACATTCTAGACACAGCAATGACATATCCATGGAAACAACCAGGTTACGGACCACCAAACAAAAAGTTAAATAGTGCACATTCAGTCATATACTACATAGATAGTGCTTAAAAATAGAATATAGGCAAATAGCATGTCTATGAGAAAAATAGGTCTTTAGTTCTGGTTTAGACCTGGTTTAGACCTGGTTTAGTCGTGGTTTAGTCCTGGTTACAAAGATGAGTCATCATGGTTTACATCCATAGCAAGTGGCAATTCAAAAGTTTCTATATTTTTCCTGGTCAAAACAGTGAGTCACAGATACAAGGCCATCACCTATCCCTCCCAGGCTCTACATCAGCTTCACTGAGCTGTTTGTCATCATTGTTGTTTTTTATAGTTTAGTCCATTGTGGGGTTTGTTAACTTAAAATGGATGAAGAGTGGAGGAGGCATTAGGCAGATTCTCAGAGCAGAGACTGTTGACTTTCTGAGTAAATCTGAACGTGGAGGTTGGAGAGGACGATGCTTCTGTCAGTCTGTCCCAGGGCAGCTGTGGCTACAGTAGTTCACTACTACTGAGTGTGGAGCAAATGAACAATGAACTGTAAAGCACTTTGGGTGTCTTGAAAGTTGCTATATTTAAAGCAACGATTAATTAATTAATTTATAATCACTTCATTGATTTTCATTTTCAATCAGTTTGGTACAACTGGGGAAAAAATCCTTGGCTAGTGTGATCTGCAGATGTCCATAGGAGGTGCCGATTTCACAGTTTTCTCACATGGAAGTCAGCAGACTTGTTTCTTTTTTTATTTAAGTCGTTATAAGTAATTTTTAGATGAGTACTGCAGTTTAAAATATGTAAATGATCACATTGTTTGTTATTGTTTGTTAATCTGCCCCTAGGATTGCAGATGGAGCTTGAGCTTTAGCTAAATCTGGTGTGACGCATTTCTTGTTTTATGAGATTAATGTGTTTACACATGGTCCTTGTTAAAATAAACCAATAAACTAAACTAGACTCACATTCACAGTGTTAATAGAGAAGCATTCTGAGTGTTCACTACCACCTAACTGCCTCATCACCTTACTGGCCACCGGACAGTGCATATATATTGGAATAATTATTTTGGAGTATATCATGTCACTTAACACTTCATTGTTCACTTCAATGCCGCTGGGGTAAAGTGTTAGGACCCCAGGGACCCATCTCCAGATGTTGAGCTCAGCAAGCTCCAAATTATATGTTTTTGTTTCATGTATCCCCCTTTGTCTCACATTCCCACTAACTATAACTTTCCCCTACTAGGGCAAAAGGCTAAATGTGGCAATGTAAAACTCCAAATTAACCACAAACTAATCTGATACACATTTTGATTTCACATATTTATCCCAGATGCCCTTACTGACCCAACCATATACTGATAATTTAAAACGTGCAAATTACCATGACACACTTTGACATAGTTGTTCTGCTTTTGAAATGAAATATTCAAACATATTGCAATTAAAACGAGTCAGTTGTGTAATGATTCATATTTACTATTTTCGACTTGTGTTCATGACTCAGACTCGTGGGAGGACGAATGCTTCTGTTAATGTTATTCTCATCAGGCAACACAACACTTAAATCAAGACACCAAATTAAGAGAAGTATCACATTTTTTACTTTTTCCCACACGCAATTTGAGCTCGTAATCAACACTTATGACTAAAATTGTCAGCTAAATGTCATTTTCATCCAATTCCGTGATGCTACAAAAAGTTAATAAATTGTTTTATATTATGCAAAAGTGATATTCAGAGCTGCGGCGGCACGGTGGCTGAGTGGTAACACTCAGGCCTCACAGCAAGAAGGTTGCGGGTTCGATCCCCGGGTCACCCGGGCCTTTCTGTGTGGAGTTTGCATGTTCCTCCCCGTGTCTGGATGGGTTTCCTCCGGTTTCCCCCATCAACTCAAAACATGCCCGCACCCCTATGAACTAACATCAAGGACCATGTTGTCCACCCTCCTGTGGGCTCACCACCCGCAGAGGGGTTCATAGGGGGGGTCAGGTGCTATGAGTATTGGGCAGCACGCTGCCCCCGCGACCCAGCCGGATTAAGCTGGATGGATGGATGGATGGATGGATATTCAGAGCTTGTTCTGTTTCATTTGCTCAAGTTTCTGTAATCTTACTTAGTCTCTGAAATAGGGTTGTCAAGTAGTATCGAAACTAGAGACTAATTTGAGCAGGTATCGATACTAAAAAAGTCATATTCACTGGACAGAAATGAACCTTATAAGAGCACATAGACTAGTATACACCCATGGAAAACTAGGGGGCCTACCTAAATGACTGGGGGATTGCACAAATATAAGACCACATGGTAATATGAAAGAAAGTACTACGATTTAATGTTTTAAATTACAGTATATTGCCTAAAGAAGTGAAGTTTAAAGAAGAGAGTGTTTTTATTGTCTATGGTATCAGTATTGAGTATTGAAACTGACTTAGAAATGTTAGTATTGTGACAACACTCTACTACTACTACTAGTATATCATGCTCCTCTGACATGTTTTTTTCTGGATTACCTGGTACTAGTAAATAACTATATCAAATTATGTATATGTATGAATACTTTTGTGAACACTATCTTAACTTATCATCCTAAAACCCCCATTGCTTTACTAATAAGTGTTGTTTTGGTCCCAATCACTATATCGCTGTTATGCAAATGTTTGTGGTAGGAGCATATGGGGCGACTTGTACAGGAAGTAGATGCGGCTGTTGCCTTGACGACGGGGAGGAGCTTCGTGTTGTTTGTGGTGCGACAGGTGGCCGAGCCAGAATCAACAATGGACCGGTGTTTGTCAGATAGAAATGAGACAAGCAAGAATAAAAGCCAGCAGAGGAGGGATGGTAATATAGGTAAACAAAAAATGGATCTGAAAACTTCTATTCTCTATGAAGATGTTGTTTGGGCTCGAATGTTCCACAAAATGACTTAAAACGTTGTGATCTCCAGACAAGCTGGTGACTCAAAGTTACAGTTACAGTAACTCAGTAATTTTTTAAATAATAAATCGCGCAACTTTATAGACCATTTTAGGACGGAAGTGATAAAAAAAAGTTGCACGTGCATTTTGGCAACAGAAGTAGCATTGTTTCCCATTCATTATGATTCATTCAGACTGAACACGGACAGAAGAAGACGGAGATAAAAACATTTCCAGCACCAAAATGTCTGGTTGTTATGTGTGTGGTTGTCAGAATTAATATAATCTTCCAGCCAGATTAAAGTTTTAAAGTTTTACTCACTGATCGTACAAGGATCTGGCAGTCGGACACCATTTCTCAAAGTCGGCTTGCTGAGGAAATATTCACGATCTTTTGATGATAATCGTTTCGCAAAGCTTGACAAGCTGCTGAGTTCTGTCATACTTGCCAAAATGTGTGCGCAACCGAGTCTACGTTATCACTGTTTACTAATGCTAAAAGGGTCTATGTAGCAGCGAGGATGTAATACCTGATGAAGCTGAATCAAGTTAAATGTGGAACTGTAGAATGTGCCAATTAACATACTTTTAAGTGTTTATAATTGAAGTAATAACATAAAAATGTAAGCTGCTATCACAGGCCATCACTTAGACATTGCTCCAATCTTGCAATCGTTAGGCTGTTGCCAATTACTCTTATTTCGGAAGTACCTGTGGGCACTGCCATCACCATTCGGGTTGTATTATTTTTAGGGCTGTCAACGTTAATGCATTAACACATGCGATTAATCACAAAAAAAATCACACTAATGTTTTTTAACGCAGATTAATCACAATTTATTTTGAACGCACATGCTCCTCTATGGAAAGTGCCGATGGTGACCTGAAAGGCGGTGCAGGTTATTAGGTCAGTGATCAGGTCTGTTCATACACAGATGCGAAGATGACAGACAATAAGTAACGATGGCGGAGTGCACCCATGGTAATGTTGTCGACAAAACTAGCCATAGCGATAGAAAAATATCAATAATATAACTTTTTGAGAATAAATTGCATTTTTGTCTAAATATTTTGGTATTTTTTTTAAGAATAATTAACTGATTAATCATGATTAATCAAAATTCTAAAGTGTGGTTAATCTGATTAAAAAAAAAAAAAAAAAAAGCATTTGGCACTAATTATTTTGCCAAGAAGTTCTATACAGACTACAAAGCCGTTTTAATATCCTCCAGAGAATAGAGACACACTGATCCAGCGTTTTCTGAAACTTATTTCGATACTATAGCTTCAAATATCTGTCAATACCCAATATGAACCGATACAAGTGCAATAGTGAAAAGTATAGTTATAATTCCTTTGAACAAAATAAGACAAAACCCAAATGTGCTGTTATTTATCTCTCATGTAACAACAAAACAACTTACTCACAAATTTAAACATTATGAAACTTTCTGGACCAACTATGACCTGTAAATAGAAGGGATGGCACAAAATCTCATGCCAAAAGATCTCGCAAGACAAAATTGCACACAAGAGAAAAATTGTATGTACATTTAGATTGGAAAAAGGGTACATGTTGGTGAGTTACATCTCTTACCGTTCCAAAAAGCAGTGCTAGAATGGAAACAAAACTACCAAATGAAATAAATAACAAAATTGTGGGGCCAAAATTGGAAACTGAACTGTGAAACGTACTGTATATATTAGGAATTATGTTCAAATCTCATCTTGTCTCGTTCTTGTGGACCCAATCTCATATCTCGTCTAGTCTTATGGAAATTTGGTCTCTTTCCATCCCTAATAAATAGTCTCTTTACATTGGTTTATAAGTCCTGCCAGTATATCGACTAAACCGATATTTGGAATCCGATATCTGATCCAGCTATTTTTCAGTATCTGTGCCAATATATGAACATTTTACACAAAACAACCTACTTTATTTCTATATTTATGCTGTCATGAGTTATACTATAGTTCAGGGGTACTCAATTACAAACTCAAAAAGTCTACTTACCAAATTTACAGTTTCCAGGGTCCGAAAAAGTGACGGTGGATTTTCAAACTTAGAACTTCTGACAAAAAATATAGTAAATCCACATGGAACATTTGAACTATGCACAAAGTATTGTGTGTTCTGTCCGAATCAGTGTGAAAAGCTAAAGGCTGAATTAAAGCCAATTTATGGTTCTGCGCCAAAATTGTGTCGACCGCCGCACCCATGGGTGTAAAATAAGATTTTATTATATTTCTCTGCGTGCACCTCCCAAATTTTCTAACTACGAGTCAAAACAAAACAGACAATAAGGACTGTGACTGGTTTTTGACCTGATTTTAGTCCTGGTTTAGACCTGGTTTAGTCCTGATTAAGACCAGGACTAAAACCAGGTCTAAACTAGGACTAAACCAGGACTAAAACTAAACCAGGACTAAACCAAGTCTAAACCAGATCTAAACCAGGACTATACCAGGTCTATAACAGGACTAAAACCAGGTCTAAAACAGGACTAAAACCAGGACTAAACCAGGTCTAAAACTAAACCAGGACTAAAATCAGGACTCAAACCAGATCTAAACCAGGTCTAAACCAGGACTAAACCAGGACTAAACCAGGTCTAAACCAGATCTAAACCAGATCTATAACAGGACTAAAACCAGCACTAAACCAGGTCTAAACCAGGTCTAAACCAGGACTAAACCAGGTCTAAACCAGATCTAAACCAGATCTATAACAGGACTAAAACCAGGACTGAAGCAGGTCTAAACCCTGTCTAAACCAGGTATAAACCAGATCTATAACAGGACTAAAACCAGGACTAAACCAGGTATAAATCAGGTCTAAACCAGGTCTAAACCAGATCTAAACCAGATCTAACCCAGGTCTATAACAGGACTAAAACCAGGACTAAACCAGGTCTTAAACAAAACTAGGACTAAACCAGGTCTAAACCAGATCTATAATAGGACTAAAACCAGGACTAAACCAGGTCTAAACCAGGTCTAAATCAGATCTAAACCAGATCTAAACCAGGTCTGTAACAGGACTAAAACCAGGACTAAACCAGGTCTAAAACTAAACCAGGACTAAACCAGGACTAAACCAGGTCTAAACCAGGTCTAAACCAGATCTATAACAGGACTAAACCAGGACTAAACCAGATCTAAACCAGATCTATAACTAGACTAAAACCAGGACTAAACCAGGTCTAAACTATGTCTAAACCAGATCTAAACCAGGTCTATAATAGGACTAAAACCAGGACTAAACCAGGTCTAAAAGTAAACCAGGACTAAACCAGGACTAAACCAGGTCAAAACCAGATCTAAACCAGATCTAAACCAGATCTAAACCAGATCTAATGGACGCACCGCCACTCCGATAATTAGACGTGGGTGTCAGAGTGGCGGTGTGTCAGAATGGCAGCGTGTAATAGAGCGCTGCATCCCAACACAAAACAGTGCGGCGCGGGACACATTCTGAAAGCTTATTGCGGGCGGGAGCGTGACCGCACAATGCGGGAGTGCGACCGCACGATGCGGGAGCGGGTGGGACAATAAACAGCAGTCCCACAAACTAAACTGAGTCAAATAAAAGTAAGATAAAAAGTAAGTATATAGTTAAAATAGACAGTCCACGGCACGTGCTGTGTTCCAGGCTCCAGCGCAGCATCCGAGGGCATTCAGCATATGTGGTTCACAGACTGGAGGAGAGATGTAGTACTGAAGCCCTCAACAGTGAACAACAGAGACTCAAGCCTAAATAGGCTAATTTTAGGACTGTTCATGGCCCATTATAGGCCTATCGAAATGTCAAATGTTACTGAGGCCTATTTAATGTTGGCTGAACAATAACTGAGTGGCAACACTCAGGCCTCACAGCAAGAAGGTTGCGGGTTCGATCCCCGGGTTGCCCGGGCCTTTCTGTGTGGAGTTTGCATGTTCCTCCCCGTGTCTGGATGGGTTTCCTCCGCGTACTCCGGTTTCCCCCATCAACCTAAAACATGCCCGCACCCCTATGAACTAACATCAAGGACCATGTTGTCCACCCTCCTGTGGGCTCACCACCTGCAGAGGGGTTCATAGGGGAAGGTCAGGTGCTATGAGTATTGGGCAGCAAGCTGCCCCCGCGACCCAGCTGGATTAAGCGGGAGAAGATGGATGGATGGATGAACAATAACTGTTACCCCTTAAGCAATTATGTGCGTGCGGGTTTTTTTCTCCTGGCCATTGAAACAACCTTCCGTCCCCATCTTGCGGGATTTGCGGGCGGGAGTGGGACAAAACATTACAGATGCGGGCAGGAGCGGGACTGAAAAATCACAATCCTTTGCGGGAACGGGCGGGAGCAGTACTGAAGAATGCGGGAGCGGGACTGAAAAATCTGTCCCGCGCAGACCTCTAGCGTGTAACCGGTCAGGTGGGGCTGGAGAACACAGCTTCACAGCAAAGCACATGTCAATGAAATACTGCGTGGATCCGAAACGCTATGAAAAAAAAGCTAGAGACATTTTTGTCTCGGTCCGGATGTCATTGCGTTTGAGTACCTCTGCTATAGTAAATATTATTCTCACATGAACAAATTAATGATGACTAAGATACAGGCAATGCAATTTACATACCTTAAAAATAAAAACAATGTCATGATCTAACTTTAAGCTTTTGTATTGAGCACTGAGTGGAAATACTTGTGAAAGTTGTTGAAGTGCTGTGAGTTATGACTTGCTTTTTAACAGCGGGACTGAACACTGCTGCCAAATCTGTGGCAGCGAAAAGGATGAAAAATGGAGGTTATTTCAGACATTGATTTTTGGTTTATTCTCAGGTCCCGTGTGCAGGCCGTCATCACTGTGGGGAGGATAAACACAAACTAATAGTGGACGGTCTGAGGAACAGACTGAGCGAATGGAGTAACTGAAGCTATTAGGACAAAATGGAAGTCTTTATGCAGTTCGTTTATGATGGTCTTGAGTGAGTTTAGTTTAGTTTAGTTTAGTTTAGTTTAGTTTAGTTTAGTTTAGTTTAGTTTAGTTTAGTTTAGTTTAGTTTAGTTTAGCGATATTACGCTATTTTCTGATCTGTTATAATGTTCCTCATCAAAAACATACCTGGAGTTGTGTTTTGTTCCATTCACACATTCAAAAACCTTCTTTCTCTCAAACAGAAAACACTGTTCCACCTTGTGAGGTCATGCGGTAATACAAGTGAAGGTAATGGAAGTGCTCCATTGTGTTTTTAAACTCCACCTACACCTTTTCTAGAATCATTTGTGTGATTTCAGCACTGGATTTGCCCAACTCTACTGTTTTAAAGGTAAACAGTAGAGGGTAACTTGAAAACTATCACCCCATGACATCACAAGGTGGAACTGAGCATGGACAGACTAAAGACTAAAGAATAAAGGGTTACTCAAACATGGCTTAAAGCTCACAAGAATCCAATTTGTGTAATGAAGTTTGGTTTTCAGTTCAATTAATAGATCACAGCTACAGTATATCGTACATTTTCAAAACATTCTTACATCTCTTAGGTGTTTCTTTGCCATAATATAACCTATATATCTTGTTGACTGGAACTTCTAACTTTTTGTGAATTACCTAATTCATATTTAATAAACATCTAATCATAATCATAATCATATTATATAATAATAATATGGTGGCACGGTGGCTGAGTGGCAACACTCAGGCCTCACAGCAAGAAGGTTGCGGGTTCAATCCCCGGGTCGCCCGGGCCTTTCTGTGTGGAGTTTGCATGTTCTCCCTGTGTGTGGATGGGTTTTCCTCCAGGCACGATTTCCCCCATCAACCCAAAACATGCCCGCACCCCTATGAACTAACATCAAGGACCATAATGTCCACCCTCCTGTGGGCTCACCACCTGCAGAGGGGTTCATAGGGGGGGTCAGGTGCTATGAGGATTGGGCAGCAAACTGCCCCCGTGACCCAGCTGGATTAAGTGGGAGAAGATGGATGGATAATAATAATAATAATAATAATAATAATAATAATAATAATAATAATAATAATAATAATAATAATAATAATAATAATAATAATAATAATAATAATAATACATTTTATTTATTAGGCGCCTGGACACCCAAAGTCGCCTTATAACAACATAAACAAATTAAGTACGATTAAAACATACAATTAAAAGCCTATACATTTAATAAGTGGGACACTATTTAATTGATTGATTGATTAAATTTAGTATTGTATTTAGTGTCGTATTTGATTAGTATTTAGTATTTAGTAATGTATTCGACAGTATTTGAATTGATTGAGTGTATTTAATTGACTTACAATTAGTTATCTGCTATTCTCCCTGGAGACCTGTAGCATGTTTTGGGTTGATGGGGGAAACCAGAGGTATTGGAAATATTTGATCAATAAAAGAAATAAATGAAAGCGCTTTCAGTTTAGCCCTAGTTTTGTCCTTTGCTTTGGTAGATCTCTCCAAAAACACTAAAATTGCACTAATATTTCTTCTCCTTTGTAAATCATTTGATGCGTATCTGTTCTCATTGGAGCACAGCATTTTCTGAAACTTTTTAACAACTTTCTCTGGGACTTTTTTCCACCCTACATTTTCATGTTCTTTCCACTCTGTATTTCCAACTCCCTCAATGGAACCTTTTTAATTAGCAGCAAAATCTTGATAGAAATCCCCAGTGTGTGCTTGTCTGCTATCGTCTGTATTTTCATACTATTTTTTTAGCATCATTTACATATCCCTAGATGTTCCACAGTATGACATTAAACTTATCTGTATCTCAGTGGAAACAAGAAGATGTTACCACCAGGACAGATCTGAGAAATATTTCAGTGTATGTTTGAGCAGGATAAGTGGATGGATGAGTTTAATGCCATAATATGGAACATTTCAGGTAATGCAATAACATCTCCATGAAGACAAGCATGTAGTGTAAATCAAACAGGAAGGTTACATTACAAAGTGCATCTTTAATGATAGTAGTAAGTCACATCAAGCAGAAAGGCATTACTCCATTCTTGCCATCATAATGTTCCCCAAACCAAGAATAATTTATACATTTAAAGGTCCTATATTACGCAAAATTTACTCATGTGAGCTTTAAACCATGTTATAATGTTGTTACCTCTTCAAAAACATACCTGGAGTTATGTTTTGTTTCATTGACACGTTTGAGTAACCCTTTATTATTATTATTATTATTATTATTATTATTATTATTATTATTATTATTATTATTTTATTATTATTTTATTATTATTTTTTATTTTTAACCTTAACCTTTATTTACCCAGGAAAATTCCTATTGAGAATACTAATCTCTTTTTCAAGGGAGTCCTGCCATGCACACATCACTTTCATACTAGGCAATGTGGGTGAAGTGTCTTGCCTAAGGACACTACGCAACTGGCGTCCCCCTGTGGCACCTGGAATTCCCAGTGGTCTCCCATCCAAGTACTAACCAGGCCCTATTAGTTTGCCTATATCTCCAAAGCTCAAAATGTTCTGTTTCACCCATAGTCCATATATATGAGTGGACAAAGCTAACCCGTTAGCCGCCGCGTGTCAAACAGGAAGTGCTCCAGGAGGCTCTTCCGGCTCCTTCTCTCGCTTGTTTCCATTGATTTACATTAAGATCTTATTGCCCCTCTGTCTGTAACTGCTGTAGTGAGCATATGAACCTGCTCATTTCACTGTTTTCTTCCAAAATCAAGATATAAACATAAATAACAGACCTTAATTCCCCGAGGCCGCCTCTCTTTAGCAACAGGTTTGATTGACAGCTAGTTGTTGTTCATACATAACAGAACATATAACATAACTCAATGACTTAAACTTACTATTTAAAGTTTGATGATAAAAGCTAAAAGTTTCCTTATTCTCAAGAATCTCTAAAATACAGCGGTCCGTGCAGAATGGCGCAGAGTATCGCATCGCTGTAGTTGCTATGATACTCGCGGTCGGATTTCCAAATATGGAGCCTGGCTCCAAATTCACTCCTGTAACTGTGGCATCAGGAGCCTCATTTAAGCGACGCTGATGCTGTGGAGACGTCACACTCACTTAGTCCACTCATATACACTCTATGGTGCCACCTTGTGATATCATGAAGCGGTAGTTTTCTAGTTAATTTTTACCTTTTGTTTGGCTGCGATTAGAAATTCCAGGGTTGAAATGAGTGGTTATACTGAAGTTGCATTGAGTTTAAAAGCACATTGGAGCACTTCCTGTATTACCACACGCCATCACAAGGTGGAACAGAGGAGTGTTTTCAACTTGAGAGAGAGAACTCAGCATAAATGTGCAGAGTTTCTGTGTTAACCATGTGTGAATGAAACAAAACACAACTCCAGGTATGTTTGTGATGAGGAAACAACATTATAACAGATCAGAAAGAGAGTAAGATGGGCCCGTTAAACACAACAGCCATTTCTGAAACTTTTAACTACTTTCTCTGGGACTTTTTTCCATCCTACATTTCTAGGTGCGTTATTTCTTCAATGGAAGCTTTTCAATTAACACCAGTCTTGAGAGAATCCCAGGTGTGTGCTTGTCTGCGGTCACAGTTGGTTTTAGCATCATTTACATATGCTGCTTGTCATCCCAACGCACTCTCACCTCTATTTTAAAATCCACAGCCTGTGACTCACTCTCATCTGTGCGCTCTCCTGTCATCGCCGCCCACACAACTGAACCTGTCGTATGTGTGAACAGGGAAAGCTCAAAATAAAATACAGCAAGTGGTGTTTAAATTACTCAGCGTGCTTCAAAAGTTACATCTGCTTCATGGATTGTTACAGTGATTTGGGTCAGTTTATGAAAGAGAGTCAAGCTCACATTTGAAAATCATTTGTGCTAACCTGTTGTGCAACTAAACAGAGAAAAAGCACAATACTGGAAGCGGTAAAGTGATCATTTCAGCACTGGATTTGCCAATCTCTACTGAACTAAAGGTAAAAGCTGTTAATATTTTGAACGCTGGAGACTCAGAAATGTGTGAATCAAACAAAACACAACTCCAGATATGTTTTTGAGGAGATTACAACATAAAAGCCGCCACACTCTACAAGAGAATTCGCCCAATTTTGGCTGCAGTTTGCTTCTTCCTCAGTTCAGAGAGGCGTGACCCGATTTTTTGTCTTTGTGTGTGATTTTGAAGCCGCTGCTCCTCCTGTGTGGTGTCTGTCAGATCGTAACCACCAAACATCAACAGCATGACGGGAACAGACAATAAAACAAAGCATCAGGAGCAGAGGAGTGACGGACACAGAGACGCAAGATTCAAACTGAGGAAATAGCGAAAATAATGAGAAGAATTTATTCCTCACCTCTCGTAAAGTGGTAAATTTAAAGTGCAGCATCTCATCCACATTATCCATAGAAATTGTACTCCGCAAATAATGACATCCAGTCCACAAAATCACACTATTAATCCAGTTTGAAGGGTTGTTTGGAAGTAAAAAGTGAGAGTAGCTCCTCACGTGTGTTTGTTTACATCCACACAGAGCACGGATCATGGTGAAGCTGCAGATTAGTGATAGTGACTCCTGTTTACTTCATCGCCAGCCTTCTGTGCTTCAAAAATCCTGTATCTGAAATATTGCACCACATTTCACCCATAATAATAACACAGTTTTATCTAAACTAGAAATGCAGAGCTTTGGTCTTTTGAACACTTCAGAGTCTCAAAGTGACTCGTTTTACTGTAGACAGGAAACAGCTGATGTGATCGCGCTCACAACTTTATATCCTGTGGTCCACAGATATATCCCACTGTCTCATAAGATTCTCCTTGTGTCTGTGGTGTGCGCTTTTTGTTGCACATTTAAAAATTGTTTAAGACATCAACATCAACAACAACACAACTACTTAAAACTCACAAGAGTCAGTTTGCGTAATATACAGGCTTCAAAAGTGATATCTACTTCCTGAATGTGTATTACAGTAAGGGTAGCAATCAGGGTCAGTTTATGAAAGAGCCTCAGGTTAGCTAGTTAAATAATTCTCAGGTCTCAGATTTTGGTTAACCTGCAAGTGATGTTTATATTACTCAGTGCGCTTCAAAAGCTACATCTCCCACCCAAATGTGTGTTGTGGCAAGGGGAGCAATTAGGGTCCATTTAAATTAGCACAGACAAATCTTTAAACCCTAACTTGTTGCCCAACTAAAAATAGGAAAACAAAAATATAGCATTTTTAAATTCACATGGTCTCCTTTGTGTAAACCAGGGCTGGTGATTTAGCAGAAACATTAATCATGATTTTGTCCTTTGTGTTCCCTCCCTGTATTTAATGAACACAAACAAGACTCTTAATCAGTGCCATTTAACACAAACAATAGTCACATTTCCTCAGTCAGAACTCTTCTCCAAACCACATGCTTTTATCGAAGGCTATATTGACTGTAGAACTGCCAATTGAAAATACCTAATCATTGATGTTTTAAAATGATTCATTTAAGTTTTATTAACTGCACTCACCCCTAGTTTAACTTTTTCTAAACTGTTCTTTGATCAGGCAGTTTGTATATGCATTTGTATACTGATTTTAGATGCAAATGTGTTACCTGTGCATGAAAACTACAATCAATTGAATCTTGTTAGTGTTGTGATGTGTATTGTGCACTGTAGACAGAACAGAATCCTGTGTACAATATGTTTGCCCAGCCATTCCGGTTCATAGATTTTGTTGCACTTTCTTCTCAATAGCTTTTCTGATCCAGCTGTATTTGACTTTCTTCCAGTCCGTGGTGTGGTTTTGCAGTGGTTCAGTGGATCAACTATTGAAAAAGACCATCTCAGATTAGTTTGAGCGTCCAAAACCTTCTTTTGTTCATGCATGGAGATGTTGTTTTGCCTGGTATGTGCCACAAAATAGCGCAAAACTTGAAAATCTCTATGGAGACAAGCAAGCACTCCACCAAACCATGTATTTGAAGCAATAAAAGCATGTATAATTGATTAAATAAAAGATAACATTAGAGAACATTATACGAAACATTTCAGACAGAACAGTAACATGATTATAAAAAACATGCAGACAGATGCTCAAAAAAGTTCCATAGTGCATCTAATATTCACTGGTAATGCCTCTTATGCCTCTTTAATGCCTTTATGCCACCAGAATATTTATTTTACATTTATAAAAACCATGACGTGATACCAGGGATCACTGTTCAATAATATTTTTAAAGCTCTTATGTGGTTTCCTCTTGTCCCCACTTGGCACACCCACACATGGACCATTAACACTCCTCTTGTTTGCGGTGGAAATGTTGTTATGCATCCAGCCCGGTTCATGTTACAGGAGGGTCCCCTTACACAGACTGAGGACCTGGACGCCATTATATCAGTTATGGACCAGTGGATGAGCACAAAGAGGTGCAGAGTTCACTGGGCCACTCTGAATCATTGAGAAACTGATACATATTTGATTTAAAAAGCCGAATATACAGTGAAATGATGAACACTTGCTTTTGTACAACTGAAAATAAGAAATCGAAAGCGAAACAAAGTATAGGGAGTACATTTCATTAAACTGCAGTGGGCACTAGGAAGAAGTCAGGTATTTTTAGGTATCATGTGTTGGATTTATATACTGCATTGGAAAAAACAATCTCTAGGTAAGTTAACATGATTTAAATTGACTTAAAATAAAACATTTTACTTTATTTGAGTAGATTCATCTTGACAAGTGAAATGATCTGCCAGTAGAATAAGTGTTTTTTTCTTAATTCAAGCAGCATTTGATTTTATTACTTATTTTAAGTGCAAAAAGTTGTTGTTTTTCTTATTTTTAGTGTAGCAAGATGTATTTCCTATTAAGTAGAAAAAGTCTTATTCCACTGGCAGATCATTTTCATTCAAGTGAAATTTACTCAAATCATGGTAAAACTTTCTTAATCCAAGTCATTTTAGGTTGACGAGATTTTGGTTTTTGAAGTGTATAGAGCTTTACGAGACATTTCTTTACTTATTTCAAACTCTGGTGAGGAGTCACAGTTGCCCTGGGACAGACTGACAGAGGCGAGGCTGCCAAGACCACGAACAATATAACACAATATTAATACTAGGCAAGGTGGGTAAGTGTCTTTCCTAATGGCACAACATCAGTATGCATTAGAGCTACTGTTGCCCCTCTGTGGCACCTGATATTCAGAGCCAAGTACTAGCCAGGCCCGGCCTTGATTAGCTTCCAAGATCATGGGAGATTGGGCACTTGTAAGGAGACACGGCTACTGTACTGCTGAAAAGAACTGCATAAAAAGGTGCAATCTTTCAAACAAGCCGATACATCTTTTCGTTAGTGGTTCATTTTGGTACATTCATGTTTGTGAAATGCTTAAACCTCGGGTATATTTTAGCATCCATTATTATTGTACCAGTGGATTTCACTGCATTCTTTTACACAGTTTCCTCCTGTTGTTCCAGGGCTCTGCAGACTCGTACACCAGCCGGCCCTCAGACTCAGACGTGTCCCTGGACGAGGACCCCGAGGCCCTGAGGAAAGAGGCTGATCGACAGGCGCTCGCTACACTCGAGAAGGCAAAGGTCAGGGCTACTGCTATAGTCTAGTGTCATACTGTATAACATCTCCCACATTTTATGTTGACATTTATAGGGATGTTGTGATATCAACTTTACTTTCATTCACATTGCGATAAGATCAGCGTTGCCCTACTATGTACGTTTCTGAATTATAAAGTAAAGGTATTATGATATAACCAAATAAAAAAGCACTTTACATTTCGGGTTACACTTTTTAATTCTTATGATTATTTTGTGACCTGTATAACAGCAATTATTTATTAACCCAAATATTGTGGTACAGCTCCAATCAAAAGCTATTAGGATACATACAAAACTACACTGTAATTTGAATTGGTTTGTGAAATTTCATATCCATAGTCACTGTAAGATGCATATGTTACTTCCTGCTTCAGACCAAACCAGTGGCTTTCGCGGTGCGGACAAATGTCGGGTACAACCCTGGTCCCAGTGATGACGTCCCGGTGCAGGGCATGGCCATCTCCTTTGAAGCCAAAGACTTCCTCCACATCAAAGAGGTTTGTACAGTCATGGGGATGTTATTTTTTTGTCTGGAATGTCCCAATATGGCATTAAACATATCCATCTTGCATTTACTCACTAATATAGGGTTTTCATTAACCTAAAAACTTGCATTCTTGTTCTTTTTACTGTGAACAAGTGGAAATAGACAAGTGTATATTCCAGGAAAAGCATTAACATTTTCATGGAAAAAGCGGTTGTTCCCTCCTACAGAAAGGTTATATAGTACACTTTTAATGGTAAAACAAAAAGAGGGTTTTGGATATGGCTAAAATACTTTACTTTGGCATAAACACTTATTATGAGTTATCTCAGTTTTCTTTTGCATGTTTCATTCCCTGTTACAGAAGTACAATAATGACTGGTGGATTGGGCGCCTGGTGAAGGAGGGCTGTGAGGTGGGCTTCATCCCGAGTCCCGTCAAACTAGAAAACACTCGACTTCTGCAGGAGCAAAGGATGAGACAGAACCGCCTCAGCTCCAGGTAACACAACAACACTCATTTCCCTCATTACAAGTCCCAAAATCTCATTTTTAGTGCGGCATGCTTCAATTTTGACATGGGAATTAACCCGAACAAACGCTCAGTGTGCTGTCTATCAGATCATCCCCAAGGACACCAGCTACACTTATTCTCTCTTATAATGGGAGTAGATCAGACAGAGGCCAAAACTCCACAGCCTCAGCTGCACGAAGAGTCCAGCATCTGTTTGTGCTCCAAAGGGTTCAGAGACAGATTCAGTTTTAGGAAATATAGGACACAATGGTGAGGGGTTTAATCCACTGATAGGCTGCTTTCATGTTATATCACAACATTTTGAACAGCCTATTATGTTAGAATTGAGCTGGAGCAAATCATTTTATGTTAGAATTTGTCATTTAAAAGGTTACAATGCAGATGTTTTGACCAATAGTTTATGGTTAATTACTGGGCATATCCACATGAAACAAAAGCACTAAGGCCGGGGGTGCACTGTGTGAATTTTGACGCTTTTTGAGATGATTTTTCACTCTTGCTTTTGGGATCAGGCCGAGTTTTGGCTCAATCGTGTGTCGTGCTCCGTGTAGTGAACATGGGGTAATGAGAACCAAATAATACCTCATGACCAGCTCCTGATCAGTCACAAGAATATCAAACCTGTTTGAAATCCGCCTCTCGTGAGGGTTTCGCACTGTTGAAGTTGTTCCACGAGCTGATTTGCCAGTATTCTTCCGTGGTTTTGTACTTCCAGAACAAAAACTCCGGTCGTGATGTGGACATACAGTGTGCGCAGGCAGATCGCATAAGAGCATCAGTTCATATAGTGTGAGAACATGAATTGTGAGCTGTGAACTTTTAAACCCTGAGATTTGGTCGTACAGTTTGAGTTGGGGCTGAGTGAAACAATCAAAAATATCACACAGTCCACAACCAACTTAAGGGACCAATCATTTTTCCAAACCGTGGGATTCTTATCAGTTGAAAGGGCTTTAAGTCATAAGCTTGATATGGAAACTAACAAAAACAGTGAATCTTCCATAAAGTTATACAGACCTCTGCACTCTATCTGAACAAATCCAAGAACGTTTGGTACAGAAATAATGGCTCAACTCATGTCTATTGCATAAAACTGTATACTTCTTTCCTTTTGACAGTAAATCTGGTGGAAGTTCGAGCCTGGACGTTGCCACAGGAACACGCCGACCTACTCCACCCGGCACAGGTAAAGGGTCAGGGGTCGTCCAGGGGTCAGGAACTATGCAATCCCAGGTTTACAGAAAGCTGAAAAACCAAGATACTGATATTGCTGTAGAGGTTTTAATTGTAGTGTTGCAAACCCCCAGACGCAATTTCACATTATTTTCAATATTTTTCGCTGCTATTTTTTAGTAATTTTAAGACTCCAGTGTTCACCTTTCTAACATAACTGCTCATCTGCAGTCTTCAAACTACTCACTGTTCTCCTCCAATATATTTTCCAAATCTCAATTTTCATCATTATTTATCATTATTTTTCTACCACAATAGTTAGATTTTCTGCTAATATTTGTGTATAAGCAGGATTATTAGCATCTCATTAAAACCAATACACACGGCATGTCTAGATATTCTTTATGCCATTCATTTTAAAGTCTTTCACCACTCTCTTTTTATTGCTTTTATCTACCCAATTAAAACATACACGGGCCTACAGCTTTCTTTACCTCTTATCTTATCTCTCATGCAACTTTCTGTACTGTTGTCTGCACAGTTTTTCTTTCCAAATCATTTATTTTTTCAGTTTTTGTGTTACTCCTTTGTCTTTTTCAATTGGGTTTAAAAGTGCGTGCCCGCCCATTGTCCCAGAAGTTAATTTGCCATTTATTTGTTCCACAGACTTTTTAAAAATCTGTGCACTTAAAAGTTGAAAAATTGAATAAAGGGCACCTAAAGACCACCAGATCAAACGTATAATTTGTGTTAAAATAGTGATCTAAAATTTGATAAAAGGCACATTTGTAAAAGAAAAAAAAATCATATTTCCATGCTATTACTTTGGATTAAAACTTAGTGTGTCATGATCATTGGTTTCTCCACACCTAGTTAGACTTTGTTATGTTTTTAAAGTCCTAATATATAGATTTTCCAAAAAGTACTTGAGAAAATATATATGAAATGTAGATGGGTGGGCACTGCAGAGCTCTCTGTTGTTTTCTACCTATCTCTAGAGACGGGCAAAATTGTCAAAAAATGATCATTATTATTCAGCTGACAATCATAAGATATTTTTGGAAAGCCTAGATTTTTGATTTTTGATTTGTAAATGTGGGGCAGGGCTCGATAAGCTCATGCTTCTCCCTGTTCCCTTTTGAACATGTACACTTTAAGTTGATGATATGCAGGTTGCTCTGTACGAAAAAGAGCACTTGAAGTGAAATGTTATTGTCATAATGACACATGTTTCAAAATAAATGAAATGAAATGCTACAACAATGTGAGGCTATAGTGAATTCACTGTAAAATGACCCACAAAAGTGCAGAAATATCACTTTATTGTTGGATTACAGACGATATTATAACATTCTATAGGCTAATAAGATTCAATACAGTAATTTAGTGCTGTCAAAGTTCAGATATTGAGTTGTAATTCAGCTTTGTCAGTTCCAATACCATTTTTGATACTGTGGTTTTAAGTATCTGCCAATAGCTGATATCAACGATACCAGTGCAGAGACAGAAAATAGCATTTATTTCCTTTAAATCCAAATAAAATGAGAGAAAAATGCTCCAAATGTGTTATGTAGCTGTTACTTATAACTTAAGTAACTACAGAACAGCTTTGTATAAATACACATTCCTGTAAATTGTTGGTTAATAGTTAAGTTCATATCCGATCCAGCAATTTTGTCATTATCGGTACTGCTATCTGATACCAATACTGGATCGGTGTATTCCTTGTGCAAATATTTACTGGTAAGCCGATAAAAGAAATAATCAGGTTCAACATTTGTGAATTTACCTTTACCTCGGATACTTTCTGAGATAATTTAATTGGGAAAACTGTCTCTTGAGCCCAAATCCCTTGTTTGAAGATTACCACATAAGTTTTATTATTATTTCTTTAGTCAGCATTTTAAGTTTCAATTCATTCATTAAAATTTAGCATATCTCCAAAACAACATTCACGATATTTGTTAATTTGATAACTTGCCCGTCTGTAGCTTCATCCCATCCTCCGTTTCCTGTCCCTTATTTCCTGTATTTTCTTTTCCTTTCTCTCTCATCTCTTCTTCATTCTCACCGCACATACTCAGTCCATCCCGATGCCAGTTTTGAAATAGACTCAGTGGACCTGGAAGCAGAGGACTCCATGGATTTAATGGGAGAACCGCGCTCCCCCAAAAGTCTGTCAGGGAGCGTGACTTCTCCCCATCAGGCCAACATCCACCGCCTCCCCTTTTTTAAGAAGGTAACACAGGGACCAGGGCAGTGTCCTGCACAGAAACATGTCCTGGGGTAGTTTTGGCTTTGCTGTCTACTGCATCCATACCGTAACCATGGAAACCTCTAACCAGGAACAGATACCAAGTGTGTAAAACGCAAATTTCGCCATTTGTTATGCTTTAATTTGTGTCTAAACAGGATGTAGCTCCTTAAAATGTGGAATAAGTTTCAAAATACATTCAGTTGATAATTTTGTTATAGTTAAATGTGTGTAATAGTTTTGTGTATGGACAACAGTGGTGCTAATTAACATATTGTGTTGAAAAATAGCTTTTTTATCTGATTGGTCAGTTATAGAAAGGTTGGAGGCATTGTATTGTCCAAATAGGTTTTTTTTTAAAAATCAGAAAAAATATGTATAAATATAGTGTGATTATTGCAGTTTAGTGTTATGGACACTAAAAAATGTAAATAAATAAAAATAATAATATAATAACCATGGACATGTATTTATGCTAACTGTAGGCACTGCTCTGTCTGAAGCTCTGTTCCTCAAGTTAGACTTTAATCTGAATTTTATTTTAACACAATCTGACCAGAAAGAACTGATTTATTTTGAGCTACAACTGATGTACTAGTAATATTAGTAGTAGTAGTAGTAGTAGTAGTAGTAGTAGTAGTAGTAGTAGTAGTAGTAGTAGAAATAGTAGTAGTAGAAGTAGTAGTAGTGGTAGTAGTAGTAGCAGCAGTAGTAATAATAGTGGTGGTAGTAGTAGTAGTAGTGGTAATAGTATTAGTAGTAGTAATAGTAGTAGTAGAAGTTGTAATAGTAGTAGTAGTAGTAGTAGTAGTAGTAGTAGTAGTAGTAGAAATAGTAGTAATGGTAGTAGTAGTAGTAGTAGTAGTAGTAGTAGTAGTAGTAGTAGTAGTAGTGGTAGTAGTAGTAGTAGTAGCAGCAGTAGTAGTAGTAGTAGCAGTAGTAGCAGTAGTAGAAATAGTAGTAGTAATAGTAGTAGTATTAGTAGTAGTAGTAGAAGTTGTAGTAGTATCTCTGTCTCTCATACATTAGATTACAGTCACAAGTCTGCAGAAACTTTCTTGGCAGTGTTTGCTAATGTGTCTCCACGGTAACTCCTGAACACTCTGCCAATAGACATACACGTAGAACACCCCCAGCTTGATGTCGCTGCAAAGTATCATTATCTGAATATCTCAAATGACACGTAGCATCCCCCAAATGGTGAAAATGAGTTTGACACACCTGGTCTTTCTAACCTTTTCTCTCCTGATCTAACCTCATCTTCTTATTTCTGTGGTTGTTGCCGTGGAGGCGTTGAAATAACTAAAATGGCTGCCGCTCCTGCCTGTGCCTATCACTCTCTTTCTCTGTAAACACTGGTGGCTCACCCTTTGAATCCGCACAACCAGTTCTCGTCCCAAATCAGCGTTTTTAATCCGAAAACTGTCACTAACCGAAATGTCCTGCTTGTCTTTTGTCTCGTCTTATTTCTCTTTTGTTTAATTTGGTTCGGTTTTGTGCCTGGCTGCTGTTTGTTTGGAATGACAATGGTGTAGGCGGTCCAGCTAAACAGAAGCAGAAATCGGTGAGTGTTTTATCTTTACTAACAACTAACATTTGATTAACATGTCCTCTGTCTCTGTTTGCTTTTCTGAAATGCTCAAGTTTATCTAAGATAAGAAAACAAAAGGAAGACTGTTGTTGTAGTAGGAGTTCCAATAAAAGTAGCAGTGCTAGTATTTTCAGTTTGGAAACAATGTGTCTTCAAGGGATAGTAGTAGTAGTAGTAATAGTAATAGTCTAGAAGTAGTAGTGATAGAAGTAGTAGTAGTAGTAGTAGTAGAAGAAGTAGTAGTAGCAGCAGCAGCAGCAACAGTAGCAATAGCAGTAGTAGTTTCAATAAAAGTAGTAGTGGCATTATTCAGTTTATAAACATGTGCCTTCAGTGAATAGTAGTAGAAGTAGTAGTAGTAGCACTACAAGCAGTTTCAATAAAATTAGTAGTAGTGGTAGTATTCAGTTTACAAACAATGTGTCTGCAATAGATACAGTATTAGTGTTAGTGTTAGTGTTAGTGTTAGTGTTAGTGTTAGTAGTAGTAGTAGTAGTAGTAGTAGTAGTAGTAGTAGTAGTAGTAGTAGTAGTAGTAGCAGCAGCAGCAGCAGTAGCAGCCGCAACAGTAGCAAAGGCAGTAGTAGTCGTTTCAATAAAAGTAATAGTAGCAGCATTAATTTTATAAACAATGTGTCTTCAAGGGATAGTAGTAGTAGTAGTAGTGGTAGTAGTAGTAGTAGTAGCAGCAGTAGCACTACTAGTAGTAGGAGTAGTAGCAGTGCAAGCAGTTTCAATAAAATTAGTAGTGGTAGTATTCAGTTTATAAACAATGTGTCTGCAATAGATATAGTATTAGTGCTAGTAGTATTAGTATTAGTAGTAGTAGTAGTAGTAGTAGTAGTAGTAGTAGTAGTAGTAGTGTTAGTAGTAGTAGTGCCTGTAGTAGTAGAAGTATCAGCAGCAGCAACAGTAGCAATAGCAGTAGTAGTAGTTTCAATTTAAGTAATAGGGGCAGTATTCAATTTATAAACAATGTGTTTTCAAGGGATAGTAGTAGTAGTAGTAGCAGTAGTAGTAGTAGTAGTAGTAGTACTAGTACTAGTACTAGTACTACTATTAATTTGGGATCATTTATAAACTCTATAAACATTTTTTTCTGTTGGTTGTTGACAGCAATGTGTCTAAAATTGATCACAGCCATTCTCGTTCACAAAAGTAAACAAAACACCATATGCTAACCATCCTCTCAGGACAGGCTGTCGTCTGCTGTCGCTCTACTCTTAATATGTTAATGCTATATGATAGATGATAGAAATATACACATTTTTTAATGAAAAATAAGGTTAGTCAGGTATCCAAAATCAGGTACTAATCGATTGCCCCGGGCCCCACGGTCTTAGAGGAACAGAATTAGACCCTCTTCCTATAAATTTATATTAGAGGGAGGTCCATGTGAGATTTCTTGCACCAGGCCCCCAATTTCTGTCGATGGGCCTGCTAATAGATACTATACTAATATCAAAACTAGATACTCATTTGAAGTATTAATGCTGAAAAAAACACAAGAGAAAATTTGACCTTTCCCAAACAGTCATCACGAGCTTTGTCAGAACCAGTACCATGGAGAAAGTGCTATTATTTTCTGTTGAAATAATATGAAATTGTAGTGTCTCAAAAATAAAAACAGTTCTGTCAATTCAACCAAAGTTTTAGACAGTTTTAACAGAGCTGATTTTTCCTTTTGCTTTGGATCATACCTGGACGAGTGAGGGATTACACAGAAATTTCAGTGCGGTGACAACAGCATTATCCTGACACCTGCCACTGGGCCAAACACACATTTGTGCACCACTGCGTAGTGCCTGTCAGTGGCAGGTGCAGGTGTAGATTGGTGACAGACCTGGTTAGTCAGATCGCCGCAGTAACGCATCCCGACGGCCTCTCATTTGCGCCGGAGACAGATGCTTTGATTGGTGACACAGTCCACAGATCACGTTGTCAGCTTCATTTGAACTGCTCGCCAAACACATCACTGTAATATGCTCCGAGTAGGAGGCTGCAACTGTCTTTGTTTAAAACGTCAACACTCGGATCCCAATATAGATTTATAGTCACGATTCTTTACAATACAGTTAGTGTCATCTGAATAATACAGAGCTGTCCACAGTTTTTTCATCACGGGACAAAGCAGAGCCACAGACTGGAGGTCAGCACAGTGAATCCATAAACTGTATTAAAAAGTGAACTCATGTCAAATGAACAGATATGGGGCGAATTTGAACTGTAATTCCATATTAGGAAAAGGAATTGATTTACAGACATAATAGCGAAATAAAAACACCAGAATGAGGTAGAGTGGGTTAATGTGAACATTTTAAGACCAAAATTACGACCTTGACTGCAGCACTTACAGCGAGAGGGGTGACGATTTTGGTCACGATGTAGGTCAATTAAATACAATCAATCAATTAAATTACTGTCCGACTTTAACTGTAGGCTTTTAACTGTATGTTTTAATAGTATATA
Source organism: Odontamblyopus lacepedii (assembly GCA_034769755.1). Taxonomy (NCBI): domain Eukaryota; kingdom Metazoa; phylum Chordata; class Actinopteri; order Gobiiformes; family Gobiidae; genus Odontamblyopus; species Odontamblyopus lacepedii. The sequence goes on from CM068351.1 coordinate 14,891,904, forward strand.
ACTTATTTATGTTGTTGTAAGGCGACCTTGAGTGTCCAGAAAGGCGCCTAATAAATAAAATGTATTATTATTATTATTATTTTCAATGTGAAGCTAATAGACTACTATCACAACGGCAGGAAGTGCCGCGATGTTGAGTCGTGCAACTTCCGGTCAGTGATTTTCTCTGGCAAAATACCTGTGGAAAAGTGTCGCATATTTTTGAGCAGCTTCATAAATCTGACCCAACACCAAATTTTCATCCAACAAGGTCGACAAAGAACATATTCTGTCTATGAAGAATTTATCCACCAAGGTAAGAAAAAAAAACTTAAAGGCAAACAACGACGAGCATTAGTGAACTACTCCTGAGCAAAAATAATGTTATGGTCATGAATAAAACATAAATAACTTGTTCACTCAGACTGATTCTAATTAAAATTAAAAATCGATTTTGTGAGGTCGATATAATAATAATAATGCATCAGTTTTATATAGCGCTTTTCTGGACACTCAAAGACGCTTTACAGAGCATTATTCATTCACTCCAGACCCGGTGGTGGTAAACTACTATTGTAGCCACAGCTGCCCTGGGGCAGACTGATGGAAGCGAGGCTGCCAATCTGCGCCATCGGCCCCTCCGACCACCACCATCAATCACGCACACACCACTTTCATACTAGGCAATGTGGGTGATGTGCCTTGCCTAAGGACACTACGACAGTTTTTGCCACTGGCGCCCCACTGTGGCACCTGGAATTCCCAGTGGTCTCCCATCCAAGTACTAACCAGGCCCGGCCCTGCTTTTATTAGCATAAAACGATATTTAAATGGTCAACTTTTCTTTTTTTTTTACTTTAGTTTTTATTTTATTTTTCAGCAATAATACAATGATTTAAAACAATGAAAACTGGTCAACATTTAATCTGTGAACATCTATAGCATTTAAAACTGCACAAATCTCTCAGTCTGTGCGTCTTTTGTGTGTCAGTCGACATCACAAAATAAATTTTTTATTTTAGGTTTAGACTAAGTGAACAAGTTATTTATGTTTTATTCATGACCATTGCTCAAGAGTAGTTCACTAATGCTTGTTGTTATTTGCCTTTAAGTTTTCGTCTTTCTTCCCTTGATAGTTGTGGATAAATTCTTCATGGACAGAATATGTTCTTTGTCGATCTTGTTGGATGAAGATTTGGTGTTGGGGCAGATTTATGAAGCTGCTCAAAAACATGTGACACTTTTCCACAGGTATTTTGCCATAGAAAAGCATTGACCAGAAGTTGCGCGACTCAACATCGCGGCACTTCCTGGTGCTGTGATAATAGCCTATTGGAGCCAGAGTCGATGGAGCCAGAAGCGGCCCCATGCTCACTTTCTATTTGGAATGTGGTGGCTAGTGGGTTCGCTGATTTATAAAGTTAATGTAATTTTAATGACAAAACATTAAATAATGATCAATAGTGTCAATAGTTCGTCTGATAGTTTAGTGCCGCTTTCACCTCATTTAGTTCTATCCGATGTTGTGAACTGTGAGTGTTTGTATTCACAAACTGTTCATGTTGATGTCACTGAACCTATGACTCCATTTAGCATTTTTAGCCGTTTTCAAATTCAAACCATCTTTTACACTTTGGCCACATTGTGCTTTTTTCCAGACAGGAGCCTTTTAGAATAATTCACAATATAGTTTTAGCCTGTATGAAATGAATACAAATGAGATGGGCTCTTTTATGTAACAGAACTGCAGCCACTCCGGTCCACTGTGCTCCCCCACATTTACAAGCTATTCTGCATGAACCTGGTGAAATTAAACATATTTATCTGGTTTCTAATAGTTTCATTTCTTCTCATTTAAAAAGTCCCTATCACACTATTTACTGATCTATGTTCTTCATCAAAAACATACCTGGAGTTGTGTTTTGTTTCATGTTTAACACACAAACGTGCATATTTAGGCTGTTCTTCTCACAAAGAAAACGCTCTCTTTCACCTTGTGATGAATGGCATCTTCACTCCAATCATCTGGATAGTTTCAGCCTTGGCATTGCCAATCTTTACTGAACTAAAGGTTAAAAGTAGCTGTTAACTACAAAACTATTCTGCTCTACAAAGGCAAAAGAACTCAACTTGCCAGAGCGTAAAACTGAGAAAAATAACTGTTCTGCTGTTCTGCTGTGGTTTCTCATATGGTTTTGGATGTTACGGTTGTCATAGCGCTTTATTTTCTTGTTAAAACATTGTTGTTGTTAATATTTATTCACATAATAAAGGAGGTCTCAAATACCCCCAAAGACCAAATATGAAGTTATGGCGTTCTGCCTTTGTAGGGCTTCATCACAAGGTGGAACAGAGCATTTTGAGTTTTGGAGATGTAGACAGACAAATAATAAAGGTTTACTCAAACATGTGAATGAAACAAAACATAACTCTGGGTATACAGCTCTGGAAAAAATAAGAGACCACTGCAAAATGATCAGTTTCTCTGAGTAAAATGAACATTTTTGTTTCATTCTATAAACTACTGACAACATTTCTCCCAAATTCCAAATAAAAATATTGTCATTTAGAGCATTTATTTGCAGAAAATGACAAATGGTCAAAATAACAAAAAAGATTAAATGTTTTCAGACCTTAAATAATGTGAAGAAAACAAGATCATATTCATTTTAAAACAACACAATTCTAATGTTTGAACTTAGGAAGAGTTCAGAAATCAATATTTGGTGGAATAATAATAATGATGAACACAGCAGTGGTTTTTTCTCCTTTTCCTCCTTAAATCAGGTTTGGTTCAGGTGATCTCCTCATCAGTGCTACATTAAACAGAATGAGGTGTGTTTGTGCTGGAATTCAACAGACGCTGGAAAAGAACGGCTGTCACACATGTAGAGATGCTGATTTAAATATAAAAAATGCATTGGCCTCTTATTTTTTTCCAGAGCTGTATTTTTGATGACATTTTAACATGTTTTAAAGTCTTGTGTAATATATAATTTTACAGTGTTCTTGGAGGAACAGAGGAGGCAATGTGCCACAAATGGATTAAGCAAAATAAAAACATGAAAGAAAGAATCAATCAGTATTTCCTCTTATGCCGCTGTGTGAATGGGCTTCTCTCAATTGGATTTTAAGGCGAGAGAGGCAAATATCTTATGCATTATGTTTCCACGATTCAAAATGGAGGCATACGTCCTGCTCATGCTGCTATTGGGTTGTGTGGGTGTTCAGTATAAGTCACACTGTCAGATCTGAGATTGCATTTACATTCAAAAAGCCGGAGGGAAATCGCCATGCTTTACTACGGAGTTATGTAAACACGATTTTTCTAGACCGCATAAACGATCATATTTTCTCTCTATTCAAATTTCTTCTCTTGAATAAATAATAATGGAAGACACAATGTACTGAATTTAAAGTAAAAAAAAAAACAGTTCTGCAGATGTGAATATGTAGTGACTGAAAGATATGGACTGGTTCAGGGGTAAATTCTGTTGATACTCTGCAGTGATATCACGCATCCTACATGTATGTGTACAGGCTGAAGGTTCACCGGTTACCATGGTGACACAATGCACACATTAGCAAATGCTGAAAATATGCTTTAAGATTGTCTTAAAACTTAAGAAAAAACTATAAAATGGATTTAAACACATTTTCAGGAGCCTATTTAGGTTTAGATTTAGGTTTGATTTTCAACAATAAAAACTGAAAAATTTGGCTCATCCTATCAAGCTTGTGACTGTAAATTTATTTGAGAGGGACTTGTTTAAGCACATAAATCAGATCACCTTTTGTAGTTCCAAGTACATCAGGTCTTTCTGGTGAGATTGTGTTAAAATAAGCATTTTGTGCTGCATTTTTTGTATGAAAAGCGCTCTATAAATAACGTTTAATTGAAAATAAAGCTCAGATTAAAGTCTAACAAGCCTCAGACAGAGCAGTGCCTACAGTTAGCATCACACTCCCAGGGAATGGTAAAAACATCAGCTGCAAAGTATCAATACAATAGTAAATTGATTTTAATACAGTGGAGTTTTTAGTGGCTGAATATTAAACTTATTGAAGACAAGATGTAAATGTACTTTAGTTATTAAACATTTTATGAATCATGAATCATGAATCAAAAAACATTTTAAAAATCAACCTACAAAATCCGATCGGGATTGAGCACAGTTTAAAGGAAAATTGTCTTAAACTAGAGCTAAATCTGGAAAAAATAACCAAAGCAAAAGTAAACAAGCTCTAAACTAGGACTAGAACTATAAACAAATAAATATATAAGGTAAAGACTAGAACACAAGTTTAAAACAGCTTTGTCCCAGCTATAATCTACAAACCAACGATTTACACATTTTTATTTAAAAATACGTTGTACTACCAACTGTTAAAAGCTTGTTCTTTTTCTAATTCATATTCATGGATTTCAAGTGATGAAAAATGTGTCCCTTTGTCATGGCAATTAAGAATTCTGAACAAAATAGCATATCTTCAAAAGTCGGTCAAAAGTCCTACAAATGGCGGCCGTGAATTTGAAAAAGCGAATGAAAGTGACAGATTAGGCAGTAGCTCTGGTTTAATTCCCAGACTCACTTCTCACTTTGGAGCAAATGAAACGTGAAGCGTCAGAGCGTTACTATAAATCCACTGTCACGAACGCCTCGTTTTAATTAGTTCTCTTTTAATTAGACTCAAAGAAAAGAAAGGGGAGAGAGAGATGGAGGGAGGGAGAGAAAGGGGGAGAGAGAGGGAGAGGAGGAGGAGAGGGAAATTGAGGGAGGGGGAAAAAGAGGGAGAGAGACAGAGGGAGAGGAGGAGGAGAGAGATGGGGGAGAGAATAACAGATTGAGAGACAGAGAGGGAGACAGAAAGACGAGGAGGACAGAGAGAGAAAGGGGGAGGTGGGAGTGAAAGAGAGAGGGACAGGGAGAAGAGGAGAGGGAAGAGAAAAAGAGAGTAATGAGGAGGAGAGATTAAGGGAGACACAGAGACAAAGAGAGAGGGAGACAGAGAGCGACGATTGAGAGGAAGAGAGAGGAGGAAGAAAGAGAGAGAAAGAAAGAGAGAGAGAAAGAAAGAGACAGGGGGACAAGAGGAGGGGAGAGGGAGAAAAAAGAGAGTAAGGAGAGAGAGTGAGGTGGGGAGAGAAAGAGGGAGAGAGAGGAGGAGAGAGATGGAAGGAGAGCGAGGGGAGTAGTGAGAGAATAACAGAGAGATTGAGAGACAGAGGGAGGCAGAGAGAGAAGGATAGAGAGAAGAAGGGGGAGGAGGGAGAGAAAAAAGAGTGAGGAGGAGAAGAAATGGAGGGAGAGGATTGAAAGGGAGAGAGAAAGAGAGGAGGAAGAAAGAGAAAGGGGGAGAGAGAGACAGACAGGGGGAAAAGAGGAGAAGAGAGGAGTACAAAAGAGAGTAAGGAAAGAGTGAGGGAGAGGCAAAGACAAAGAGAGAGCAGGAGACCGAGAGAGAGGATTGAGAGGGAGAGAGAGAGAAAGAAAGATAGGAAGAGAGAAGGGAGAGGGAGGGAGAGAGGTAGTGGAAGAGAGAGATGGAGGAGAGACAGAGAGAGGAGACAGAGATACACAGAGAGGAGGAGGGAGAGAGAAACACAGAGAGAGAGAAAGATAGGAAAAGAGATATAGGAAGGGGGAGAGAGGTAGGGGAGGAGAGAGATAGAGGACCTCCCCACCCACCCTCTCCGGGTGGGTGGGGAGTCTCTGCCTCAAGTGGAGGAGTTCAAGTATCTCGGGGTCTTGTTCACGAGTGAGGGGAGGATGGAGCGCGAGATTGACAGGCGGATCGGTGCGGCGTCGGCAGTGATGCAGTCGCTGTATCGGACCGTTGTGGTGAAGAGGGAGCTGAGCCGAAGGCTTAAGCTCTCGATTTACCGGTCAATCTACGTTCCTACCCTCACCTATGGTCATGAGCTCTGGGTAATGACCGAAAGAACGAGATCGCGGATACAAGCGGCCGAAATGAGTTTCCTCCGCAGAGTGGCCGGGCGCTCCCTTAGAGATAGGGTGAGGAGCTCGGTCACACGGGAGGAGCTCGGAGTAGAGTCGCTGCTCCTCCACGTCAAGAGGAGCCAGCTGAGGTGGCTCGGGCATCTGGTCCGGATGCCTCCTGGACGCCTCCCTCGGGAGGTGTTCCGGGCATGTCCCACCGGTAGGAGGCCCCGGGGAAGACCCAGGACACGCTGGAGGGACTATGTCTCTCAGCTGGCCTGGGAACGCCTCGGGGTCTGTCCGGAGGAGCTGGAGGAAGTGGCTGGGGAGAGGGAAGCTTGGGAGCCCCTGCTTAGACTGCTGCCCCCGCGACCCGGCCCCGGATAAGCGGAAGAAGATGGATGGATGGATGGATGAAGAGAGGGGAGTTGAGGAGGACGGAGAGAGAGAAACAAAGAAAGAGACAGAGAGAGGAGGAGGAGAGAGAGGGAGACAGAGAAAGACAGGAAAAGAGAGAGGAAGGGGGAGAGAGAGAGATGGCGGAAATAAAGAGGGAGAGAGAGACAGCGAAATGGAGGAGGTGGAGAGCGAGGTGGAGAAAGAGGTGGAGAGAGAGGTGGAGAAAGAGGTGGAAAGAGAGGTGGAGGAGAGGTGGAGAGAGAGGTGGTGAGAGGTGGAGAGAGAGGTGAAGAGAGAGGTGGAGGAGAGGTGGAGAGAGAGGTGAAGAGAGAGGTGGAGAGAGAGGTGGAGGAGAGGTGGAGAGAGAGGAGGAGGAGAGGTGGAGAGAGAGGTGGAGAGAGGTAGAGAGAGGTGGAGAGAGAAGTGGAGGAGAGGTGGAGAGAGAGGTAGAGAAAGAGGTGGAGAGAGAGGTGGAGGAGAGGTGGAGAGAGGTGGAGAGAGGTAGAGAGAGGTGGAGAGAGAGGTGAAGAGAGAGGTGGAGAGGGAGGTGGGGATTGATCTTGGCTCCTGAACATTCGTAAGCCGTCAGTAAAATAAATGGACTCAGAGGTCTGTCTGAAAGCCCAACATCTATCAATCTGTGTTATAGACAGAGGGCAGAGAGGCCGTTTCACTGTGATGTATGCGCAGGCTAAAACCATCTGAATGTATAGAGCTTATTTATCTACTCCATAATGTATCAGGAGAGGTGAGGAGCCAGAAACTGCACTTAAGCAAGAGTTCAGTTACTTAAGACTGAAGAAGTACAAAAAAGTGATTAAATGAGTGTACATAGTCAATAAGAGTAACTGTCTGGACTTAACGCCTGATTTATAATTACTTGGAAGGACAAAACATTAAATAATAAACAAACTGTAGTATTCAAATGCCAAAAAAAATGAGAAAAATGGAAAATTAATCAGATTTGAAGCACAATGTTCAAATTATTTAAAGAGCCCATATTGTGCAATTTTCTGATCTATGTTATAATGTTGTTTCCTCATCACAAACAGACCCGGAGTTGTGTTTTGTTTCATTCACACATGATTAACACACAAACTGCATATTTAAGCTGAGTTCTCAGAGATGTAGACAGTCTAATAAACCCGAATTACTCAAACACGTGTGAATGAAACCGAACACATGTCCAGGGATGTTTTTGAGGCTTAAAACAACTAAAGAAACACAAGTTCTGTTCTGTACTCAAGTAGGATGGATGACAAGTGCGGTGCCAGAAATTGAATGTTTTAAGTCTTATGAAAGGGTTATTCAAGCATATGTCTAAGAGCCCATCCATCAATCTGAGAGCAACAAGAAAACAGCGAAATCGACAGAGCGGAGAGAGGGCATTTGGTGGAGTTCAGTTTGATTTATGTTCTGGCTAAAACCATTTGAATGTACAGGCTATAGTTTCTACAGTATAATGCACCAGGGCCTTAATGTGACCATGTGATGTGTTTTTCTCAGATGGAGCACGTGCCTCCGTACGATGTGGTCCCCTCCATGAGACCCATCATCTTAGTCGGACCTTCGCTCAAAGGATATGAGGTAAACAGATGTGTATTAAATGGAAATATTCAAATACAGGGTTGGAAGAAGTGTTAGATTTTGTTACTTAAATAAAAGTACAGACACCAGAGCAAAGTGATACTCAGGTAAAAATATCACATGAAGAATAAGCATGGAAAATGTTTAAAAATGGACTTGAAGAGTAAAAAGTAAAAGTATTTTGCACGGATTTTGATGTACTTAAATGTACTTAAAGAGTAAAAAGTAAAAGTATTTTGCATGGATTTTGATGTACTTAAACATACTTAAAGAGTAAAAAGTAAAAGTATTTTGCGTGGATTTTGATGTACTTCAATGTACTTAAAGAGTAAAAAGTAAAAGTATTTTGCATGGATTTTGATGTACTTAAACGTACTTAAAGAGTAAAAAGTAAAAGTATTTTGCGTGGATTTTGATGTACTTAAATGTACTTAAAGAGTAAAAAGTAAAAGTATTTTGCATGGATTTTGATGTACTTAAATGTGCTTAAAGAGTAAAAAGTAAAAGTATTTTGCATGGATTTTGATGTACTTAAATGTACTTAAAGAGTCCATCCATCCATCCATCTTCTCCCGCTTAATCCAGCTGGGTCGCGGGGGCAGCTTGCTGCCCAATACTCATAGCACCTGACCCCCCCTATGAACCCCTCTGCAGGTGGTGAGCCCACAGGAGGTGTACTTAAAGAGTAAAAAGTAAAAGTATTTTGCGTGGATTTTGATGTACTTAAATGTACTTAAAGATTTTGATACAGATTTGTGCTGAATTTTCTTCAACAGAAACAAGTGAATCAATACTTTTTTTCTAGCTGTTTTTAATTGTATATTTTTATTTGCTCAAACTACAAAGGTTTTTTTCTGCAGGTCTCAAACTATAATAAAAATACTTTTCAGTCCTGTTCAATAATGTAGTGGAGTAGAAAGAACAGATACCTGCTCTAAAATGTAGTGAAGTAAAAGTAAAAAACATACTTATGTAAAATACAGATACCTAAAATGTATACTTAAATACAGTACTTTTCTTCTTTTACTTTGTTACGTTCCACCACTGTTCAGATTGTTTTCACTGACTATTAAAGCAGGGGTCTCCAACCTGTACCCCCTTCGCCAAAGGATTTCTGAATTATAAATATTGTGCTGAATGGCTAAACTTTGATGAACTACCATTGTAAATGTATAATTTGGATGCCTAACTTTGTGTACTAGTAAATGGATAAAGGTTTATGTTTTAAGGTATCAGACCGTTCCCCATCTAAGGCTTTTCTATGCTCCATTTCTTGTGACCGCTAAAATAAGTAGCTCTTTGGCATTTTCTTTTTATAAAGGCAGCTCATTGGAAGAAAAAGGTTGATGACCCCTGTACTAAAGCAGCTTTCAAAATGGAGTATTAGATTACGGCTATAGCCTTGATGGTAAAGGACAATGATAACTGTTTATAGTCAAAGGGTAAAATCCATACCGTATGAGGCACAGCGATTACTCAAGACCACAAAATGACTTTATATAGACCAAGACTGCCTGTACTTTCTAATATAACATGTATTCTTGACTTGTTTCTCTGTGTATCCTCAGAGCTTGATTTCTTGACTTTATATGTTGTTTTATTTGTTTCTTTAGGTGACAGACATGATGCAAAAGGCACTCTTCGACTTCCTGAAACACAAGTTTGAGGGCAGGTAAGTCCAAGGCACCTGAACTTTTTATTGTGTACTTCTGTGTACTTATTGGGTTCACAGTATAAAAATCTATCTTCGAAGGGTCTTGCTGATATAACCTGGTATAACCTGGTGCTGGCACAGTCCAAGAGAATAGATTTGTCAGTAAAACCACTAAAGCAATAATTGTTAACAATGCAGCAATGAACTGAACTACAGCGTTTAAAGGTCAGCGAGGTGTCAGTGGAAAAAAGATATAAAACTAGAAGCAATAGAAGATGTGTAGACCTCTGCCAAGGCATTATTGATCATATCTTGCAATAAAATGTACAATCCGTATTTTTATTTTGTGTGAAGTTAAAATGGGGAGTCAGAGGAGCAGCTGGTATAAACCTGAAGAGCATTTTTGTGCCTTAAATTGTTGAAAAAGTCCTGGATACACTAGAATCTTTGGCAATCACTGACTTGAACTGTATAACTTTTCTCCTGAGGGGTCCGTCACCTCCTTGTTGGATGTTATTGCACTGTCTGGAACATTAGTAGCATTACAATATAGTTTTACACTTATCTGTGTTGCATCTATTAAATTACAGTTTTTTTTTGCTTTAAAATATCTTGGAAAAACCTCTTATTATCAGTGCAGTCGACTCTTCACACATTTGACCGATAACTGTGGAATAATCCAGGCAAAGCAATTATATCTCTTTGGGGACAAGAAGGCGGCAAACTCTTCACCAGTCATAAAGTTCCACATATATACTGTATGATTATGCATTTTTAAGTCAAATATATAATAAAATGTTGCTTTGATCGTGTATTTTCAGGATATCCATCACACGAGTCACTGCAGACATCTCTTTGGCCAAACGCTCCGTCCTCAACAACCCGAGTAAACACACCATTATCGAGCGCTCCAGCACGCGCTCCAGCCTGGGTGAGACAACACACACAATCACACACACACAATCAAACACACACAACCGCACACACACAACTGCACCATAAACACACACATAACCGAACATACAGCCACACAGCCATAATTAAGCACAAAAACAGAAAACATAAACACACCATCATTAAGCGCTCCAGCCTGGGTGAGACAACGCACAAACACACACAACCAAACACACACAACCGCACAATAACCACACACACAACTGCTGCACCCCAACCACACACACAACCGCACTATAACCACACACACAACTGCACCACATCCACACACACAACCGCACCATAACCACACACACAACCGCACCATAACCACACACACAACTGCACCATAAGCACACACACAACTGCACCATAACCACACACATAATCACACCATAACCAAACAGAAAACATAAACACGTCATCATCGAGCGCTCCAGCCTGGGTGAGATAATGCACGCACACACAAGCAAACACACACAACCGCATACACAACTGCACAGACAACCACACCATAACCACACCATAACACAAAAACAGAAAACATAAACACACCATCATCGAGCGCTCCAGCTTGGGTGAGACAACGCACAAACACGCACAACCGCACTATAACCAAACACAAAAGCGGAAAACATAAATACACCATAACCTACTACAACTGCACACAAACACATACAACCACACACAACTACACCATAACCACACACAAGCACCATCAAAACAACAACACCCGACCACAATGGACCACACACAACAATCTACAACAATCTACAACCACACAACTATGTACAACCGCAGAAAACTGCATACAATTGCAACCACACACGACAACAACCACAACAACAACAACAAACACAACCAACCATAACCGACCCTCAATCACAACAACACACACCTGTTCACAGCTACAGATCGGACATTATGGGTGTTTTCATGGCTGATTAAGTCTGCCGATATTTTTGAACCGATAAGTAGGGCTGATTTAGCCTTTTTTGGTCTAATTATGTCATTTTTAATTACGAAAAACTCACCTACAGCACTACATCACACTGTCACTAGTACATAAGCCAACTCCAGGCCCCATCTGAGCTCCAGGCTTTCTGTGTTTCATATCATGTGGATAAAAATAATAGCTTATCTGTATGAATACTATAACTTATTTCTTATGTTTCTCAGAGAGTGATGTTACAGGCTAACTCTATTCACTTACAGGTTGTTTCAGAATGTAGATTTCAGAATTCTGTCTTCCACTAAACTTTTCATGGGTTTCAGTCATTACTACAGTTGTTTTTTACTGTTATGGACGCCATTTTTAGTACTTTTGCCCATCCAAAGGGGAGAATATTGGGGTGTTATATGTTATAATGTCATGTGAATGCACCCTGATCATTACAGGTCTATCATCCTGCTGTAACTTGATTTAATTATTTACTAATGGTTCTTAAATGGTTCTTAAATGGCACTTTATGGTATTATTGTTCATTCAGTTGTTCAATTATATTAAAAAAAAAAAAACTCTTTCCAAATTTTACTTTTTATTTTCTGATCTGGCCTTTCTTTTTCATCCTGTCTTTTCCCCACCTTCTCCATCTCCTCTCCCTCCATCTTCCTCTTTTGATCCAGATGTACTGGGTATGTATGCTCCTCTTTCAAACACAAAATGTCTGTCTTCCTCTGTCTTTTATTCCTCCAACTTTGAACTTTACATTATTCACAATATCCATCATCTGCTCACTGCATTTGTCTGCCTGTCTGCCTGCCTGTCAGTTTCTCTGTAACTCAATGTGATAGCCCGAAACTTCTAACAAAAACAAAAGAGTCCGATATTATATTAGTATAATATTATCTACAAACTTTGAACTACGTATTTAAGCACTTAACATGTTTAAATCAGTTTGAAATCACGTTTATTTAATTTCACAGGTTCTTTTATATGTTAAAATAGATTATAGGTTATGTTTCTGTAAAATTTAAACCACTGCGGAAAAAACACAGGTTACACAGATGAACAGAGCATTAACCCCTTAATAACAACACACATAATGATGCTGTAGTGTTGTAACCCTGACTAGTGCCTTGGCAGAGGTCTACGCCTAACTGCTTTTAATTAGCCTTTAGTTTATAATGTATTTTAAATTATTTTATGTAATCCTATATTTATTTGAAATTTCACTATTGCTAAGACATGTTGTTTTAGTGGTTAAGCTGTAGATGCATCAGGAACATTAGTAAAAAGTGCAATTATTTTATTTTATTTAGGACCTATATTACACAGAACTGACTCTTATGAGCTTTAAGTCCTGTTAGAATGTTGATACTTTCTCAAAAACATATGAATAATCCTTTATTATTAGTTTGTCTACATGTCTCAAGTAAAACATGTGTGAATGAAACAAAACACAACTCCTGGTATGTTTGTGATGAGGAAACAACATGATATTGTTATATAAAAAATATAACACAGTTATTTTTAATCTAGTCATAAACCAAAATACGCTCTACCTTTCTCAATATAAATCTATCTTTCTCCTCTCATTCTTTCACTTGGAGATTTGTGTCTCTCTATTTCACCTTTCAGACAAAACTCAGGGCTGCACTTTCTGCAGATTGTTGTAGCCCTGTTATCTCTTTCAAATGGCAGCGCCTCAAAAAGCATTTTGTGACCGGACCGACTGAGAACATTGTGCTTTTGGTTTTAATCTCACAAGTCAAACAGTTGAGGTGTGTAAAGGACAGAAGTGTATCAGTGCACACAGAATATAGAAAAGTTCTTGGAATGTGTAGACACCTGCCAAGGCACTGATCATATCTTGCACTAAACTAAACTATGTATAAACTATATTGTGGAGTTAATATGGGGCAATAAAGGAACAATAAATTAAGCATTTTCCAACAGGCCAGGGGGAAATGGTATTTTTGGTCATCCAAAAACTGTCCTCATTTATACAGTAACTTCTTGGGTTCTTTTTTAAGACAGTACAGTAGGAGACATGTTTCAGCTGCAAAACATCCTCAAAACACCTCAGTGCTGGTGTCATGTCTGATATACTGTTGTTACTTCTTGTAGACATGGTCAGACTGACAGACCAATCAGGTCGCTCAGCCTGAAAAAAAATCCTAAAGATTTCAGGATACACAATGCAATATTAACCTATTTATTCTTGGTCCTCACTGATCTTTTTTGTTATTTTAAAATGGGACTTCATTTAAGTGAAATATCTACTATCTAATGTGAAGCTAGTATTAGTATTCTTGGGTCAATCATCTTATATTTTCATGAGCATGAAAGATGGATAGATAGATTGGTTAAACGCAAATTTGGGGTGAAAAAGAGAAATCCACCAGAATCATCCTTATCTTGTACCGCTGAAAAAATGCAAGAATCAAGAACATTTTAGGGCTTGTTGAGATCTTAACAACAAAACTACTAACACGTTTGACACCTGGTAACTAACTCTTTACACAAGACTGCATATTACAGTATCACAGTTTAAACAGAACGTCCAGTCCGGTGTTGAGTCCTCTCTAAATCACTGCTGTGCTGTTAGCGCTAACCAGAACTATAGCCTCACTCCATTTGTTTGATTAGGCCAGGTCTCCGTCTTGTTTTGTTTACATGGTGGGGAGTCGTGCCCTTATTAATAGTAACTCTGAGTGCCTATTGCATCTCATTGTGAAGTGCCTCCTTTCTTTCAAACTCGAAATGAAAACTATAAATATTGAAACTTGACTTATGAGAAAGAAGTCGATGGGGGGGCGGCACTTTGGATGGGCATGTAGGGCTGCTCCATTTTGCTGTGCTCAAATGGAGACTGCAGAGTCTGTGAGACGCATGGTCAAGTACTAACATGCACTCTCTATGTGACAATCCTCATTTCAAAAAAGACCCGGGCGCTGTGTCAAATGGAAATAAAAACAGAAAACAATCACTTGCAAACCCCATTAAAAAAATCTATTTAAAGGTTCACTGTGTAGCTGCTTGTTTCTATGGAGATTGCTTTGCCAAGTATTTAGAGTAGTTAGACAAACTTTATTGATCCACATGGAAAAATATTTGGACACAGTAGCATTTGCAAGACACTGGTGTCATTAAAGGCTGCCACACACTACAGGAGAATTTGTCCGATTTCTTCTTCCTGAGTTTGGGGAGGCGTGACCCAACTTTTTGTCTTCGTGTGCGATTTTGAAGCTGCTGGTTCTCATCTGTTGGTGTCAGTGTCAGATCGTAACCACCAAACATCAGGAACGCCACGGTAACAGCCGATAAAAAAGAGCGTCAGGAGCAGAGGACACAGAGACGCAAGATACAAACTCAGGATATAACGAAAATAAAGACTTTATTACCCACCTAATGTAAAGTGGTACATTTAAAGTGCAGCATCTCACCCACATTATTCATACAAATTGTCCTCAAATAATGACTCTAGTTCACAAAACTGCGTTATTAATCCAGTTTGAGGTGTTCTTTAAAAGTAAAAAGACATTGTTTCCTCACGTGTCTGTTTACACCCACACAGTGCGCGGTGAAGCTGCAGATTAGCGATCGAGACTTTATCACTAATCTTTTATGCTTTTAAAACTCCTGTATCTGAAGTATTGCACCACATTTAACAAATAATAATAACACAGTTTGGACTTGTGTCTAAACTAGAAGTGCAGAGCTCTGATCTTTGTACACTTTATAGTCTCAAAGCGAGTGGTTTTACTGTAGACAGGAAACAGCTGACACCATCGCACCCCCAACTTTATATCCTGTGGTCCGCAGACAGATCTCGCTGAAGTCTTTGTGATCGGAGATTTTTAGTCTCATAAGATTCTCCTTGTGTCTGTGGTGTGCGCTTTTTGTTGCACATTTAAAAATCGTTTAAGACCGAAAAATCCTGTAGTGTGTAGCTGCCTTAAGGTGTAATTATAATTATACATAATTATATACAGTTCCACAGTATGGCATTAAACTCATTTATCTCCATGGAGACAAGCAAGTGGCACCTTCAGGCTAAATTACAGGTCAGATGTGTGGAGAGGTGACCATGCTCAGTGTAAATATGCTGTTTTTTCATGGTATGTTTTTAGCAATAAAAATAAAATTTCGTGAAAGATATATAGATAAGTTTAATGCCATATTGTGAAGCATTCAAGACAATGCAGAAACATCTCCACAGAGACAAGCAGAAAAGTTATGTAGTGCAGCTTTAAATCTGATGGCAGCAGTCTTCTACCCAGCCTTGGTATGTTTTTGGCACTGATCATCATTGGAAACAAAAATATTTATTACCATCATTTTATTGTCTATCCTCTTTTTTTGGAGAGCTGTTGTTGCCATGACAACTATTCAGAAAAGGTAAATTGCCTTATTAAAGTACAACGAACTGATGGGATTTGCAAGCGACTGTTCTTGTATGTTTTTGATTTCCTTTCACACACTGTCCTTCCTTCTTTGAAATAGTGTTGTTTGGTAGCGCGGGGAATGTAATGTTCCTGTATTGACCTATTTCCTGTTTCTCATGGCTGTAGCGGAGGTGCAGAGTGAGATCGAGCGTATTTTCGAGTTGGCGAGGACCTTACAGCTGGTTGCCTTGGACGCCGACACCATAAACCATCCCTCCCAACTCGCAAAGACCTCTCTGGCTCCCATCATCGTCTACATCAAAATAGCCTCGCCCAAGGTACTGCAACGCTTCATAATTCACACTTGAAAAAATGGATCCAATAATGTTTTGGGGCAGAGATTTGCACACTGATGCGGCTAAATAATGGAAATACCATGGAAAGCTTTTAAACAGACTTAAAATGAGTTGAACAAGGACAAAATAAAACAGCTTAAAGAGGATTTGAAAGAACAATGACAAAAACAGGCTCAAATCTAAAAGCTAAACCAAGTATAAACAAGGTAAATCTAGGAAAAACCAGGACGTAAACCTGAACATATCCAAGACTAGGACTAAATCAAGGCTAAAACCCAAATAATTCATTCCAAAAGGCTCAAGCAGAACTAAACCAAGGCATAACCATGGATTAACCAAAGGTTTCTGGGGATTTAAGTTGCACTATGTAGCTTTTCTTATGGGTCCGTTACAGTTTTGCCTGGAAGTTAAACATTTAACTCATCTGTATTCATGGAGTTAAGAAAGTGATGTTTCTGAGCTGTAAATTGCCGTGAATTTACCTTACCTTTACCAGAACCTGACCAGGACTAATCAATATTATTATAATAAGGCATTCGTTGGCAGTGATAACTAAATAAAAACTAAATAATAAACCTCCTCTACACTTCAGTCATAGTAATTATAAAAACCAGGACCAGGATTAAGGCAGATCTAACCCAGCCCTGAAGCAGGTCTTTGTTTACCCTCACTGTCTTCTTTCAGGTCCTCCAAAGGCTGATCAAGTCCCGAGGAAAGTCCCAGGCCAAACACTTAAACGTCCAGATGGTGGCGGCAGATAAACTGGCTCAGTGTCCTCCTGTAAGTTTCACAATCTCATTTTAACGTTAAAACAGACAAGAAATACTCCTCATTATTATTGTTCTTATATATTAACTCAAGAGGCTGCTGGAATTTACACAGCCGGTACTTTCTGTCTGGTTCATATTCTCCGAAGGCTTTGACATTTCACTGGGATATATTTTTAATTTACTGAAATGTCACTGAACTGATTTTGCGTTTTCATTGTTTTGTGCAGAAGTTATGAGTTTTTTGATGAACTAAGAAAATTCTTGTCTATTTTCTGTTCTATTAAAAAAAAAATCAGCCAAAATTACTTCTTTTGTGCAATGGTTTATAAATATATCACAAGAGAGACTTATTTTTAATTGTTATTAATGCTCTATGAAACTTTAGTGTTGGAGGCTCTGCAATTGGCTTGTTTGCTTTGCTTAGAATGTTCCACCGTATAGCATTAAACCCGATCTCCATGGGAACAAGCAGGTGGCGCAACCCAAGTTACAGGTCAAATCTGTGGAAAGGCGATCTAGCTCCCAGCGTCCCAAGCATTTTTTGAGCAATAAAAACATAACATATAATTATATAAATGCTAATTAGAAAAGATGAATGCCATACTGTGGAACTTTCCAGGCAGCGCAATAACATTTCCATAGAAACAAGCAGATGGCAGATCTCACCTGAAACGATGTAAGAACATTAATGGATTAAGATTAGAATGAACCACCGCAAGTACTGACAAGTTTTTCTCTTCCAAATCTGTTCATTGTTTGTTCATAATCCAGATTAACAGTGTCTTTTAAGGCCCCCACACACTACAGGAGAATTTGCCCGATTTTGGCTGCGATTTGTTTCTCCCCGTGTTCAGGGAGGCATAATGACCCGACTTTGTGTTCACATATGCGATTTTGAAGTCACTGTGCTCCACTGTGTGTGGTGTCACTGTGACTCTGAGCTACTTTGTCATATATATATAAAACCACCAATCATCAGCAATCAGCATCCGCATTTCAGAAGACTTCATTACTCAGCTCTTGTAAAGTGGTATATTTAAAGTGCAACATCTCATCCACATTATCCATAGAAATTGTCCTCCACAAATAATGACATCCAGTCCACTAAACCGCACTACCGGACTAAGTGAGTGTGACGTCTCCACAGTGTCAGCGCCGCTCAAATGAGGCTCCTGATGTTCACAGTTACAGGAGCGAATCTGGAACCAGGCTCTATGTTATGAATAGGATTTTTTTGACAGACAAAATAGCGAAAAAAAAATTAAGGATCATGTAGAACAGGTTAATATGAACATTTTAAGATCAAAATGACGAGGCCACAGCAACAGTTACAGAGAGAAGAGCCACAAGATCCCAATGTAAGTCAATGGGAAAAAGGGAGAGAATGAGCCAGAAGAGCCTCCTGGAGCACTTCCTGTTTGGCACGAGGCGGCTAACGGGTTAGCTATGTCCACTCGTATATATGGTTTATGGTTTACATCCACACAGAGCACGGATCGAAGTGAAGCTGCAGATTAGCGATAGTGACTCTACTTGTGGACTTTATCGCTTCTTTTATGGTTTAAAAATCATGTATCTGAAGTATTGCTCCACATTTCACACATAATAATAAGTTTTGACTTGTGTCTGAACTAGAAGTGCAGAGCTCTGATCTTTGAACATTTAAGAGTCTCAAAGCGACTGTTTTACTGTAGACAGGAAACAGTAGACGTGATCGTGCTCACAACTTTATATCCTGTGATCCTCAGACAGATCCTGCTGCAGTGTTTGTGATCGGAGATTTTAAGTCTCATAAGATTCTCCTCTGTCTTTGGTGTGTGCTTTTTACCGAAAAAGTCTGTAGTGTGTGGTCGCCTATGAGTCAACTAAATTATTGACAAATGAAAAATCATGGATAAGCATTAACGATGATTTTACCTTCTTATATTTAATTGCGTATTTATTTTTCAGGAATTATTCGACATAATCCTGGATGAGAACCAGCTGGAGGATGCGTGTGAACACCTGGCCGATTACCTGGAGGCGTACTGGAAAGCCACTCACCCCCCGAGCTCCAACCCCCCCAACCCCCTCCTCAACCGCACCATGGCAACCGCCGCCCTGGCCGCCTCCCCCGAACCCGTCTCCAACCTACAGGTACAGGTGCTCACCTCCCTGCGCCGAAATATCGACCTGTGGCCTGAACTAGAGGGGCATGATCGCAAAGAGGAGGAGCACGCCCTCTAGAGGTCCAATAGAGGAAGAACAGCAACAACAAAATGGGGGAACTTTACCGGCAACTTGATTATTAAATCTAAAAGCAGTGTCCCTTTTACCATGAGGAAAAGTGCAATAAAAGCGTATGCATCATTACATTTATTCTATAGTAGGTTTTTCAAAATAAGAGCTTGGATATTTTGGATATTTTTATAAACGCTTTAACTTCAGTTGTAAAATGTTGCTATAAGGTCTTAGAAAAAGCTAAATATCCCGTCACTACTTCTTTCTGATTAGTTTTAAGATCACAAAATGGTGGTAAATGTGGGATAAACCTGGCTAAATAACACTTTATAACAACTATACTTTTTGTACGCTATTTTCAGATCTATATTTTAATGTTGTTTCCTCATCAAAACATACCTGGAGTTGTGTAGATGCAGGTAGATATGTTTTTGACGAAGAAATAACATTCTAATATGGCTTAAAGCTTACACGGCATGAACAAGGCTTTACACGTAATAAATATAGGTTAATAAGAATAATTAAGGCTCAGTAACTACTTAATAAACATACTTACTTCAGTTGTAAAATGTAATAACTTAGAAAAAGTCAAATATCTTGTCACCACAACTTTCTAATTAGTTTCCAGATCACAAAATGGTGATAAACATGGCATAGACCTAAATAAATTTGCAGTTTGGAGCAAGATTTATTGGGTTGCTCGAACTGGCAGCCTAAAATCTATTTGAAATTATTGGCAGCGCAGTGTAGAGACAACTTTTCTCTTTGCAGCTACCCAAAAGTAAGACTCTAAGACAATTTAACATTCAACTAGTGGAGTTTTAATTTATTTTGTGTACGCTAGTTTTATTACATCAGGATGCATACATATTAGTTAGATTGCAGCGGTAAAGAGTTTTGCTTTGTAGTTTAAAATATAAACTAGATTCCTACAAAAAGTGTGTTCATAAAAATATCCAAATCTTAACATAAGGCCTTATTACTACCATCATGTCTGTCTTTCCTGGAATAAATGACAACATAATTACCCAAAAGTCACCTCTGTCCCAGGCCTGTAACTTTCATTTGGACGTAATTAAGTGCAAAACGAAATGGGGTGCCCCCTCCTGCCCCCTGCTCACCTCTGCGGCCTTCCTCATCGGTTCAGTCGGGTCACAATTCTCTTTTGTGCTGCCCTGGTACCAAAAAAGAGCAAGTCACGTCCGTCTATAACACAGAAATGATTAATCTGCTGAAAGTTGCTACTACTAACATGCAAAATAACATACAATACAGGGCTATTGGCTGTTTAATTAAAGACGCACTGCGTAATATTTGTTGTGGAGGGTCCGCCACCTGCTTGTCTCTGTGGAAATGTTATTGCTTTGCCTAGAATGTTCCACAGTATATGGGTCAATGGCGTACAAGGATTTTCACATTTTAAAATACAAAAAATATTAGTTTCTGTTTAACTTTTTCAAATATTTAGTGTCAGGTGCATAAATCTATGTTTTACATTTATATGAAGCATTTTTAGTGTAACATGTCATATGGTGTGACCGAGAATAACCTTAAAATTGGTTTATTTTAAGTTCTGAGTAATATGAAGTGTATAGAAACAAACTGGTGCGTTTCTTTTGATTTTTAATGCATATTGATATTTTCTTTTGCTGTCCAATATGACAGTCACCTGCTTGTGTTAATGAACAAACTATGACTCTGTAAAATGCATCAAATGAAGAAAAATGCCTAAAGAACCATTCACCCAAGTCTACTTTGTCTGTTATTAAACTCCAGCCATAGAATTTCTGCTGTTATTAGTCGCACCACATGATGCACGGTCGCACCACATGACATTTTAACACTTTAAATCCAAAAAACATGCAGAATAACATGGAACCAAAAATGATTTGGTTCCATGGAGGTCAGAGGTACTACAGAAATGTGCTGAATTATTATGAAATTTGAACCCTTTTAACTGAGGAAATTGCAGTTGGACAGCGTCATGTCATTGACCCATAGATCAGATTTATCTATCACGAGAGAAACGAACAGATTACAACACTACGCTACATTACAATTCAGATCTGTGGAAAGTTGCCTCTTTTCACAGAAGGAATTATGGTATTATTGAGCAATAGAAACACCCGTAGTGAATAAACGCAGCGCAGTGCACCTTTAATTCATTTCTAATACACATTGAAACAAGATTACATGTTTTGTGTTTGTGCATGACCAAATTTGATTACTAGCTACTCCCAACAAATGCTCTTATTTTGCCTGTAAAAAGTTCCAACTAAACGTAATATTTATATTTAAAAATGCAAATTGTTAGATGATTAAAATCCTTAGCTACAACAACTAAAAATGCAGTCAGTTCACAACACGGACAGTAGAACATACAAGTCTCCAGCAGGTGGCACTGTTGTACTGTCATAACATTGGGTGTGAAATATTTAAATGCCTGAATGAGTGAAGTGTGTTTTGCAGTAACCCAAATGCATGTAAAATGTGTGAAATATATAGATAAATGTATATATTCCCTCAGGTTTAAAATTTAGACACATTTAAAACAGTTTAAAGCAAAGGAAGAAACATGAAACTGACCAAATATAATCACAAAATTTATTTAAACTATTTACCTGTTTTGTAAATACAAGTGTATATTTTATAAATGTTTTACCCACAATATATATTTAATTTATTTTCTATTTCTACCTCCAGACACACATAAATGCCTACTCTTAATTTGTGTTCATTAGCATTATAGTAATAGATGCTTTTGTACATAAACTGTAATATTAATACAAATATTACCTTATACCTGAATAACCACTGTTTAACAAACAATTTACCACTTAGGTTAGACATTAATATGTGTTTTTTAAATTAAAGTAACACAACAGGTAACAGTGATATTGTACTAATTTGTAACATACACACAAAATGCAATAACATTTCCATGATTATTATCAAGTAATGCTAATAAGGCTGTAGGCTCTTAGTCTTTTAGTAGATTAACCGATCGATGGTGTCTCAGTCGACCAAAATTTGTACTAGTGAACTAATTATTTTATTTAAATTATGAGGATTTATATGCGACAACAGTAGAAATTAGAAGGTAGGAAGTGGATTAGCAGGAGATCTGTGAGTGAATCCCAAATTTAATTTGTCTTTACACGTTGTTTCTTACAAGTTTACTGTATAAATAATTGTTTTTGCAGGTGTAGTCTTGTGTGTTCAGTTTGGGTCAGGTACATAGAGATAGGAAACAGTTTTCACAGCTAAGCCAGCCAAGAATTTCTTTAGTCGACTACAACTGTAAATGCTATTAAAATTATAACAAAAAATGTGGTTGCATGTGAAAAAGTGAAACTATTTGAAATGTTTTGAATGCTTTAACAGCCCTAACCCAGACTAACCCCTGGTGTGTGTTTACTTGTGTTTCTGCATGGTGTTTCGCACGGCTCTGACTTGCCCAGGGACAGTACCTGGTCCACGGGGAGACAAAGCACGAGGGTCCCCTGTCCGAGTCCGGAGGCGGGGTGGAGTACCAGAGCGACAAACCCCACCACCCCCCCTCGCAGCAGCAGACGTACCTCCGCTCGTCCCGGGGGCAGCTCAGGGGGGGCAGTAGCCGCGGCCTGTCCCGGCAAGACACGTTCGATTCGGAGACGCAGGGAAGCCGAGATTCCGCCTATACCGAAGCGGGCGATTCCTGCATGGACATCGAGACAGATCCCTACGAAGAACCTGAACCTTACAGGGGCGGGGGAGGCGGAGGCGGAGGGGGAGGGGGAGGAGGCGGGGGCAGCCGTTTGCACCTGTCCCAGCATCACGCCCGCCAGGCATCGTGGGAAGACGAGGGAGCGGAGCCGGATCAGGAGAATCTGAACCACCCAGCCCCGCCCCCTCCTCCTCACCACCACCCCGGACGCCCCAAACTGAGAGAGCGCTACTACCAAGAGGAGACCAACACGGGCCGCAACAAGAACCAAGACCAAGACTGGGGGCGTGATGTGTACATCCGCTGAGGGCAAAGGGCAAAAACGAATTCACATCAGTTGAAATGACTTGAATTTGTGAGTTGGATTTTAGTAGTTTTACTTGAAATAGCTACACTTTAACAGTCTTAAAGGTGCATCGTGTAACTTTTCTGGTGGAGCGCCCGTTTAATAAACTAAATGCTCATTATGAAGTCTTTGTTCCAGCTTTTATTAGAGCCTAGAATGTACCACAGTATGACATTAAACAGCTCTACCTTACATTTATTCAGTTTCAGCTTGTTTTATAGCTCAAAAATACCTCAAAAACAAGGATTCTGAGTGTGAGCGGCGTCGCCTCTCCATGGATCTGACCTGTAACTTGGTCTGGTTTGGTCTCCATGAGCATAGAAAGGTTTAATGCCATACTATGAAACATTCCAGACAAAGTAACAACATCTCCACGGAGCTTTTGACGGATCCTTCACCAGAAAAGTTACAAAATGCACCTTTAAGTAGCTACAAAACCTGAATTATTCTAAAAGGAACTGTAAGATTTAACTTTAAAATTTCACAAACTTGACCAACTTTGTTCAGATATAAAGATAAACATTTTAAAATAACAATTCTCATGCTACTTCTTCATTATTAATTAGTCTTTCTTCATGCTTTAAGGCTAATTAAAGTGTAGTTATTTGTTATTTTGCGTTACCAGCGAGTCTGATCACTACCGTCTGATCTAAACTTGTAAAAACTACTACAAATCAAATGTTATTATGAATTCAAGCCATTTTAAGCCTGGTATTACAGTATATAAGTGAAAGTTACAAGACCTGGACAGAGGAGAGCGGAGGGTAAAGTATTACAGTAACACATAAAGGACTGTGTGAGTGGAGGTGTGGGGCCATGCCAGTCAGGCTAACAAACCAATCTGTTTACATCGAAATCAGGGCTGCACAATATTCCAAAACAGGATGTGACTGATCTGAGTACTGCAATAACAACATGGTGAAGGTGGATAGGGTCATACTATGGTTTATCATACACTTGTCATATAAGATACTTCAACTTTTTGCCACTAGGGGGCACAAGAGACGAGACAATTTCTAATAACTCATCTTTCTATAGCTAAAATACACACATACGTACACATAAAGCGTTAACCACTGTGTATTCAGGTTATATGTTAAGGTGTACTTTATTATTTCCATATAAAAATGTACATTGTGTTAAATATTAATACTTCAGCCTGTCCCAATGACTTTGGACTCAACTAAATCACAGTCATAACATTTTTATTTTCAAGGGCAATTTTATTTTCAAGGGCAATTTACAACTGAAATTGTGTAAGATCGATAGAGTTCAATGCTTTTTTCTGTGTATAAAAATGAAAAATGGAAATAGATTACACAGAACTGAAACAAACAGACTGTAAAAAGTCTAGAAAGGTCCCGTAGCCACATTTTAGAGCTGGAACTCAACTAAATCTAACCCAGGACTATCAAGAACCAAACTATGACGAGTCCAAGCTTGAACCAGGTCTAAACCAGGGCTATATACACACTTAAACCAGGTCTAGACTTATTTTCATGCACATAAGTTTGAATTAACCTCTGATTTGCTTTAACAATGCACCTTATTCTCCACTGTATTGTTATTGCAGTAGTTTTACAATCAAACCGTGGTATTTTGAGCGATACTTTGTCCAATATTGTGGAGCCCTTTGCTATAGTAACAATGTAAAGAAACACGTCAACTGCCAGACGCCATCAATTTAATTTTTCTTTCAATTAATTTACCAGTACCTACTATTACAACTACTTTTTTTTGTTTTGTTTTTTTCTGGTGTTGCATGAAGTTATCACCGGTTTCTCTGACAGCACGGGGACAGTATTTATTACAATTGTGAAAAACTATGATTGTGATCTGTACATCTCTTTAACCGTTGTCCGTCTGTCCCCGGCGGTCTCCAAAAACAGGGTCTAACTGCCATCTCGATGTGTGTAACTTTTGGATTTGGAGTTGTCTCAAAGGCCTGTGTTACGTTAATAATCACCTTTTTTAATCACCCAGACCTTAACGAGTGGTGTTGCTGTATTATCACAAAAATAGTCTCTAAACCTGCTCAGCCAGTCTTATTCTCTAGCGAGGCTTTAAAGACACGCCGCGTAACTTTTCTAGCTTGTGGTCTGCGTGGAATTTTCCACAGTATGGCATTAAACATATCTGTCTAGTGTTTATTTAACTGCAGCGTTTTTAGTGTTGAAACTCTTGAGTGGGTTCACGTCTCCACTGATTTGACCTGTGACTTTGCTCCGTAGCGTTTGTCTCCGTGGAGATTAGTTTAAAGCCGTACTGTGGGATATTCCAAGCAAAAAAAGCAACACAACACATGGGGGTGTAGTACAAATCATCTTCGTGGGCGCATATGACATGTTCTCTGTATAAAAATTGCATATTACAGATTTTTTGAAGGCCCCATCTCTGCATTGGGCCCTGGGTAAATAATAAACTTTACCCCCCTCGAGTCCGACACCCCTGGTAACGCATCTTCATTAAGAAAAGTTACAGAGTGACTCTTTAAGGCTGTGAGAATCCATCTGGTTGATCAGGAGTAACAATAGCATCTCAAATACACAGCTCTCCAAAGATGTTTACTTCTTCCCTGATGCCGCTGTACCATCTGATCCTTGTGAAGTGAGCCTGAAGGTTTCACAATATCTGTTCATTTCATCAGCCTCATAGCACCACTGCCTACATCATCTCGCAAGGTTTTCAGCTTATTTATTAATTTATGTATTTATTTTTGGTGTTAGAAACAAAAAAGGGCGCCGACGACACCTACAGATGCAGTTAGGGTTGTCAAAATCAGACTAATTGATGCTAAAACTTATTTGAGCAGGTATCGATACTAAAAAAGTCACATTCACAGGGTGGAAATGAACCTTTTCTGAAAGATCGTGAGCCGTATAAGAGCACATAGACTAGTATGCGCCCATGGACCACTACGGAACCTACCTGGACCACTGAGGGTGCCACGATTTAATGTTAAAAGTCACATTCTGTTGTCTGAAGAAAGTATTTTTATTATCATGGTTGTATCAGAATCGGTCATAAGTATCAAGTCAAAATTAAGCTTGAAATTTAGTATTATGACTAGTTAAAGGAGAATCATGAAAGTAGAAGGAGAAAACTTAATTTGACCAAAAATCACTGTTAGGTTAGTTTATTTGCCAATTGTAGTTTAAAAACCACATTGGAAAATGCGTGCAACAAGCTCAAAAGTGCACCGTGTAACTGTTTGGTTGGGGGTCCATCACCTGCTTGTTTTTTATGGATATGCCATTGCTCAGAATCAGAATCAGAAAGGTTTTATTGCCATATGAGTGAACAACATTAGGAAATTGCTGCGGTACTTGGAGCAAAACGTAGACAAACACTACTAACTGTGGAATAAATAAAATAAAATAAAGTAGAAAACAATCAACTCTATAATGTAACACAAAAATTTACAAAATTACAAGAATATAAATGAAATGAAATGCCTGAAATGTTTCGCAGTGTCACATTAAACAGCTCTACCTTACATTTATTCAATTATAGGCGTTTTTATAGCGTAAAAATACGTAGAAAAACAGGCATTCTGACAGATCTGATCTTCAAATTGGTCTGGTTTGGTCTTCATGAAGACACAAAGGTGAAACATTTCAGACAAAGCAATAACATTTCCATGGAGAAAAGCATTTGACGGACCCACTACTAGAAAAGCTACACAATGCGCCTGAGATATTAAAAACGTAGGCAGTAACGCTATGAGGCTGGTGATTCTTAACATGGTGCACTGCTGTTGTGTGAATGAACTCTTCGTCAATGAAATTCACTTAAATCCAACTAATTCTCACAAGTGCCGGACTGTCTCGCAAAGCCATGTCCACCAGTGTGCCGGTGGGTCGTCTTAACCTGACCTTCGTCTTCATACCATTTCTTCTTCTTCTGTGTCTGCAGTCGTAGCCCATCTCTCTCTCTCGCTTTGAGTTTCGTCACCAGGGCTTAAAGTTATATCAAAAATACACATGTGTGCGCCACTTACTCCCAAACAGCTTCTAGCTTGTCCGATATTGAAACTCTTTTATTCTGATAATTTATGTGGACATTCGCCATTTTTTAACACTTCAGTTTTTGTGAGGTTCGGGGAGGGCGGGACAAACTTCACGCGGTTGTCCTAAAATGTTTGAATCTTTTGAATGTCGTTGGCGGGTTGCCGTGGTGACCCGCCCTGTCTTTAGTTGAATAAATAAATATAAAATTATGATACGTAAATAATGTCATTGTTGCGTTATCGCAATTGTTAAAAATATGAATAAACATGTATCATTGGTGCCTGATTGTAGCTACATTTTGCTTTTTCTGCCTTTCATTTTTAATCTGTGGATAAATTCGTATTTTAATTAAAAAGTTAATCAAAAAGGTGTTGGTTGTGTGGTGTTCAAATGGGATGTCATATTGTTTTTGTAAAGGAGCATTATGTCACTTTTCTGATGACAGGTTTTGCTTATGTGGAGACAAAGCAGGTGATGCTATAAAACTATTTTAAAAAAACACCTGTAGTTGAATATAAATGTGAGTTACAGAGCCGTACTGTATGTTTAATGCCATACTATGGGATATTCTGGGAAAAACAAGTAAACAACACTTCAGAAAAGTTACATAGAGCACCTTTATAAAGAATTCTCCAAACTTACTGCGTTTGTTTCTTTAGATAATGCACCAAATCTACAGATATATGGAATTAAGTAAGTGGATTTTGAACTACAAATGAAATGCAAAATAAAGGGCCAATAATTTGCTTTTTGGGGTATCGATAAATTGCTACCCTTGATTTGATTGATTAATTGATTAGTTTATTTCCCTTGCATTGCATTTGTTCAATTACACATGTTTTAGAGCTCAAAAAACCCTCAGAAACATGAATTTTGATCATGTTTAGGCTTTTTTCTCCACAGATCTGACCATTAACATGTCTATTGTGATTACGTTTAGTTTATTTCTATAATGTGGAATAATCAAGGCCAAACAGAAATATCTCTGTGGAGACAAGCAGATTACAGACCCTCACAGTGCAACTTGAACATACATTTTCTCTCACATTAGTTTGCCTTTCTTGCAAGTTTTCAACAGAAATCAGTTTACTCACATTAGATGTAACTATTTACATGACATATCAATAATCTGATAACTCCAGAAGTCAGATTACGAACCCTTGCCCTTGATTTGATTGATTGATTTGTTTATTTTGGTTGCAGTCACAGGTTTATTCTGACATTATCCCAGAAACAGTGATAATTAACCTGCAGGAAGTCCAAATTTAAGCTTATGAGACCCTTTACTCCTCTGTTATAGCGTCATTCATATTCCTAAAGAGAGCAAAAAGAAACAAAGAATACAGTGACAGTACAACAGCACACATTAAGTATCGTAGACCATGTATCAACTCAGAGTTTAGTTGGATTTAAGTACTGTAAAGCCAAGTCTCCAATACCAAAAATGTCAGACCCCCTTTTGCTCAAAACAAAACATTTTAGGATTATTATGGCTTAGACAGATCAATGAAAGAGAGAATATCCTTAAAAAACTTTAAATTATGTCACTATGTCTAAGGTGGGGGGTCTGCTACTTGCTTGGCTGTAATTTCTTTGACTGAAATGTTCCACAGTAAGGCATTAAACATATTTCCCTTGCATTTGTGCATTTGTTACAGGTGTTTAATAGCTCAAAACCCCCTCAGAAACATGATTTTTTTTACCACATACAGGCTTGTTTCTCCACCAGAAAAGTTACAGAGTGCATTGTAAACATTTTTTTCTTTCATTTTGTCTTTTGTCACATGAGTTTGCCCTTTTTTGCATGTTTTCAACAGAAGTCAGACTATTATAGTAAAGCCAATAATAAGTCTTTGATGCCATTAATGTGAGACTCCCTGTTCCTCAAAACCAAACAGACATTTTAGGATTATTATGTCTTAAACAGATCAATGGGAGGGTGAGCATAGCCTTAAAAACACCTCAAACATTTCAGTCATTTGTTTTTTATAGGCTAAAGACTGATATTGTGTGGCTTTTTTGGGAAATTCTTGAGCAAAAAGAAATGTCAGGGCCATAAAACAATGTCAGATCAGTTACCTTTAAAAAGAAGATTACCGACTGGGCAAGGTGACCCAAGAGGAGACAATCAAATGAAAATACAAGTTTAAAGAAGATAATTTGTGACTCTACTTTGCATAAATTATAACAGAAGGATGTGGTAAGTTTGGTGTTGCCGTAGAGACTCGATGTGAAACCTGCTGAAGCTGCAAGAGTCAAAGGGGAACAACAACGTGGTTTATCTAAAATTAACGTGTTATAACCATCTGCGTGACATGGCGCAATTTTCAGCCACAAACATAGAACTCTGTTTGAATATTTCCACATTTGTGATAACATTGTGTTCCACTTGCAGTAATGTGGAAACTTTTGATAAACCAAATGTCAGGCTAGATCTTTTTGTACGTACATTGCAAAACTGAAACAAAAAAAAAGGATTATAAAACAACAAAGTGAACAGTGAAAATTAACAGGGTGAAATTAACAGGGTAGTAAAAGATCCACTGTGTAACCTTTTCTAGTACCTTTTCTTTCTCTGGAGTGTCATAAGTTTGTTTCCATTGAGATATTATTGTTTTTGCCTGAAAAGTCTCACAGTATGGCATTAAACTCATCTTTGCTTCTTATATTCGATTCAATTCAAGTTTACAGTGCGTAACAAATTTATTAGAGGGCCTGTCACGAAAAGAAGAAAATATAAACAACTTCATAGTATAAATTAACAATTTATTATAAGTTATTCACTAAGAAAATGACCCATTGGAATAGCAAAATTGTCCTTGTTGACAAATAATAACCAAAAATGTGAATATTTTATGTGAGCACCTTAAGAGCTGCATTCTTGTTGCATTGTCTTTATGTTGTTTTGCAAAGTCTCTTTTGTTATTGAGTTCCAAATAGTTTCAGCTGTTCCCAGAGATTTGCTTTGGATGAGACTTTGGTGTCATTTTTGGGAAACATTAAACTTGAAAATTTATGGATAGAAACAATAGTTATATTTTAGCATTAGAGATATCGTTTTGATAAAAAGATCTTTCATATACTGGCAGATTAACCATTATAGAAACATAAATAGACAGAAATAGTGTTAAATTACGTATGGCAGCAGTGGAAGACACCTTATACTGGGTGTTGGTCTAATACATTTGTTATGTACTGTATTTATATAGCACATTTAAAACGACTTCAGCTGACAAAAGTGCTTCACATAAAAGTCAACAAAAACAGAACAGATACATATATATAGACAACACAATACATGTGAAAACTACAATAAAACACAAGATAGCCTGACTAGCTAGTATTAAAAATAAAAATGTTACAAGGACAGATGTTTTAGTTTAAAAAAACATGCATTTCTACATGCATTTCTACAGTGAGTGAATGAGCTTTTCCACAGATCTGACCTGTAGCTTGGCCTTGTGGCATTTTTAGCTTGTCTGTATGGAATTAGATCATTTAATCCCATACTGTGGGACATATAGACAAAGCAAGAACGCTTAAGACAAGCAGGTGATGGATCCTTCACCAGAAAAGTGGCACAGTGCAGTAAAATATCATAACTGAAATCAGCCAACAGAAGTTAAATAGAGCATGACCAGTCCAAATAAGATGACTAACACAATCAGATAACCCAATAATTAGCCTATATCTGAATTTTAGTCTGTAATTATAGTGGATGTTTTAGAAATACAAAAGTACCAAGAATTTTTTTATAAATCCTTCAGTCTTTAACGTATTTTCTCTTACATTTTTGTCTTTGTCACTTTGCCCTTTTTGCACCTTTTCAAACTAAATCAGATTAATCACATCACATCATATTTTGATAACATTTCAATAGTCATATAACTCCGGAAATCAGATAACGATCACTCTTTTGGTTTTAATAGCCTATAGGTAATTACATGATAATATCGGAGAATATTATTTTATTATAGCCATGCTGGGAACTCAGGGGAATTTCTTGTAATGGACTTTTGCTTTTGTTTCTGATAGATGTCAGTTAAGTTGTGGACTTTTTAGAAATATAGCCTAAAAGTATGGTGGCGTATTGCTATCACTCCCCAAAATATTTTTCGGCTCAGTTTTACGGAATTACGTGAAAACTTTCACGTTTTAACGTGATATTTATCACATTATAACGTGAAATTATCACGTTAATACGTGATGTGAAATTATCACCTTATTACGTGATATGAAATTATCACATTATTTCGTGATAGGCATTTATCACGTTATTTCATGATATATTCACGTTATAACGTGAAAACGTCAAGTAGGACTATGGTTTTACGTGATTTCATTAGCCTATATGATCAGCCACAGCATTTCAAATGCATGAATCTGTGGCTATGTAATATGCCGTATTGGTGTAGTTGCTCATGCAGGAAGAGAGCAACTTCCAGCAAGTCAGACTGGGCTTCCCTACTCCAGAGGGATCTGCAGCGGATCCGGTCTCCGTCCGCCAAGTCCACGCCACAGTCAGTCCGCTCGGCGGATCCGCTGCGTATTTGTCCCGTATTCGCTTTATGACTGTCAACTAACCCTAATCGTTGGGCAGCCTGCTGTCATACAGAGGAACTGCGGCTAAATCAGTTTATATACGCACAGTGAACGCGCATTTACTGCAGTTGGTATATGTGTAGTATTAATGAATGGATCCGCGGGTAGCCCGGTTCAGATCCGCTGCGTGGACGCGCCTTTGACTTTATATCGACGTTATCGGTGTAGTAAAAAGAATCACCCACTTGATGTCCGCGGATTTAATTGCAAGTAAATGGTTAAACCGTTCACTGTATTTGCCATTATTAAAATTAATTGATGTTCTGCTAATAGCCTATTGCTGACAAGCGACACAGCAAGACCGCGGCGGAGACGCCGCTGATCCGCAACTAATCCGCCGCAGTGCCGGGGGACTCTGATGCCGGTCCGTTCGGCGGATCCGCGGCGAATCTCGGCAAACCTCCGCCGCGGATCCGCCGCAAATACTTTTTGCTATTTAATTTCCGCCTGAACAACCCCAACAATTTCAGTCGCCTCCGTAGCGTTGCCATAGGCAACATACTTATTTGAGTCCCATCCATCCTATAAGAGAGGTTAATATTTCCCAGTGCCTCATGCCAAGAAGGAAATAAAAGCGAATACAACGAGAGACGTCGTGTCTGGCTTGGCTGTGGCTGATCTTATAATGAAATCACGTAAAACCATACTTGATGTTTTCACATTCCCTCTTGTGGGCTCCACTCACAGAGGGGTTTATGGGGGTCAGGTGCGCAGAGGACTGGGCGGTGAACTGCTGCCCCCGCGACCCAGCTGGATAAAGCGGGAGAAGACGAATGAATGGATGTTTTCGCATTATAAGTGAACATATCATGAAATAACGTGATAAATGCCTATCACGAAATAACATGATAATTTCGTATCACGTAATAACATGATAATTCCACGTTATAACGTGAAAATACCACATCATGAAATAACGTGATAATTTCATATCACGAAATAACGTGATAATTTCACGTTATAACGTGATAATACCGCATCATGAAATAACGTGATGAGTTCATATTACGAAATAACGTGATATTTGCACATTATAACGTGATAAATATCACCCTAAAATGTGAAAGTTTTCACGTAATTACATGAAACTGAGCCAAAAAATATTTTGGGGAGTGATAGCAATCCGCCACCGTATAAAAGTACCATGACGTTTAAATAACTCTTTCAGTCTTTAAAGGTCCACGATGGAACTTCTAATAGTCTAAGGTCTGCTACTTGCACAGTACGGCATTAAACATATCTCCCTTGTATTTGGGCCTTTGTTACAGGTGTTTTATAGCTCAAAAACACCTCAGAAAGATGAATTCTTACCAGGTGCAGGCTTGCTTCTCCACAGATCTGACCATTAACCTGTCTCCATTGTGATTACCAAGTTTATTTCCATGCTGTGGAATAATTAAGGCAAAAAAGTAATATTTCCATGGAAAAAAACACATTTATTTCTTTAATTTTGTCTTTGTCACATTAGTTTGCCCAGAAATCAGCTGTCACTATTTAAAATGCATATACTTGTTACATAAACTAGTCTTATTAAGTTCTGCAGTTTAACTTGCACTATCCTAGAGTCGCCAGCATCGGTCATTTCAGGAAAATCACTGGGAAAAACCGTTGAGGAATTTCTGCGTACTGGAGGTTTTGCTTTTGTTCCTGGTTTTCACTGAACTCCGAACAGCGAGACGAAAACTCTGTTTCCAAATAAGGGCAGAGCGTGAGTGCGTTTCCTGTTGCGTCACGGGAGCGCTCTCGTGCCCTCTCCGACGTGACGTAACGAACAGAGCGTGAGCCGTGATGCGTTCAGGGTCAACTGTCACTGTCATTGGGCCTACACTACTCCCCCAGCTGATGTAGAAAGTATAAAGAGGGAGATATGGTAGAACTTTAGGGTTAATAATATAAAAAATACTAGACTAAAATGTTTTATTGTATTTATTAGCCTATTATTCAGAATCAGAATCAGAATCAGAATCAGAATGTGTTTTATTGCCATATGAGTGAACAGGTTCACAACATTAGGAAATTGCTGCGGTACTTGGAGCAGGATGTAGACAAACACTGACATGCAACAAATAATAGAATAAAATAAAGCTATAGTATAATATAACAAAATTTACATAATTTATTGTGTACGGTACTACCACTGTGAGATTGATCAGATTCAATAGACTATGTCAGTATATTACGTGTATATTATAAGCCTATTTATTACACTAGTTGATTAGTTTTGATATCAATACCAGCCTGGCAATTTTTTACTGTAATAGACTGTAAAAAAGCTTGTCCAAAATTTAAGATATAAACACTGAAAATGATTTAAAAGTAGTGAAATTATCTTTTACTTATTTTACTTGAAAATTCAAGATTGTTTCTTTGTCATATGCAGGTTCAACACAAGGTCAACAGTGTAATGAAATGTTTAGGATGAGTAGAACCATTTGACTCGCTAAGATATTCAAGAAGTACTAACAGCTGCAATAAATAGTACTGTTAAAAAGTGTTTGCAAATACAAGGGAAATAAGTCAACAATCAAGTAAAAAAAAAAAAATTAATAATAATAATAATAATAATAATAATAATAATAATAATAATAATAATAATAATAATAATAAAGTTGACATTGACAAGTTCTCTTAAAATAAACTACCTCTAGACTAGAATGAAGCAGTCTCAGAACTAGTAAGTAGATAATGAGTTTATTTTATTTTAGTTTATTTGATTTATTTGACAGGGACAATGTACAGGAGCATTCACAATCACAAAAAAATAAAATAAAAATAAAAAAGATTTCCATCTGCAGTCCCTGAGACAAACAACATTACATTACAGACAATGTTTGTAACAAATAAGGGTGACAGAGAAGAAGGCTGGAATGAACGTAAGACATAAAACAATGCAATTCATAATATTTACAGTGTCTGTGATGCATTTAATCAGTTAAACATAATTGAAACTTGTTTCCTGATCCCCTGTCCTCATGTCTAGTCTAACTTTAATGCTGACACGTCCACACTCAGAAATTGTTTAATTTCCAGGCTAAATCTTTTGAAGTCTTTGCATAATTTTAGCTCAGTTGGAAGTTTGTTCCATTGTGAGACTGTTTTAAATGAAAATGCAGATTGTCCTAATGATGTTTTCCATTTCAGTATTACACATTGGCCACTGACCATTGACCTGGTTGTTCTGACCATCTGATCAAATGGACAAACTTTTTCAATGATGGTGGTAAATAATACATTTTATTTCTTAGGCGCCTTTCCAGACACCCAATGTCACCTTATAACAACATAAACAAATTAAGTATGATTTAAAACATACAAGTGGTGCCACATTATTGATAATCTTGAATAATAAATCAATCTTGAATAATAAATAAATCTGAAAACAAGATAAATAACCTGATATAAGTTTTAAAATCTTGGCCAGATCAGAGAAATTTGCAGTGCACTTGGGAGGTTAAAATATTAATAAGAAATTTTAGCAGGCTACTTGCTGATATTGGACTGTTTACTTCTAGTAGGGCTATTTTCAATGTCTAATTTCCATGTTAATCAAATAAGCAATTGTAGGACTATAACATATCAAGCATAATCAGCTATTTTAGGCAATCACTTAATTTAACGCGTGTTAAAATGTTTAACACGTTTTAAAATGTAAGGACAGTTCTTATGTTTTAGGTAACATCAACCACAAATATCCTCTTTTTGTCAACCTTGCTGTTTAATATTGCCTACTAAGCTTTCCTGCTCGTGTAATTGTTTTGAGTCGCTAGATTTCCCACGCCGCCTGAACGCAGCGATACTCCGTGCGTGAGTCATTTCTGAGCGTTTCTAAGAAGTGCGTCCCTCCCACAAACTCAGAACTAAGTGAACCGGCACCGCGGACAAACCGGGACAAATCCCTCAGGTACAGCCGAGATCAGAGCGTCTTCAGGCGGCCACGGAGCAACAGCACCGCCCTTTAACACGGAGACTTATTTTTTTGACAATCAATACAGTGAACATGGGTTTTCTATTGACCAAGATGATGACAGTGTTCGGGGACAAAGGTGAGACTTACCTAATTATTTTTGCTGATGATGTTACAGTTAGGCCTATATACGGCTTTTGTTAATCTATCTATCTATTTGCAGTAATAAAATTATTTATTAAGGCTACAGAATACTGAACACCTGCATTAAAATGTATTTTGTAACGTAATCTGATACATGTCCAATTAGAGTACTGCATTCTGAGTACTTTAATATCGAGTTGCATTTATATTATAGTGTAAAACGCAACATTGGATTGGAAACAGCTTTAGGTTATGTTTGTTTCTTTATATTTTATTTCCTGCAGTCACAAACTGGAAAAGGAGGAGCAGTTTTTCTAGTTTTCTCACTGATTATGTGCAGTTTTAAGCCTAAATTGTGTCACTGCCCTGAATTCCTTTGATTTTAGAAAAGTAACTGTTTTGTAATTTGTGAATATCATCAAACGAAAGAGTAGCTGTACTGTAATACTCAAAATATTACTCAGTATATACTCCAAATATTCAGATTAGGTATTCTCTGTACACATATTCAGTTACTGCTTATCTACAATATTATAGCAGGGTAATATCAATGCAATAGGCCTTAGAAATAAGACTGATAGGCTTGTCTTATAGAACTTAATATTAAACAACTTTGTATGATTTTGGAGAAATTAGAATGTAAACAAACACAAGAAATAATACATAATAATAGGCTAATTTTCATTTTCCAAAACTTACCCTGCACATTTTTGACTCAATGTTTACTGTACTAATAACATATATATCTACATTATATACTATTATAAATTCCAAGTGAGTGTTCCCATTTAAAATCTTATTTGTCTTATGTGTATGTAGTTTATCGTAGCCCGAATTAAAGCAAATCAAACTAGGCTTTATTGTATTAAATAGGCTTTAGTTTAAGCTTATTTGAGTGTAATATTATACACAAGTTTAAGAATACTTTGACTTTTGTTTTGTTTGACTTATTTAAAGCTGCACTGTGTAACTTTTCCGGTGGAGCATCCGCCTTCTCCTTGCCATAAACTTAAAAATCTCCATAGAAACTCACAGGTCAGATTTATGGAGAGGCGACCCCGCTCACAGTAAGAATCTAAGTTATTTACACCTGTAGTTGAATAAATGCAAAGCAGATGAGTTTAATTTCAGAAACCAAATCATAAACATCTCCATGGAGACAAACAGGCAGCAGACTCTTCACCAGAAAGTTTGCGCAGTGCATCTTTAAGCCAATATGACATTCTACTGTACACAAGTTGTTGAATTTCTCATGATTTAGCCTTTGCAAAGTTAAGAAAGTTAACGTCCCTTGTTTGTATTTCTTATGAGGCTAACAGGCTACACTCCAGGTCTGCATTACAGTTGTTATCGTGTTTATGTCCATGTTGGTAAAGGATTACATATTAAGCTGTGTACAGTAGGTCTATACCATGACCTTTTCAAACTTCTGTATTTACATAATCGCAATAACAACATTGGACATTGCATCACAGCTGCCCCGTCTAATCCCTGTTCAGCACTAATGCTTGAAATAACAGCTGTGTTCTTGGTTAGGTTTGATTTATAAGAGAGAAACTAAGTGAGTTTAAAGTAAAAATTTCCTTGTTCCTTCTCAAATTACAGAGCACAAAGTCATCATTGTGGGTTTGGACAATGCAGGAAAAACTACAATCCTCTACCAGTTGTAAGTGACAAAGATTTTTCTTATTTTATTTCCTTTTACAGAGAGTTTAATATAAAAATTTTACAAAATAGAAGTAATCTCATAGCAGATGATTGTTCAAAATACTCATCTCTTGTACGGCTTAATAGTAATACAATTACTACTACAAATACTACTACTACTAAGACTAACTAACTAACATCTACTACTACAACTTCAACAACTACTACATCAACTAGACCTAAAGCTATGTGGAAATGTAAATTAAATTGAATGTACTGCTACTACTATTACTACTACTAATACTAATACTACTACTACTACAACTACTACTACTACTACAATTACTACTACTATTACTGCTACAACTACTATGACTACTACTACTACAACTTCAACTATGTAAATTAAATAGAATTTACTACAACTACTATTACTACTACAACACCTACTATTACTACTCCTGCTACTACTACATGAACTAGAGCTAGAACAATAGAAATAGAATGTACTACTACAACTGTAGAAATGTCTAGAAATTACATTTACAAATGAAATTTAAAGTAATAGATAAAGTGGTAGTAGCAAAGAAGTGCTTATACTACTATTATTACTATCAGGTATATATAGGTCCTACTAATGCAAAGTAAATATATTAAATGTATTCATACTACCTTTACTACTACTACTATAATTACTACTTCTACTAATCTTTCTATGTTTTTGTGTACAGCCTGACGAAGGAGGCAGTGCACACGTCTCCAACAATAGGAAGCAACGTTGAGGAAATCACCGTTCGAAATACGCATTTTTTAGTTTGGGACATCGGAGGACAGGAAAGTCTGCGAGCGAGCTGGTATTCATACTACTGCCACACAGAGGTAAATACAAACGTGAATTAAATAATATTATAACAAATAAGTACATTAAACAGACAGTAAATAGGCCAGTTGGCTAGAGCTGTTACAAAGGATGTTGCTATGGAGACAGTGCAGTAACATGTATGTGTATGGAGGATCAGTTGCCATGGTTACACAATGCACAGATTAGCAAACACTGTCAAAAATAGTCTGAAAACTCAAGAAAAAATACAAAATGGATTTAAACAGCACATTTTCAGGGGGCTGTGATCAATAAGAGTGTTCATGGTTCTGTTTAGGTGTTTGATATTACACAAAAAGAGAGTGAGAGTGGCTACATTAAAAACTAATGCTAACGCTAATGCTAATGCTAATGCTAAATATTTGAGAGAGACTTGTTTACCAGTAAAAAGTATTTATGGTCAAATTCTGTAGAAATAAGCTCAGGAAATGCTGAAGAAAGAATCAGTAAAGGATATTTATGGATTTAGTTTTATTCATGCAGATACATTTGAAGTTACTAAGTGGTAATTTTTAGTCTTTGTTGTCTTTTGTTTGCATTTTTCTTTTAATATTTTTTTTCCTAGGCTTAAAGTGCATTATGTAACTTTTCTGGTGGAGTATTCACTACCATATTGTCTCTATTGTGATGTTATGCCTTTTCTTAGAATATTCCCCAGTATAGCATTAAACTCACCCATCTCACATGCACTGAATTACAGGCGTTTTCATTGCTAAAGAAATGCAGTCAAAAACAAGCATTCTCCATGTCGCTGAGTATAATGCCATACTTTGGAGCATTCTCGGAAATACAAGAATTTCTCCATGGAGACAAGCAACTGATATAACCCAGGAACACTGGATTATAATGTGTAATGATAAACTAATGTATGGTAATCTGAATCTTTAGGTTACACCCAAATCGCGTTTTTGAGGCCAGAACATACTAACCCATTTTATCATTTATCTTCTGAGGACTCTTATGTAACTGTGCGTGGACTAAATAGGACCATAATTACACCTTAAGGACATCTTTGTGTTCTTTGTGGTTGCTGATAACAGAGTACAGATGATAAACCTCTTATGTGCTATTTAGGTTTGGTTAAATAAGGGTGAGGTAATATAAATGTATGAATCCTGCTATGGTAGATCTCCATACATAAAATTACAATATTTTACAGAGTTTAGGTTTCAGCTTCCTGTTATTTGCAACATTTTTCAGAAGATTATAATATTTTCTTATCAATGTTATCCTGTTTCCTCATCAAAAACATACTTGGAGTTGTTTAACACACAAACCCTGCATATTTAGGATGAGGTTTTCTCTCAAACCCCTATTTCAGACCTTGAATTGTCAATCTCTACTGAACTAAAGGTAAAAGATAGCTATTAACTTGAAAATTACCGCTTCATGAAAATAAATAAATAAATAAAACATTACTCAAACATGTGTAAATGAAACAAAACACAGCTCCAGGTATGTTTGTGAGGAGGTAACAGCGTTATAACATGATTTAAAGCTCACAAGAGTCACTTTTGTGTGATACGGGATCTTTAATTTGCACATCAACAGTCCCCTGGTTTTTCATCATTTTTAAACTCGTAGATATTGTATTTTTCGTGTAATATTTTCTATATCTAATCAAAAGGTGGAACAGTGAAACTAGGTTAGGTAACTAGGTCCCACATGTCACATTTCATTCATCCACTATACACAGCAAACACATAATAATATAATATATAATAGTACAAATAAAGTGTTACAGTGCAGAATGGTTTTGTTCCATAAATAATTCATTCATTCATCTCCCTTGGCGAAAAGTCACAATGATTATTAACTATATAATAGCCTGTTTCATTGTTACTTACCCCCCACAGATTCTTTGCAATTGGACAGTAAACATTGTGTACATATGAACCCATTATATTTTTATTTTGTTATATTTCAGATTGTCATTCTGGTGGTGGACAGCACAGACCGGGAGAGGCTCACCGTCACTAAAGATGAGCTGCACCGGATGCTTGCACACGAGGTATGAAAATTTTATGATTATTCACAAACACTGACGTCAGAGAAATCCTTAATTCACTTTGTAAAATAGACGCCCATTCCTTTATGTGAACAGCTCTGTTAAGACAGTGCTCTATGAAGGGTTGAATTCCAAAATCATAACCTTTAATATGTATTACAATAGGAAATATTCAGACAGTTGCATAACACATTATACCTGCCCTTTAGAACAAAGTGGTGTATTTTGGCTCAAGGGAAACTGTTTGTAGTTGTTTTTACAGCACCTGCCCAAACACGCCACGTCCAATGACGCATGTGGTCTTCTGTGTTTCTTTACTCCACATTTTTATTTATCTTTGGGGGTAATAATATCTTAATAATAATATTATCTTTGTTAAAACTACTGTGACAATAATGTAGTCATCATAGACCTAATTCATGAACCTAACTTAATAAATCTAACATAAAAAAGCAATTAAAAGAGAAAAAAGGCAATTTAGAGAGACCTATGAAACAGTTGTACCATAATCTTGTATTGTGACATCCCCCAAAACCCCAAATATCTAAAGATATTTATCTTTAAAGCCACAGTATGTAACATTTTAGCCAAAAAACAGACTAAAATAAAAGCAGTTCCTTCATTTTTGTTTTGTTTATTGCACTGAAAGAATATGTGCCTTACTCTGAGCGGGCTCCTACCTCCACAAACCTGACTCTTCCTGCTTGTTTCCATGGAAATGTTGTTTTTTTGGCTATCATTTTCCACAATAAGTCATAAAACTTGTCAATCTGTGTGGAGAATGTCCCGACATATGATTTAAACTTTCCATTTCATCATGCACGTTGCACCTCCAAAAAGTTACACACTGCAGCTTTATAGTAAGTGTTTTATATAAGTATTTTCTATTCTTATTCCAGGACCTACAAAATGCTGCGGTTCTGGTTCTGGCAAACAAACAGGACGTAAAGGACTCAATGACGCCGGCGGAGATCTCACAGTGTTTAACATTAGACACCATCACGACGCACTCTTGGCACGTCCAGGCCTGCTGTGCCCTGACGGGGGAGGGGTGAGGATCATTCACACTTTACACAGGAACTATATTTACCACTGAGGTCACCACTGCGTCACTGTAATAATGAGGAATACATTGACCAACCAGTGCAACTCATTACTTTAAAATCAGTACAGGATTGTTAAACACCCAGATGCTTATCAGTTGATACTTTGCTAGGGTGACGGGGTTTTCAAAATCAAAAACTGAGACTTTAGGGTTTAGGACGGTTGGTAATAATAAAACTGTGCAATTAGTGCGTAATTGTTCTGCACTCGGCCCATTCATGACAAATTAACGACTAATGTGTATCAGTATAGTCACATTTTCTTTGTGTTTTGGTCATTTTTAAGCAGCTTTTCTGTATTTTATGTAAACAAATGACAATTTATGCCTCTTTTTACTGTTAGCAGGAGTCAAATTGATCAAAAATAGGGACACTTGGGCCATTTTTTTTTTTTATAAAACTGGGACAAATCAATGATTTTGGATGAATTTGCAGAGACAGGGGACACAGGGCTCAAAACTGGGACTGTCCAGAGGAAATAGGTACATCTGGTCACACTCTACTTTGCAGACATCAAGATGTGGGTGTCCTATAACGTATTTCTATTGGCAGAATGTTCAGCAGTTACCACGGTGACACAATGCACACATTAGCAAACACAGGCAAAAAAGTTTTAAGATCTAATGTCTAAAAAAATATACAAAATGGATTTAAAGAGCACATTTTCAGGAGCCTGTGATCAGTACGAGCGCTCATGGTCTTGTTTAGGTGTCATTTCACCTGTTTTGGTTCCAATTAAACCAGCTCTTAATGGTCAGACTGTGTTTAAATAAAACTCAGATTAAAGTTTAACAAGCCTCAGATAGAGCAGTGCCTACAGTTGGCATCACACCACCTGGAAATGTTGATCAAATCTGCAAAGTATCAATAAAACGTAACCAGTATTAAAAGTACATACTCATTTGCGTAATCAAGTATCAGTACTGAGGTTTCACGCATTGTTTTAATAGTTTCGTTCCTCTTCCTGTTTCTCTCTGTAGTTTACCTGCCAGTCTGGATTGGATGAGGTCCAAGGTTCTGGCGAACTGAAAGTGTTCCCGTAAACAACTCTTCTTCAAACTGAGCCAACCTCCTGTGCCAAAAAGATTCACAAGATTACAGCGAGATCCTGTTAAAACAAAGGACAGGCGAGTACAAGGACTGGCCCGAGATGTAAGCCCATTTTGGCTGGGATGACCACCGCCCGATGACCAACTTTGGTTGGCAAACTACACAAAGAACTTCTGCTGTTATGATTATATTTTAATAATCTGGCAAAATGATGAGATTAGAAAGTAAAACCTATGTAATCTGAAGAAACACGACCTGCCTAAAATTAAGTCCTATACCCAACAAAATGGGACATGTTAACTTAATTTACAGATATGTAAAGTACTGTAGATATTTTCCACCAAAATCAGCTACCAAGTTTTAGCTCGAATGTGAAATTACTTAATTTTAATGATTTTTAAACCTGTTTGCAGTAATTTTACTTTTTGATTTACATGTAGCCAGGGATGAGATTGATCTAGTGAAATCACACTACAATTGAACAACCAGGATGAACAAACACGACTCAAATTTTATCTTAATTTCAGGACTTAAGTTTTTCACTTGTTGCCTAACGTAACTAGATCAACAGACGCCAGGATACAGAGTTATTGAATTATTTCTCTGTTATTAGTTAAACTTTCATGCCTGATCAGTATGTGTTTATAATAATACGAAAAAGGGAAACCACATTGCATTATAATTGTATTACGTAGGGTATTTTAAGTTATTATTTTCCATGCCATTCATTAATTAATAGGAACAAGAGAGGTGTACACAAATACCAGTGTGACTACCTCATACAGCACTGCCACAAACACTCTGTCACTTTTGGTTTTCTCTCTATAGTTGGAAATTATTTGATAAAAATTATAGAAATACATATTTAACAGACTGCATATATAGTTTAAAACAAGCAAATCTCAGACTTTTCCATTCCAGATCTAATTTAGGACTATAACAGGACTATAACAGGACTATAACAGGTCTAAACCAGGTCTAAACCAGGACTATAACAGGTCTAAACCAGGACTATAACAGGTCTAAACCAGGAATATAACAGGACTATAACAGGTCTAAACTAGGATTATAACAGGACTATAACAGGTCTAAACCAGGTTTAAACCAGGTCTAAACCAAGATTATAACAGGACTATTCCAGGTCTAAATCAGGTCTAAACCAGGAATAGAACAGGAATATAACAGGTCTAAACCAGGTCTAAACCACGTCTAAACCACGTCTAAACCAAAACTATAACAGGACTAAAGCAGGTCTAAATCAGGTCTAAATCAGGTCTGAACCAGGTCTGAACCAGGTCTAAACCAGGTCTAAACCAGGTCTGTATCAGGATTATTCCAGGTCTAAAGGACAAAAATTTGAGCAAATGAAGTGTAAATGAGGCAAATCTCATATAATCTGAAAATTATATTTTGAACATGATCAAACCTCCAAATAGGACTAGAAAAGAAAGTGAAACATGGAGTACTTTTTATTTTTATTTTCTCTGGACTTTGACATGATGATTTGCTTTTGCTTTTACCACAACTCCCTTTAACCTTTAACCTTTTACCCCACAACAGTTGCCTTTAATGAATCAATGGTTCAAACAAATGTATGTATAAAGTAATGTTATGTTTAAGACTATGCCTGTGTACAACAAACCAAAACTAATTTATTTGTAACTATTTGGGCAGCTGTATATTACAGTAATGTCTTAATGGGAAATAAGCTGCTGGAGACTTTATTTAAGATGTTTTATAGTATTGTATGTTATAATGTTTTTGTAGATTCAATAAAAACAATGTTGAGATGTGACTGTTGCTGTTGATAGCTCTTTAATTTATATAAGAATGATAAATGATAACATATTTAGGCTAGACTCTTACAACTCTTACATAAAGATACTCTTACATAAAAAATACCTGTCTAGCTTGTAAAAGGACCATAGGCTGTGAAAATTATCAAACGGTACATAGGTTATTGATAACACATAGAGGAAGATATAGTTTCTTTTGGTGGATCATCTTTGAAAACAAAAACGTATCAAACTGTTTTAAATGTGCTGAAATGAAGAATAAAAGACAAACAAATAAGAAAATACATAAATTATCAGGGGGCATCCGGATTTGAACCGGAGACCTCTTGATCTGCAGTCAAATGCTCTACCACTGAGCTATACCCCCGCGTGGCGAAAGATGGGAAAATGTTTTGTATTTCAACGGGGCTCTGAATA
Source organism: Odontamblyopus lacepedii (assembly GCA_034769755.1). Lineage (NCBI taxonomy): Eukaryota > Metazoa > Chordata > Actinopteri > Gobiiformes > Gobiidae > Odontamblyopus > Odontamblyopus lacepedii. The sequence continues at coordinate 14,936,688 of CM068351.1, forward strand.
TGTAAACATAATAAAAATGTATATTAAAATACAGATATAAATACAGGTTCTTTTGTAGTTAATTACAGCAGTGTAATTTGTTGTCAAAGGCGCGTGTTTTTTCGCCTTTTTTGAAGCCTTACAATTATTATTCACTGGAGGAGGATGTAGTACGCATTTTGGCCACTAAATGGCATCACGGAGCAGCAGGTATTTTGGAGGGGAATAAGATTTACCTTATTTTTGTGACATGAATGGATAATTTTTCATTTAAATGGGCGTATATTACAAAAAATGGATTCTTATGAGCTTTGAGTCGTATTAGCATGTTGTTACTACATAAAAATCATACCCAGAGTTGTGTTTATTTCCTTCACACGTGTTTGAAAAGGCCTAATCCTGCATTATTATTATTAGTCTATTTACATCTCCAAAGACTGAATAAAGATACAGTCCATGGTTCCACCTTGTGATGTCTTGAAGCAGTACTGTATATATTTAAGTTAACAGTTATCGTTTAATTTAGGGCAGGCATGTCCAAACTGCAGCTCTCAGACCAATTGTTTTGACCCTCAGGGTTCCAGGTGAATTGGCCCATACCACCGCAGTAGTATGTTTTTGAAATCTACCTTGTTCAAGCAAATGTAGTGTGTCCTTTTGAGGGTCTAAGTATGAACAAAGGTCTGGATGGTCATTTAAACCTGTTATAAATGCACAGATTTGAATTACTCACTGTTTTGACCCTCAGTCTATGACCCTCGATCGGCCCTCACACTGTCCTGTGTTTTAATATGTGGCCCTTGATGAAAAAAGTTTGGTTAGGGTGACCAGATTTTCAAAATAAAAAACTGAGACACCCCCGGTTTGTGGTGGTTGGTACTAATAAAATTGTGAAAGGAGTGAGTAAGGATAATTCTTCTGTACTCGGCCAATTCATGACTAACATGTGAGTCAGTATAATCACATTTTCTTTGTGCTTTGGTAATTTTAAGCAGCTTTTCTGTATTTTACCAAAACAAATGACAATCTATAATCCTCCTTACTGTTGGCAGGTGTAAAATTGATCCAAAATAGAGACAACTGGGACATTTCTTGTATAAAACTGGGATAAATCACTAGTTTTGAATAAATCTGCTGGAACAGGGGACACAGGGCTCAAAACAGGGACTGTCCTGGTAAATAGGGACATCTGGTTACACTATTGCCTTTTGTTTAGCAGAGACTACCGCCCAAATAATTCTAGCGAAAGTGTATGGGGGAGCACTTCTTGTATTACCACATGACATCGCAAGGTGGAACAGTCTTTTCTGTTTAAGAGAAGAACTGATGTGTGCGTTAAACATGTGCAAATGAAACAAAACAAAATTCCAGGTATGTTTGTGAAACATTATAACACAGATCAGAAAATAGTATAATATGGGCCCTTTAACTATCTTACATACACATCTTACATGATAAAATATAGGCTTCTGTTTTTAGTTTTCTAGTTTGCCATGCCTGCAGTTCATCAGTTTATCAGAAAACTACAATGTGCTGGTCACTCTACAGGTTTTGGTAAACTAAAAGCGACAGACAGTCTCAGTGACCCTGGGTTTATGTGGGGGAAAAAAGTATTTAAACTTTTTAATCAAGTAAAGCTGCTTGTGTCCTTGTGTTTACATCAGTGCGCCAGGTTTTTAGATCACATCCTATAACAGGTCTAAACCAGGTCTAAACTAGGAATATAACAGAACTATTCCAGGTCTAAACCAGGAATATAACAGGACTATTCAAGGTCTAAACCGGGAATTTAACAGGACTATTCAAGGTCTAAACCGGGAATTTAACAGGACTATTCCAGGTCTAAACCAGGTCTAAACCAGGAATATAACAGAACTATTCCAGGTCTAAACCAGGAATATAACAGGACTATTCAAGGTCTAAACCGGGAATATAACAGGACTATTCCAGGTCTAAACCCGGAATATAACAGAACTATTCCAGGTCTAAACCAGGAATATAACAGGACTATTCCAGGTCTAAACCAGGAATATAACAGAACTATTCCAGGTCTAAACCAGGTCTAAACCAAGAATATAACAGGACTATTCCAGGTCTAAACCGGGAATATAACAGAACTATTCCAGGTCTAAACCGGGAATATAACAGGACTATTCCAGGTCTAAACTGGGAATATAACAGGACTATTCCAGGTCTAAACCAGGTCTAAACCAGGAATATAACAGAACTATTCCAGGTCTAAACCAGGAATATAACAGAACTATTCCAGGTCTAAACCAGGTCTAAACCAGGAATATAACAGGAATATTTGTAAGCTTCTGGTTCTTTAAGACACCTCAGAACAAAAACGTAGAAGGCGTGGAGCAGTTTCAAAAAGATCTTTATTCGGGCTACAACAGGATACAGGCCTTTATGGTGGGTCTTCCCTCCTCGTCTCTGAAAGGCCTCCTTCTGCGAGACCTCTTTTATAGTTAAACTCAAACATTATCCCACCTGTTGATGCATGCAGCTGCTATTCTATCCTTGTTGTTTATGTATAGATCCCATATGTTAAGCTTCTAGCTCACTATATAAGGTAACACACAAGTCTTTACAGAGCCATCTCACTTCTTTAAATAGCCCACTTCAAGGGTCACAAGGTCAACAGGTTAAACTCCATTTGTCAAAGGATCCATATGTTCAAGTTAAAATAGAATCAAAGCACCCATGTGTTTCCTTCAATCATTCCTTAATATTAACACAAGAAAATAATTCACAGTATCAAGAAAATAATTCACATATTCCAGGTCTAAACCGGGAATATAACAGGACTATTCCAGGTCTAAACCAGGAATATAACAGAACTATTCCAGGTCTAAACCAGGTCTAAACCAGGAATATAACAGAACTATTCCAGGTCTAAACCAGGAATATAACAGAACTATTCCAGGTCTAAACCAGGAATATAACAGGACTATTCAAGGTCTAAACCGGGAATATAACAGGACTATTCCAGGTCTAAACCCGGAATATAACAGAACTATTCCAGGTCTAAACCCGGAATATAACAGGACTATTCCAGGTCTAAACCAGGAATATAACAGAACTATTCCAGGTCTAAACCAGGTCTAAACCAGGAATATAACAGGACTATTCCAGGTCTAAACCGGGAATATAACAGAACTATTCCAGGTCTAAACCAGGTCTAAACCAGGAATATAACAGGACTATTCCAGGTCTAAACCAGGAATATAACAGAACTATTCCAGGTCTAAACCAGGTCTAAACCAAGAATATAACAGGACTATTCCAGGTCTAAACCGGGAATATAACAGAACTATTCCAGGTCTAAACCGGGAATATAACAGGACTATTCCAGGTCTAAACCGGGAATATAACAGAACTATTCCAGGTCTAAACCAGGAATATAACAGAACTATTCCAGGTCTAAACCAGGTCTAAACCAGGAATATAACAGGACTATTCCAGGTCTAAACCGGGAATATAACAGGACTATTCCAGGTCTAAACCAGGAATATAACAGAACTATTCCAGGTCTAAACCAGGTCTAAACCAGGAATATAACAGGACTATAACAGGTCTAAACCAGGTCTAAATTAGGAACATAACAGGACTATAACAGGTCTAAACCAAGAATATAACAGGTTTAAACCAGGTCTAAACTGGGACTATAACAGGACTATAACAGGTCTGAACCAAGTCTAAACCGGGAATATAACAGGACTATAACAGGACTAAATCAGGAATATAACAGGTCTAAATCAAGTATAAAACCAAAACTATAACAGGACTATTCCAGCTCTGAACCAGGTCTAAACCAGGTCTGTAACAGGATTATTCCAGGTCTAAACCAGGTCTAAAGGACAAAAAGTTGAGCAAATGAAGTGTAAATGAGGCAGATCTCACAATGGAAGTCTACAGCCACACTAACAAAAGATTAATAGTCTGAAAATATATTTGAACATGATCAGACTACTAAAAGCGACAGACATTCTCAGTGACCCTGGGTTTATGTGAAAAAGTATTTAACCTTTTTAATCAAGTAAAGCTGCTTGTGTCCTTGTGTTTACACCAGTGCGCCAGGTTTTCAGGTCACATCCTTTTTACAGCTCTAACCTCCACATGAAAATACCATTAGATAAGGCCTACTACTGGATGTCGTATTTCTATATTTATTTTATGAACCTGTCAACGTGTCGCCGCTCTGTGTTTCTTTCATGTTTTACGGCGCTTGCGTCCTGACGTAAATCAAAGTCATTTTAGGCTCGTGCCCCTCCTTAAAGACTTTTCCAACTTTGAGCAAGGGACACGCACAGATCCGATTTCCTTGTTTGACTTCACGCCACGGGACATTTTAGGTAAAAGTAGCCATCGTAAAACTTTATCAAATGGGAAAATCTGGATAAAATCATCAAGTCTTTAGTGACACCTGCTGGCATGAGGCAACATAACGAGGAACATTACATTAGACTACATTACATTAATAGTTATATTAAATACATCTGACCAAATACAAAGAAGAGGCTGTTTTAAATTAACATAAGATGCAAAATATTCCATAATAAGTACATTGTTTTCTCTTGTCTTTCAGTTTTTTAGGGTTTTTAAGTTCCATTTCTGTGCTGTACTTAGGGCTCCCGCTGTCATCTTAGTCCTTGATATTTTAGCCTGGAGGTATAATACTCCCTACAACTAGACTGTACTAGCCTGGAATAGACAACACTATCACTGAGATGCACTGGCTCAGCTTTTTCAGTTCCGATATCGATACTGTGACTTTAACTATCTGCCGATATCTGATACTAACTGTAGGGACAGAAAATGGCACTGATTTACTTAAAACACAGTTAACTTATTACACTAAAGATCAAACTGTGTTGTGCAACTGTTATTTATCCTTCAAATAACTACTGAACAGCTTTGTGTGAATAAAAGTTCAAACATTACGAGACGTTTTAAGCATTAATCAGCCGCTAAATAGTCTTATCACATTTATAATTTAAGGTCCAATTGTATATCAGCTCATGAAACCAATTTTTAATCAATATTGACCAGGATTTTCAAGGGTCATTTCATTATATTTGCCAACAAGAGAGTTACAATAAGTAGCTGGGCCTATGTGTTCATTGTTGGCCTATGCATGGCTTTCAGAATGATGAAACATTAGGTCCATAGCCATAGCAATTAACAATTCAACACTCAGCGTATATCTTTTTAATGAATAGTGCTCAAAATGTTGCATGTAACAGGAAGATGAAACCTGTTATTATAGTATTTTTAAAGGTGCACTGTGTAACTTTTCGGTTGGGTGTCCGTCACCTGCATGTTTCTATGGATACGTCATTGCATTGCCTAGAATGTTCCACAGTATAACAGTAAACAGCTCTGCCTTATGTTTATTCAATTACAGGTGGTTTTATAGCTCAAAAATCCCTAGAAAAACAGACATTCTGACTGAGCAGGACTGCCTCGCCACAGATCTGACCTGTAACTTGGTCTGGTTTGGTCACTGTGATGATAGAAAGGTTTAATGCCACACTGCGAAACATTCCAGACGAAGCAAGATCACCATAGACAAAAAGCATTTGACGGACAGAAAATGCACCTTTAACAAACCGAAATACTTGATTATTACTACTAATTGTGTCCTATGGAAAATATCTGGCTAAATTTTATCAAAAGGTTAAGTTGTTGGTTTTATTTTTGTGAAAACATGCCAGAAAGAGACCAGAGTCAGACCTAACCATCTCCTTCAGTAACCACACAGTCGCCAAGGATGAGTCACAAAGCGTGTTGATAGTGGGACAGTAGGCTAAGCCTTTACCGTTTGATATTTCAGGCACAAAATGTACAAAGTTAGCATCATAGTCTCTAATTTGACCTATGAAAATATATGGTCACTCCACAGTTAGTATTATTATGCAATCAGGATTCAAGCATACCAGGATTATCTCGTCATGTTGAAATCTATCATTGGGAGCGATTTGATTGAAACTTCTAATTTTTTGTTAAAACGGGGGTGCAATAAAAGCAGCAAAAATAGAACAAAATGCACATGGATTTCATTAAGTTTGACATGGGCCTGTGATGTCAAGATATCTTCTCAAAGACTCATAAAGAAGTAATCATATGTTATTCTCCCCGTAAAGAAATTGTCCTCTGCATTTGACCCATTGTTCAATGTCGTAAATGTAAATCAAGAAGCAATTCGTGAAGAAAAGCTGAAAAATATGTTGAAAATTACAGGAAGCAGAGAGTTCTATTTTACGGAGTCCAATATTGATGAATTTGGTCCAAAATTTGTCACAATTTACACAAGAAACACATTTTTTTCTATTTAAACGACTATTTAAACAAACTAAAGGTGCTTTCTTATCATTTATTTGCCAAATTATAATTTCTGTGTCCATTAGAGGAGTTTTGGTCCCGTGTAAAACATGGTTGCTTGGTAATTTGAAATAAAACAAAATAAATATTTAAGTCAGTTTAGCTTGACTAGATTTGTTTTTTTGCCATGTAAAAATGTATTCACTGAAAAATGCACTTAAATAAAGAACAGATACTTAAAATGTGTATTTAAATATTGGATTTGTATGTTTACTTGCACTTCGTACCTTCCACCACTGGTTGCAGGTCAGTTTCATACATTATCTGTATATTTTTCTATGCTCGTACTTTATGACGCTGTGAGAAAGCCTCCACCTGCTTGTACTGGATACAGCCCGATATGAACTGTTTATAAGAAAAGGCATTAATGGCTTTTGCAGCTGTGGGGCTCTCGCGGGCTTGTCTAGTCTATTTTTCGTTAAGTCTTTTTGGTGTCTATTTTCAAAGCTGATGAAATAAATGTGGTTTCGAGGAGTGGTCCATGCATAGCTGCAGTACTTGTAAAGATTCTGTCATTTGTGAAAAACAAGTACTTTTTAACATAACCACCACACATGAAACTGACAAATACAAGTTTGTTCAAGCCGAGCCACTCACACACCATGGGATGTTTTTCTCAAATACAGAAAAGTGCTTTGAAAGATTATATCCAAACATTATGGGGCAATTGTAAAAGAGCTAACTCGAAGCTGGGATTTGTTAGCATCATGACCGCTAAGTTTAATCTAAATGGTCATTTCCTTCACTGTTGTTGATATGTGGGTGGCACCATCGACGATTTCCAAGGTTTTCAAAATACAGAGAAATGAGAAACAAGATTAAGGAGCCTGTATTATGATGTTTTCTGATGTTAGAATGATGTGTCCTCATCGCAAACATACTTGGAGTTGTGTTTTGTTTCATTCACACATGTATAACACACAAACCCACACACAAAAAAAGTTCTTCTCTCAAACAGAAAACACTCTGTTCCACCTCGTGCGTCATGTGGTAATACAGGAAGTGCTCCACTGCGTTTTTAGGCAAGGCAGGTTTATTTGTACAGCACAATTCGTACACAAAGTAATTCACAGTGCTTTACAGAATAAGAAATACATTAAAATTACAATACAAACAAATCAAAACATAAATGATAAAATTAAAAAGAGAGAGACATTAAATTAGAATTAGAGAGAAGAGTGCGGAATGAAAAATGAAAACCTTTCAGTCAAATGCACAATTAAACAGAACCGTTTTTAGCCTGGATTTAAACAGAGCCAGAGTAGAGTCTGTCTCACATGTTCAGACTGTTCCAGGTTTTAGCTGCATGAATCTGAAACTGTGACTACCCAAGTTTAGTCCTGATTCTGGGACCAGTGGGAGGCTGATCCCTGAGGTCCTCAGAGTGCAGATGGTTCATGTGGCACTAACATGTCACAGATAGACTTTGGTGCTCGGCCATGGAGAGAATTGTACACATCTTTAAAATCTATTCTCTAAACTGTATACACCTTCACTAGAATCACTTGGATGATTTGAGTCCTAGAATTGCCCATTTTTACTGAACTAAAGGTAAAAGGAGCTGTTAATTTGAAAACTCCCACTACATGACATCACAAGGTGGACCAGAGCATTTTAAGCTTTGGAGATGTAAACAGATTCATTATAAAAGGTTAATCAAAACACATGAATGAAACAAAACACAACTCTGGGTATGTTTTTGATGAGGTAACACCATTATAACATGGTTTAAAGCTCACCAAAAATATTTTGTGTGATACAGGACTTTTAAACACTAGATACACTTAAAGATGTTTGAGTTCAGAAGGTGTTTTGTGCTACATGTAAAAGGTGTAATAATCATGTTTTCTGGTGGAGGGTTAGCCATCTGCGTGTCTTTGCCACAGTCTGGCATTAAACTGACCTCCAGAGCAAGTAACACCTCCAAGCCAAGTAACTAGTCAGATCTGTGGAATGCAGTTATGCAATTATTATATGATTCGTCATACAAAAGCAAAAACTGGTGTATAAAGCAAAAACTGGTGTATAAAGCAAAGAACAGTTCTGTTTAGTTTAATATGAGTCCATTTTAATTATAATGATACTTTGCAGTAACACCATGCTGGGGGTGTTCTGCCTGAATGTCTATGGTGGAATGTACCATGGTGAAACAATGCACAGATAATAATATAATAACTACCAAAAAGTTTTAAGACAGCCTGAAAACTCAAGAAAAAAATACAAAAATCATTTAAAAGTGCATATTTTCAAGAGTCTGTGATCAATACGAGTGTTCATGGTCCTGTTTAGGTGTTTGATTTTCAACAAAAAACATGTAATAATTGAAAAACTGTTGACTAATGCCAGCTAGCTTGTATACATTATACTACTGTACTGTAACTACTGTACAATATATGAGAGGGACTTATTTAACAGCACAAAATAGCTTTCCTTTCCTTGTAGTTCCAGCTAAATCAGATCTTTAATTATTGTCAGATTGTATTAAAACAAAGCTCAGATTAAAAGTCTAACTTGAGTAACAGAGCTTCAGACAGAGCAGAGCCTACAGTTAGCATCACCAGAGAATGCTGATGATGTATTATCTTTACTTTGGATTTTTAGATTTAGATTTTAACCTTAAGCCAGCAACATGTATCATAAGTAACGCATGCGATTAATCACAAAAAAATATCACACTAATGTTTTGTTTAGCGCAGATTAATCACAGTTTATTCTGAACGCTCCTCTATGGAAAGCGGGATGGTCCTGAAAGGTGGTGCAGGTTATTAGGTCAGTGATCAGGTCTGTTCATACATGGATGTGAAGACGACAGATGAGACTGTGACTGGTGCTCAGCGGCAAATTTCTCTTCAAAAAACAGCCCCACGGGACTTTAGATAAACTAAGGTAATTTGTAGATATTGCAGTGATGAACTCTCTTTCCACAGAAGCACAAGTTTAAAATACCAACTTAAAGCAAAACACGGGTTTTATTCAGCGGCAGTAACGACGCTACTTGTACCAACAACAAGCCGAGCACAACAAACAACGTTGGCAGAGTGAACCCACGGCAATGTTGTCAACAAAACTACGAACAATTTCTATCAGTTCATATCAAAAATGTCAATAAAATAACTTTTTGCTAATAAATTTGAAGAATATTTAACTGTGATTAATCATGATTAATCAAAATTCTAATGTGCGTTCTAATCTGATTTTTTTTTTTATTATGTTTGACAGCACTAATCATAAGACTTTATTTTCAAAAGGTTAATTTAAACAATGAATTATGGAAATCACATGAACACACTATATATAACCTACCATAGTGTTTTGGCAGTGCTCACAGGCTCACAGCTCACTTCCTGCTTCTTGTCCAATCAGCTCGTCTTTGTAATCACCATGGTGACGTCCAGCAGGCAGCTCTGAGGAGGAGAGAAAGGGTGTAGTTAGTGCGGTGAGTTTGGAGGAGTCTGGAAAAAAGGGGACTGTTTTCAAAAGTCGAGAAGCAGAGAGAGGAGACAGAGGAGAAGATCTATTATTTGATTTACAAATATTTTTTCTGTGTCAAAATGGGTTTTAAATTGATGCTTCTGCTCGCCTGGCTTCTCCAATCAGAGCTACCCGGGGTTATGCCAAAACAACTAACAAGTGAGTGTTATTTTAAATCATAAGTTTCTGCTATTATTTATCACTTTTACTAACAATATCTTCATTTTTGCATGGATGTTTAATTGTAAATGTAAAAACAGCATTGAGATTCTAACTAGATTTAACTAGTAGGTGTATCTTAGTTTCTCCCCCACTGCAGTGAAACTTGAATGCATGTTATAAAGCTGAAATGCTAAAAAATGTTGTTGCCTTTTTATACGCCTTTGTCTCATTCTGGGTTTAGGTTTAACAATAAAATCCAAGTTAGCAGGAATCTTTATGTAGCTGCAAATGAGCCGGCGGTGCCCTTTTTGTTTTATGCACCAAAGTGGTTGACCCAGTTTATTGTAAAGTGTAAAATAAAAATAAACTCTTCCTCAAAAATGCAGCCAAGTCTAAACAACAGCCCACAAACAGCCCATTTCAGGTTTAAAATTAGGTTGGGTCTCTGTGCAAGTCCAGCACTGGCTCTAAAAAGGGGTGTTCAGAGTTCAGGGGACAAAATTTGCATATAAAGAATTATATTAAATCATTAAACCAGGTCTTTATACAAGGACTGGGGTTTAAGTGGGATTAACACGCATCTAAATCAACCCAGAACTAAACCATGACTATACCAAGACCAGCCTTGGATAAACAAAAGGGCTACAGAAACCCATCATTAAGACAAGGCGTACGCTACCGAGGAAATGTAATTTATTTCCCTGACGTAGATTTGCTTTAGTCCTGTTGTAGTCCTGCTTTAGTCCTCCTCCAGTCAAGGTTTAGTCCCAGTTTAGTCCGAATGTTAGTGCTGTATGTTGGCAAGTGCGAATATATCCTAAAATTGGAAACCAAAACCAGAACTAAACGTGGACTAGACAAGGACTAACCCAGAACTAGAACAGGGCCAAACCAAGTCTACATCAGAAATAGCTGCGCTCAAACCAGGACGGAGCAGGTATAAGTGTGAACGTGCCCTAAATCAGAACCAAACCAGGACTAAACTAGGACTAAACAAAATCAAAACCAACAGAACCAAAAAGTAAACCAAGGACTTGACCTGTAAAGAACTAGATTAAGAAAAATATGGCTAATTAATCAAAACCAGGACTGACCCATGATTACACCAAGAAGACCAAACCAGGACTTAAAGAGTAGTAAATAAAACCATTATTACTTAAATCTAAACTACACATGTGTTTCAATGTATAGGTGCCATTTTGAGAACTGTGAATTAAATTGTTAATTGCACAGTTTTCAACTATTTTGAAACACGCGGATAACGAAAAAACAGAAACAAAAGTCACACACAAGCTCTTTCTCTTTTTCATCAATAATCAACTAGGTTTTATAGCATTAAAATCAATGTTATAATGTTGTTTCCTTATCACAAACAAACCTGGAGTTGTTTTGTTTCATTCACACGTTTAACACAAAATCCTGCACATTTAGACTTCCTAAATATTCTTATCAAATAGAAAACACTCTGTTCCACCTCCTGATGTCATGGTAATACAAGAAGTGCACCACTGTGTTTTTAAACTCCCTACACCTTAATGATTTGGGTGATCTGAGCCCCCTCTACTGACCTAAAGGTTAAAAAGGAGCTGTTAACTTCAAAACTTAGACAGACTAATAATGCAGGATAACTCAAACATGTGTGAATGAAACAAAACACAGGTCCAGGTATGTTTTTGAGTAGGTAACACCAGTAAAATGTGGCTTAACGCTCACAAGAGAAGACCAAGTGAAATGTGAAGGATAGAGCACCAAATTTTTTGCAACAGTTCTTAAGATAAGATAAGATAAAATAAAATAAACTTTATTGTCCCCAAGGGGAAATTTGTTTTGAGTTCTTAAATTGGTCTAAAAGGGACAGAACTGGGACTCAAACAAGACCAAACAAGTCTAAACCAGCACATCCTATGAGAAGTAAAGATGTTTTTAACCAACACTAGAGTATTGGACATGTGTTTCCTGGGTTCACTGACTGATGATATATGTCTTCTTGAGTACAGTCACCTTCTCCCTTCCATTCTTCTAAGGAAGTGCTCTGCTCCCGACTTTTGCAACATCTGGGTCGGTTGTCTTAATTCCCTTTGCCCTGTACTCCTGACGCTTCTTATCTGCGCTGTCAAATAATATTACAAACTGTATTTATCCAAGAGTTAAAAATGACCACAGCCCTCGGGGAGTTTGTGTAGCTTACATGATGTCAGGATCTAACATGAGCTCAATTATAAATCATCAACAGTGAAATCAGGGTTAAAGCTGCACTGTGGAACTTTTTGGTTGGGGGTCTGCCTAAAATGTTCCACAGAATGACTTTAAACAGCTCTACTTTATGTTTATTCAATGACAGGTGGTTTTATAGCTCAAAAATACCTAGAAAAACAGGCAATGTGACTGTGAGCGGGGTCGCCTCTCCACAGATCTAACCTGTAATGTGTTCTGGTTTGGTCTTCATGCAGATAGACAGGTTTAATGCCACACTGTGAAACATTCCAGACAAAACAATAATATCTCCCTGGAGGAAAGTATATATTTAATAGTTACACAATGCACCTTTAAACCCAATACCACAATATGGCAAAATTATTCTTTTTTTTTTCCTCAAATGAATCAGTTTTTTTTATTCTTTCCAAAGAAAATTAGTCAAACAAAACAAAACAGCTTTCAGTATTCTTTTCATTAACATAAACCAGACTTTTACTCAATGCCATCAACAAGAACATTTATCAAATCTCTTCTTGTATCTGCTCCAAGCCATATGTTTTTACTGACCTCACAATTAAAAAACTCAAAGATTATCATTGAGGATTTGAAATGACTGGATCACAGTTTGATTAAAATCTAATTCTTTGCAGAAGATACTTAAGTGGGACTAAATAATAATAGACCCCAGTGAATGTGGGCCAAGACAGATCCTGGAGGTCTTCTTGAACTGGACCAAACAAGGACTAAAGCAATAAAGTATAAGACTTTAAACATGTAACTTTTTGGTTGGGGGTTGGTCACCTGCTTGTTTCTGTGGATATGTTATTGCTCTGCCTGAAATGTTCCACAGTATGACATTAAACACCTCTACTTTACATTTATTCAGTTACATGTGCTTTTATAACTCAAAAATATATAGAAAAACATGCATTCTGACTGCGTTGCATCTCCACAGATCTGAGCTGTAACTTGCTCTGGTTTGGTCTCCATGAAGATAGAAAGGTTTAATACCATACTGTGGAACAAAAAAGTTACATAATGCACCTTTAAAAGAACTGGACGTATCCTGAAAGTGCCTTAACCTGCATCAACAGAACAGACGCCAGTTTCCTCATTCTCAGTATATAGATAATGACTGGAGGTGCTGGGGTGTAGATAGTGAACATTCAGATCAGAGAGAGTCCTTTTAGTTTAAAACATCTGGATTTGAGTATTGAAACTGGCAACACAAATAAGAGACTCATGTGAGAATCATTTCACTTTTTGATTAGATAATTACCTTGAGAACCAAAACACCCGATAAATAAGACATGCCTAATGTTTTTGTAATTAAGCAAAAGTTACACAAAATTGTAAAGAGATGCAAAATATAAAAATTACTACACAAGAGTGAGAAGACCACATCCTATAAAAATTGTAACTAACTGCACTAACTACATGTAATTGTTATCACAAAAAGTGTAAATTTCTACCACATGTTTATGGGTTTTAAAATCAAAGGTCCAATATTACACATGATTGACTCTTGTGATCTTAAAGCCATGTTTAGACTGTTGTTGCGTCATCACAAACATACCAGAAGTTTTGTTTTGTTTCATTCACACATTTTAAGGTATCCTTTATTATTAGTCTCACTACATCTCCAAACCCAAAATGCTCTGTTCCCCTTTGCGATGTCACGTAGTGGGAGTTTTCATGTTAACAGCTACCTATTACTTTTAGTTTAGTGCAGATTACTTTTAGTTTAGTGCAGATGGGCAATTCCAGAGCTGAAATGATCCAAATGCTTCTAGTGAAGTTGTGTGGAGTTTAAAAACACTTCCTGTACTACCACATGACATCACAAGGTTGAATAGAGTGTTATCTGTTTGAGAGTAGATTTCAACCTAAATCTGCAGGGCTTTGTGTGTTAAACATGTGCGAATGAAACAAAATAACTCCAGGTATGAAGCTGAAAAAACTGAGGCACTCAAAAAGTACTAAAAAGTTAAAGCCTTTAATTCTACATGGCAAATAAGGTTAAAATCATGCAGATGCGTTTCGGACCTCCGGCCTTCATGAGGGCAAACTTGAGATATATAAATGTTTGTTCTACTGATTGTGTCTGTAACATACCTGGTTTCTACCCAATTGTAAACTTAAAGAGCCCATATTACACTGTTGTCTGATCTACAGTATGTTATAATGTTTCCTCATCACAAACATACCTGGAGTTAAACTTTTGCAGGCAGGAGTGCTACTTGGATATGTAGAGAGGTTGTGCAAAATTGTCCTTTTCGTGGCTTTCAGTGTAGGGACCAGTCTCAGATACAAAGTTGAAAAACTGAGGCACTCAAAAAGTACGAAAAAGTTAAACAATACTTTAATACTACATGGCAAATAAGGTTAAAATCACACCAACGCATTTCAGCCTTCGTCAGGGCAAACTCGAGATGCTATCACAGTGCAAATTTAAAGTTAATAGGTGTAGGTCACATGTTCAAAGTGGGCTTGTCCACAGTGCCCTGGTGCATGATGGGACATGTAGGCAGAACGCATTTTAGTTGCCAGCTATGTAAGATTAACGTTAAATTTGCACTGTGATAGCATCCGGAGTTTGCCCTGATGAAGGCCGAAACACGTTGGAGTGATTTTAACCTTATTTGCCATGTAGACTTAAAGACTTTTAACTTTTTTGTACTTTTCGAGTGCCTCCGTTTTTTCAACTTTGTATCTGAGACTGGTCCCTACACTGAAGAGCACCAAAAGGACAATTTTGCACATCTCTACATATCCAAGTAGCACAAAAGTTTAACTCCAGGTATGTTTGTGATGAGGAAACATTATAACATACTGTAGATCAGAAAACAGTGTAATATGGGCTCTTTAAGTTTACAATTGGGTCAAAACCAAGTATGATACAGACACAATAAGTAGAACAAACATTTATATAATTATAACCAGCAGCACTAAGTTTGATGTAAATTTAAACCACGATGACGACAGACTCCAAATCAGAACAAGACCATAATTCTAGCGCAGCTCTGACTGTTCTTATCCATCTTGTCCAGTTGCATTATAAACTGCATTTATATCAGTGTTTAAAAATGACTCTGGTCCCAGGGGAGCAATGTACATTACCTCAGTCTGAATGTGAAAAAGTTGAGTCTCTGAGGAGAATATGATTTGTGTCCAACCCGCTGGCCTGTGTTTGGTCTCTTAGTCCCCTCCCGCTGACAGCTGAAAGTTAGAACAAGCGCAAAGATGAAGTGAAAAAGAAAAAGAGCATTTAAATTATGATATTTTGCAGGCAGGATGTTATTGTCTGTATGTTTGGTGATCACAAACCACACTTGAGTTCAGTTGATTTGAAAGTAGCAAGAGGCAAAAGGCAGCAGTCGCAGCCAAAAGATTTTATGAAGTCCAGTATCCCAAAATCTGTGCTATGTTTTCATCAAACCATAAACTACAGTGATATTTGACAAGAGAATTCCAGTTGATCTCCAATGAAGTGTGTCTTGTTTCACAATATTACAGTTTAATATCTTTATAAAGATATAAATCATGCAGCACCCTATGAACTAACATCAAGGACCATGTTGTCCACCCTCCTGTGGGCTCACCACCTGCAGAGGGGTTCATAGGGGAGGTCAGGTGCTATGAGTATTGGGCAGCAAACTGCCCCCGCGACCCAGCTGGATTAAGCGGGAGAAGATGGATGGATGGATGGATCTTTATAAAGGATTTTCCTCAGTGCTTCTCAAAACAAGCTGCAAATGAGTCCACAGAGAAAAGAGTATTCATTAAAGGTTCAATTCAATTCAATTCAGTTTTATTTCTATAGCCCAGAATCACAACAAGAGTTGCCCCAATGGGCTTCACAGTGAAAAACATGGAAACATGATCTAACATAGACATCAGCAAACATATTGTCCCATCCTCAGTCTCTCGATAAACACATGATCCTTCGTGCCAGAGAGCAAAAAACCCACTGGCAGGTGCAGTATGGGAAAATTCTCTCCAGACACTGTAGTCAACCAGCTGTAGCCATGCGGCACCTTCAGACCTGAGAGCTTTGAGGAACCAGTCACTTTATAGAGAGCAGGGTTCAAGGTTAACAACGTTTTCACCACTAGTCAAAACAAGTCAGTGTACGTTTTGTGGCAACGTAAAGTTATGGTTGTATTAAGAGAGAAGTGAAGAGGGAGCTGAGCTGAAAGACAAAGCTCTCGATTTACCTCAGTTTACGTTCCTACCCTCACCATGAGCTTTGGGTAATGACCAAAAGGATGAGATACAAGTGGTCAAAATGAGTTTCCTCCGCAGGGTGGCCGGGCACTCCCTTAGAGATAGGGTGAAGAGCTGTCACACAGGAGGAGCTTGGAGTAGAACTGCTGCTCCTCCACATCGAGAGGAGCAGCTGTGGTGGCTCGGGCATCTGTTCCGGATGCTTCCTGGCATGTCCCACCGGCTCCGAGGAAGACCCAGAGCACGCTGGAGGGACTATGTCTCTGGGCTGGCCTGGAAACGCCTCAGGGTCTCTCTAGAGGAGTTGGAGGAAGTGTCTGGGGTGAGGGAAGCCCCTGCTTAGACTGCTGCCCCCACAACCCGGCCCCGGATAAGTGCAAGAAATTGGATGGATGGTTGTATTAGGAAAGGCATGTGACATAAAAGCCAGTGTACTTCATGAGCAACGCATAGGCTTCTGTATTCTATATACAATGGTTCATCTTCATTTGGTCTTTTGGTAAATACAGTACTAACCCTTAGTCTTAGGCCTGTCATGATAATCACTATATCAACTTCAGTCTGTCAGTTTATGAAAGCCTGAACAATGTTTTTGGGACTCAACATTTATTATGTGTATATTTTCTTTGCAATAGTGGGGAGATTTTTGTCATTTTTTTGTACTATGATGAGATTTGAGCTGTAGTAGTTAGAATAATTAACTTCTATGGCTAATTATCCATAATAATAATAATGCCTTACACTTGTAATGCACTTTACAGACTTGTCAAAGCCTCTCAAAGCACTACACAGTCGTCATTATTCATTCACACCATACGCAGTGGTTGTAAGCTACTAATGGGGCAGACTCACACAAGAGAGGCTGCAAACCACCACCAATCACTCAGACACATTCCACTTTCACACAAGGCAATGTGGCTGAAGTGACTCGCCTAAGACCTTCAGGAGTCTGACCTCTGAGCCACTGTCGCCTCTGTAGCTAAATGGACCATGTGATGCTATTTTTGATCTATGTTAAATGTTGTTTCCTCATCAGAAACATACTTGGATTTGGGTTTTGTTGCTTTCACACGTTAAACTTGGCATATTTAGGCTTCTCTCAAACAGAAAACACTTTGTTCCACCTTGTTTCACTAGGTTTTTAAGACCCAGACACCTTCACTAGGATCATTTGGATAATTTCAGCTCAAGATTGGCCGTCTCTACTGCACTAAAGGTATAAGGTAACTGTTAACTTGTTAACATGAAAACCACCACTACATTAAAAACACATGACATCACAAGGTGGAACAGAGTGTTTTCTGTTTGAGAGAAGAACTCAGGGTAAATATACAGGATTTGTGTGTTAAACATGAGTGAATAGAACCAAACACAAATCCAGGAATATTTGTGATGAGGAAACAACATTATAACATAGACCAGAAAACAGTGTCATATGCTCCCTTTAATACAAAGAATACAAAAGTCACAACTCTTAGCAGTAAATCAAGTATTTTACAGAGGTTTTATCAGATTATGGGGTGGTTATGTTTATTTGTCCATCTGTTGTTTTAATACTTACACCAGTATAACCACATGGCTAGAGTAGCTCGTGAAAAACACTTTTCCAACATGGGGCCATATAAGGAATTTGAATTTGACAACTTTACATCTCGTAGATCATAACCTAAACGCCTCCTTTAGCCTATTTCAGTGCGTATATGCAACACCTGAAATATTCACATCTTAAACCAAACCAAAGGGGCCTTAAATCTCCATCTGCTGCACCTAAATGTACTTCCTGTTCAGAGTTATACTGTAATTGTCCATGTGGCTGATGTTATAGGGCCCATGCCAGTCCCAGCTCAGGAAGGGTGTGTCTGCATGCTGACCGCTCGGTGAAAAAAATATCCAAATGCAGTGTGGGCATCTGGGCATAGGTCATTTAGTGGGCAAAACATCTGCACCATTGCTTCCATTTAGCTGGGTGCGTGTCACCTTGGCAGTGATGGGAAGAATACGTTGAGAATGTATTTAGTTACAGAATGCTGAACACCTGAATTAAATTGTTTTTGTAATATGTTCTGATACATGCTCCAATCAGAGGACTATATTCTGAATACTTGGGATACTTTTACACCAAGCTGCATTAAATTATAAACATAAACGTAAAAACATCACGTATAAGTGTAATCCCTTACTCGTCCAGGTAGGATCCATAGCAAAAGAAAAAATGTATTCTGAAAAAATAGTTTAAACTAAAAATCAATGTCACTGTAAAAATCTGCATGGTCCAATCAGAGCACTGAATTCTGACAACTTGGGACACGTTTACACTGAGCTGCGTTATATTATAGTGTAAAAACATGGCATATAATTACAAAGAACTTTATTTTTCTTGTTATAAAACATGTAAAAACATTATATATGTGTGTAATCCCTCAGCTGTCCAGGTAGGATCCATAGCAAAAGTAAAATTGAATTCTGAAAATTTACAGAAACTAAACTAAACTAAAAAGGATCAAATGTAACTGTAAAAGGCACTTGGTCCAATCAGAGGACTGTATTCTGATGACATGGGACACTTTTACACTGAGCTGCATTATATTGTAGTGTAAAAACATGACATATAATTACAAACAACTTTATTTTTGTTTTTATGTTAAATTACATCTTAGAAATGAAAAATCACACATGCATTCACCACAAGAGCTGTGTTTTACAGTTTCTCTCACTAATTATGTACAGTTCAAAGCCAAAATTGCATGGCAAAGTACCAGCATGTACTCCTTTTAATTTAGGAACGCGACCAAATGAAAGAGCAACTGTGCCAGAACACAGGTACTCAAAATTAGTATTCAGATTACGTGTTTTCTGTTCATGTATTCACTTCTCAACGTGGAAATCATTTGCTTTAATTTAACTGGGTGCGTGTCACGTTGGTCACCATATGACTCTTTGCAGTTCTGTCGGAACTATTTTCTATTAAATATTTGGCTTCAATCTAAAAGACCAAAAATATTGTTTGTGACGAATTTTGCTGTAATCAAGTGACATTTGGCACTACAAGAAAACGCTGTGGCTTGTTTAGTCCAAACAAAAACACAAAACAATTCGACCCTTAAATATTTTTCAGACATCTCAACATTTGTAATCAAGGGCTTGGTGTCCAGCCTAAACAGAGATGGTTTGATCTGTCCATGTGGCAAATCAGTTATTACAAGATTAAAAGTACAAACTATTAGAAGCAATCTACTGCAATCTATTACAGTGTTTCCCATTAATAGAGGAGACTATGGTGGTTCCCCACAGCATTGCCTGATGATCGAAATTAAACAGCAATAAATATAAGACTTTTTGGTTGTTGTGTTATCATAAATATAAGTAAATCTATTTAATCTTTAATCCAGTCCAGTATTGATTAAAGGGGAACTCCGGCACGTTTGAAGCTTAAGTCCATTGCTAGAGGTGGTTGAATACTGTCACAAGCCAAAAAACAGCACAGATCAGTGTTGCAAACTAGTGTAGTGATCGGGGCAAGTTCTTAACTTCCATGTAAAACGCCAATTTGCTTCACACTGAAGAAGCTGAACATCACTTTAACCCATCTTACAACAGCCACGAGTCTAACAAACAAAACGCTCTGCCTGGTTCACTCATTAGTGTCTGGAAACGTTAGAAAACAACTTTATAAGCAGCCTTAGCATTAGCTTGTTGATTTCCCACTGTGCATGTGAAAGCCCAAAAGACTCAATTGCTGACTCCAGCGGCAGCGAGAGGCTCGAGCCACCAGATGCAACAAGTTGTTGAAAGAAAATGGTTTAGAAATGTATTTTTTAGCGTTTTCCAAAAAATATAATTCACTTGTAAACAAATGGAATTAGAAATGACATCGGCAATCGAGTCTTTTGGGCTTTTACATGCGCAGTGGGAAATAAACAGAGGGAAGTGTAAGGCTGCTTATAAAGTTGTCCATATTGTTTGTGCATTGTCAAAATTCCCCAAAAGGTAAGACTGTCCCGATAATTAAGGTATCATCATCGTTTATTTATCGTAATTTATTTTGGGGCTCAGTTTTTATGGTGTGTACAATTTCTTTACAATGACAGGGAGATTTTTGCCATTTTTATGTGATAATGTGAAATTTGAGCTGTAGAGGGTAGAATAAATAACTTCTATGGTTAATTTTTAGTTCTAATTTTGTGATCTAACAATGTAGGAATGTGAGTGGTAGTGGAGCTGAAAAAGTCAGAGGCATCTTAGTGTACATATCATTAAAAATCTTTTATTAAGACATGGACCACACTGGACCCCACTGATGCACTCACTTATCTCCTGTTTTTATAGACCCTTTAAAATCCGGTGTCATCAGAATGTTTACAGTTTTGGCATAGAGGCAACTGGAGGCAAAGTGTAGAAGACATAATATATTTTCAATGATTAACTAATTAACAGATATAAATGGTTTTACAGCATTATAATAAAAAATAAACAACAATTTTAAATTTCCATTAGTTAATTTGCTTCTCTGATAAAGGTGCATTGTGTAACTTTTCTGGTAGGTGGTCTGTCAAAAGCTTTTCTCCATGGAGATGTTATTGCTTTGTCTGGAATGTTTCACAGTATGGCATTAATCCTTTCATCATGGAGACCAAGCCAGACAAAATTACATGTCAGCTCTGAGGAGAGACGACCCCGCTCACAGTATGCCTGTTTTTCTAGGTATTTTTGAGCTATAAAACCACTTGTGATTTCATAAACGTAAGGCAGAGCTGTTTAATGTGGAACATTACAGGCAGAGCACTGACATATCCAAAGAAACAAGGAGGTGATGGATTCCCAACCAAAAATTACATAGTGCACCTGGATGGAAAAATAAAAAAAATCTAACCTCAAAATTTTACTTGAGCTTCACAAAAAGTATAATTTATGATAAAATGTGAAATATATTAGTAAATAAATGTGACAAGCTGTAATGGGCTCAACATTTCTGTAAGGATTTGTCCTATAAATCTGCTGTCTTCTTTGGTCAAAATGCTTAGTGTCTCATAATCTCTTAAATAAACAAATAATAAAACACCACTTTAAATGGTTTTAAATCAGGCTCTGATATCACTCACATGAGTCGGAGTGGTTTCCAATTCCAATTTATTTATTTATTTAATATTTATACAATATTTTACCAGGTAAGTCAATTGAGAACGGCTTCTCCAATTACAATTGTACTTGATTTTTCATTTTTTGTTATATTCTGTGATTAATCCCAGTTTTCCCAATAAAATCCCATTACATTCCACTTCACTTTTGCCTCCAGCTGAATCCATTCTGGACATTTTTCTTTACAGTTTTTAAAGGGTCAGCAGTCCCCAAACCTCAGAAGCAGAGGACATATTTTTATAACCTAGTGCAACTTCTTGGACCATTACGTCATTTTGACTTTCCCGATTTAAGGGCCACTTCCACAGAAATCACTTGCCTCATCTCACCCCATCCTAATTCAGTTATGTGTTTTGTTTTTTAGACTTAAAAGTATTAAACCCAAACCATGAAAACATCAATTCATGAGTCAAGTTTCTAGAAATCAGTCCAGACAACACAATTCCCATATCCAAGTGTAGCCAGATTTCAAATGTCTGTGTGACAGCAAAAAACCGGGGAAACTAAAATATAACACTCCTCCCTACTCTGTGTATTTCAACAAGCGCTCACAATCTTACCTCATAGATGCCATAAAAGGGTGGATGTGTGATCGGCCTCAATCTACTTTTCAAGTTTGAGTTGCTACAGATTCCTTGACACATAACTAATTAATTGGGTGGAGAAAGTAACAGCGCAATGAAGTGACATCTGTTAAAGGACTCATATTAGGCTATTTTCTGGCCTATTATGTTGTTTCATCATCGAAAACATGTCTGGAGCTCAGCTCATGAATTGTCAATCTCTGTTGAGCTAAAGGTAAAACGCAGCAACTTGAAAACAACCACTTCATGACATCACAAGGTGGAACAGACCATTTTGATCTTTGGAAATGTAGACAAACTAATAATAAAGGGTTATTCAAACATGTGTGAATGGAGCAAGCAACTCCAAGTATGTTTTTGAAGTGACTAAAAGTTCACATGAATCAATTTTTTCTGACATATAGACATTTATTTTACTGGTGTTATTGCTAAAAAACAACCTTGAAAAACATGGATTGTTATTGTGAACTTGGAAGTTTAATGTCATACTGTGGAATATATCAAGAAAAGCTGTGCCATCTCCATGGAGATAAGCTTGACTAAAAAACTTCCATAGTGAACCTTTAACTATAGTTGAGTTCTGAGATAAAACATTTTAGTCAGATCTTTTCTACTTAGTCCTTGGATGTTTTTAGCTCTGAGTTGGTCTGTTTTGGTCATGGATATCTTCAGCTGCTTGAATATAGTACATTTTATTTAATTAGTACAGGTTCATCCATCCATCCATCCATCTTCTCCCGCTTAATCCGGCTGGGTCGCGGGGGCAGCGTGCTGCCCAATACTCATAGCACCTGACCCCCCCTATGAACCCCTCTGCAGGTGGTGAGCCCACAGGAGGGTGGACAACATGGTCCTTGATGTTAGTTCATAGTACAGGTTGTTCTTTTAAAAACGTAAAAACATGCATCAAGAACAGATCTTTTAAGGTCGGCCATAACTATTCTAATAATATCATTGCCAAAATATTGGAAACATTTGACTGTTGTCTTATTGTTAATGCGTGCGGTTGGTTCAGGTCACTAATTAAATTGTGAACCCCCACTGAGATTTCAAATAAGACTCACAAAGTATTGTCCCACGTAGTCTGGGCTCTCAGAGTTTAGCAGGGGACATGGTAACTGAACCAATCTTCACCAAATAAAAGACTTAAAATAAAAAAACACACACAAAAGAAAGAAAACAGTCTGAGAAACTCCAACTGTGGCCAAGTGCTACAAGTCATTTCAATCAAATGTTTTATATTGTTTTCTAGCAAATGTTCTGAGTTAGGCACAAGGTTCCCCTTGTACTTCAAAACAGACATAAAACTGTGTACTGTGACTAATACGGCAAAGCAGATCTTATCTTTGGGGTATTTAATGTGCATTAATCTTGTTAAAATCATTTCCAATCACTCAAAGTAGATTAACACCTTTGTAACCTCACCTCCTATTAAAATCAATAATTTACTAACTCAGTCAAGGTCAGCGTTGAAAAATGTTTGGCTCTCTAACCCATAAAAAGGAACACATTGCACAAGTCAGAGCTTTAATTTGTGTATTTGACATCCAGAGTTTTTAAACAAGTGGTTTTGATAAGTTTATTAGGGTGTAGTCTACCAAGCCCTTAGAAGACAGTGTTTGTATAAAAAAATAAAAACCATAGCCAAAAATGGAGCACCAGTGTCTAGTTAAATTAACATCAGCTACATTTCAACAGGTCTACAGGGAACAGAACTAATAAAACACTCCAGGGTCTAAACAGGTGTAGGAAGTGAAACATGAGCAGCCAATTGATAAGCTACTTCATGGGAACGTCACACTGGGACTGTACTCTATTAGGGGAATGTTCAGCAGTTACTATGGTGACAATGATTAGGAAACAAAGGTTTTAAGGTAGAAAAAAAACTGAAGAAAAAAATAATACAAAATGGATTTAAACATTTCCAGAAGCCTGTGAGCAATACAAGTGTTCATTGTCCTGCTTTGGGTGTTTGAGCTTCTACAAAAAGGCACTATAGCTTGTGCTTTTATGTGTGAGAGACTTGATTGTGTTAAAAAAACAACAACTCATCTTTATTTCTAGAGCACTTTAAAAACCAAAGTGCTGCATACAGGTAACAGTGACAGGTGCAGGTAAAAATGCAATACAAATTCAGGTAAAAAGTCAAACCTCAAACTATTAAAAGCAAAGGAAAAAATGTGTTTTTATGAGGGACTTAAAAACAGGCAGTGTTCAGGAAACTTCACAATTGGCTTCACACCCAGGGCCAGTTGAGAACATCAGCTGCAAAGTACTAGGCTATCAATTTGCATCAGGTGTGGATTAAGGACTTTAGCCGTCGCATTATTTAGCTAACAGTGTGTAAGTAAATAAAGTACAATTCTGATCATGTGTTCACTAGTGAAGAAATGTTTGAGCGCTGGCATCAACACAGGACCATGAGGAGGTCTTGCAAATTAGCCACACTCAAGTTTCCTCTGCTCAGTTTGCGGACATGTCCCGGCAGAACACACCGGAGCAGCAGAGACGAACTCTTCGCGGCAGACAAACTGACCACGGCGTCGTTTCACGGTGTTTCTGGCCGGGAACTGAGCGTTACGGAGTGACTCTTAGACTTTTTTTACGCCCTCTAAAATACATCCGCACCATCTGTGTAAATCCTCCCGTAGCTTGCTGAAAGTCCAAGAAAAAACAGCAAACGTTCAGTACAGGAGGAGACATATAATTAGGGTTAGAAACATCACTCCGCGAAAATAAACCGCCAACGCGGGTTTATATAGCATACGTGACGTCAGGGCTACGCAACGTGCAGTAAAGCGACAGAAAGTGTCGCAATGGTATTTCCGCGGTAACGTCTAGGTAATTTGTAAAATGGATAAATAAATGAGGTGAAAATACACAAAAACAACATATTTAGTAATTAATCAGCAACCAGATCAGTTCAAATCAGTTTCAATATGCCGTAGTTTTGAGTAGCCTACTATTAGCTGTGTAGGATAACTTTTATTGGATTCAATTTGTCAATAAATAAATAATTAGCATAGGCTTCCTGGTAGGCCATTGAGGTAAGTGTTGTGAATTGTGTGAGGTAAGTGAAGAGTATATTACAATTCATACTTTTACTTGACATAAAACAACTAAAATACCTTTGTAATAAGTTCACTTATCATAAGCACTCACAAGCACTTTTGCATTTCTAGTTCCTGTTGTTGCTAGCATCAACAAACTCAGTGGTCTGAACTCCACTGGATCATATTTTTTGCCAAACTGTCACTTACAACATCACCACTATAACACCAAAACCTACCTACCTCAGAGTGCTTATTAAACATGAATTATTCTGTTTGTAGAATAAGAAACTATGCCATTGTTTCTCTTATCTTTTTTCAAGAAATGACACAAACCAATCCAAGATAAATTTCTTTGAGTGCTGCGCCACAACATAATATTATACTTGAAAAATGTTTGTTTACACTTGTTTGACGACAAATAACTGTGGGTTTCTTGCAAATTTAAAATCTGTTATGACTTTTCCAATGTGATTTATTTGGTGCAGGCGATTTCTACACAGTGATTTCCAGCCAACACGGAAAGTCAAAAAGAGGTGACGCTATTGTTGACACTGCCGTGAGTTCACGTGGTGGACATCCCAGGAAAAACAGAGCAGTGTTGGGCCCTGGCGTAACCATTGAGACATTGCCAAACAATATGACACGTATAGTGGTAAGGCTGTATACCTTTATTTTGTATGACTATAATTATTCAAGGCATTAACTGTATTTTGAGTTTAATATGTTTAAACACTGCTCACATATGGAAAACTCACTTATATAAGTACGTGACAAGGTATAATTTAGTGGATTTTAATATCTGTCTGTTCTGCTGGGAGAGTACAATTATAACTGTTGGGGTTTTTTTTGTCTCGTAGGAGGATTCTGGGAAATATTACACGTGGAGAAGTTTTGGCCCAAATGACCAACACACACGGGACCTTTGGGTGGACATGAATGACCTCAGGCATGGCCAAGTTAGAGTCCATGGCATCCTCTCAAATGCACACAAACAAGCGGCGGTACGATTATAATGTATTTTTATTAATAACTTTTCTTTTTACGATGTATTGATCTGTAAAAGAGAAGTAGCAATTAAACGAGTGGCCACCAGGTATCAAAAATTTGGTTTCCCGCCAGATTGAAACTTTGTCTAGACTATTTCAGGACTAAATTAAGACTAAACTAGGTCTATATTAGGACTAAACAACTGTTACAAGATAATACCCAAGAACCAAATGAAGGAGAACAAAAATATGAATAACTTTACTCAAAATCAAGCAAACACTAAAACTACAGAGTCAATATCACCTGAAAGAGAACGTTGAATTAATCAGATTATTGGAAAAATCATTCAGTAATTTTATTATTGATAAATGTTGTCTATATTTCTGCTCCTCACATTCACTGATTTACAGGACTATTGTTAGTTGGAGCCCTAACTACAACCATGATGTCTAGTTTGGTGCATTTACATTTGATTTAAATTGCAAATCAAATATTTTTTTCATAGTAACGTAACTATAATCTAGTTAGATCTAGTCAAATCAAGTTACTGTAGATCTAATTTACATTGCAACAAACAACCCTTAAAGTTTGTGATTCGTTAACCCTGCCAAAACATGACATCCTGCATGTAGATAATATCTGGTGACAGCACATGCAAACAGAGCTTATGAATCAGACTTTTAAACAATCACGCCAAAGTCCTACTCCTCCAGCCCATGTTTGTAATGTTTCTAAAGTAAAGCCAAATAAATTATCTACAGCCTGCAGACGAGGTCCAGCATCCTGCCCTGTTTGGACCTCTTCTGTGTAATAAAAGTGGATTTGCGGATATCTAACTAACTATACAGCTGGGTGCAGTAAATACTAGTATATTCAAATAAGGCCCATTTAAATAACAATCAACATCAGTTAACAATAAAACATTACATTTAAATAGTTAACTTTCTCAGCTTTGTGTTATATGGCATTTTAAGAATGGCTGATCATTCAAAAGTTTTTATTTGGCATTGTTAATTATAATGGAAACAGTGCTAATTGTCTTGGAAGACAGAGTAGAAAGACCCATTATGTTGTAAAACCCATATTGTGCTTGAAGAACAAACTTATAAAATGATTTACTGTTTTGATCTTTGATAGTGAAAATTCCTATTCAGATATTTTATTTCTTTTATCTAGAGGGTGGTCCTGTCGTTTGATTTTCCCTTTTACGGTCATTTCCTGAGGCAGATCACCGTAGCAACAGGCGGTAGGTTCCTTGATGACAGATGACAGATGTTGGAACCTTTCTGATGTTTATTACAGATCTGTGCTCAAATTTAACAATTTAACAAGTCATGCATGAGGAAAACACAAAACTATGCATATTAAATGTACCCTTTAGATGGGGAAACAATTTTTTTTATCTATTTTATGCTTTTATCTTAAAATCTGAAAATTGATGACTCTGTTCCAAGGCCTATAACAGTTATTGTAGTAAGAACAGTTTGTGAGAGGTGTAGGCCTATGTACAGCGCTTGGCAAATTTATTAGACCACCATCCAGTGTTGCTGCCATACGTAATTTAACAGTATTTCTGTTTACTATCCATCACAAATCTGTTTTTCTATCTTTTAATGTTTCTATAATGGTTAATCTGCCAGTATATGCAAGATCTTTCTATCAAAACAGTATATTTAGTGCTGAAATAGAGCAATTGTTTCTATCTATACATTTTCAAGTTCAATGTTTTCCAAAAATTACACCAAAATTTCATCCAAACAACTATTTGGAACTTAATAACAAAAGAGACTTTGCAAAACTACATAAAAACAATAGAGAAAGAATGCAGCTGTTATCTGCGCCAAACATGGTCACACAAAATATTCACATTTTTGGTTATTATTTGTCAACAATGACTATTTTGTTATTTTAATTGGTCATTTTATTAATTAATTAATGAAATTGTTAATTTGAAACCAGTTTTTGATAGACTACAAAGTTATTTATGTTTTCTTGTTTTCATGACAGGTGGTCTAATAAATTTGTGAAGCACTGTTTTTGGTGTTTATGATGATGGTTTTGTGCTTGTGGGGAACCACAATAACAAATAACATGAAAGCGGTGTTTTAATCCATGTTTAAATGTACAGGTTTTATCTTTGTGGGGGACATTACGCACCGCATGCTGACCACAACCCAGTATATCGCTCCTCTGATGGCGAATTTTGACCCCAGCTTCTCCAAAGAGTCCACTGTACAATATCTCGACAATGGTAAAGTTCAGTAAATTCACTGATACTTTGCAGCTGATGTTGTCAACATTCCCTGGGGGTGTGAAGCTAACTGGAAGCACTACTCTGTCTGAAGCTCTGTAACTCAAATTAGACTTAATCTGAGCTTAATCTGAACACAATCTGACCAGAAAAAAACACCTAAACATGGTCGTATTGATCACAGGCTCCTGAAAATGTGCTGTTTAAATTTGTTTTCAGACAGTCTTAAAGCTTTATTTGTGTGTTTGCTCATGTGTGCATTGTGTCACCATGGTAACTGATGAACATTCCAGCAATAGACATACATGTAGAATCCCCAGAGTGTGCTATTTCTGCAAAGTATCAACAGATTCATGTTTCAGCTGAAGTGGAGTACATGTTTGATGCTTTGGTCTTCTGCAGGTGAGATGTTTGTGGTCCAGTGGGGAAAAGTGAGACTCCAGGGCAGGGAGAAAGATGGTGCATTCACTTTCCAGGCCGCTCTTCACAAATCAGGAACCATCTCATTCAGCTACAAAGACGTAAGGCCCATTGCTTTATAGATTTTATTTTTCCTGTTGTGAAAGAGCGCATATATTTTCTGATCTGTGTTGTAATGTTGTTTCCTCATCACTAACACACCAGGTGGTTTATTTTGTTTCACAAAACACAAACACAAAAATTCTGCATATTTTGCCTTTGCTTTTCCCTAAAACACTCTGTCCCACCTTGATGCCAGATGGTAATACAGGAAGGGCTTTACTGTGTTTTCAAACTCCATACACCTTCATTAGAATCACTTGGGTAATTTCAGCCCTGGAACTGCAAATTTCTGAACTAAAGGTAAAAGGTAACTTGTTAATTTGAAACCTGCCATACTACATGACATCATAAAGTGGAACAGAATATTTTGAACTTTGGAGATGTAGACTAATTGTTATAAAGCGCAAATCTCCAAAAGCAGAGGTTTTATTTTACAGATGGGTATGGACCAGGTAGGTATAAAAGTCCAGGAAAAACAGCTAATCATTCAAAAAAACAAGCTCTTCAGACTATGAGCCATGAGCTAATTACCAATATGGATAAAATGATGAACTGGCAGGGAGTGGAGGAAGAACCAGGCTTATATAGGCAGCGGTTGATGGAACATGGATCTTAGGTATATGATGATGGAGAAACTGCAGTTGGTGTTGCTTAGGTGACTCCTAATGGCACTAAAGCTGACACTAGTGATACTAAAGGTTACTCAAACGTGTGAATGAATTCCATTATAACACAAGAACCAATTTTGTGTGATATAGGACTTTTAAGATGAAAGCATCAAGTTATTAAAATGGTTATAGCTATACAGGAGTTTTACTGACATTTTAGTACAATTTTTTTATTGTGAAATGTTCAAACTTCCTATTATATTAACATTTTGAGTGCTTTGTCATTTTGAGTATCTGTCCCATCAGATCTAATTTGTTTTAAATGGTTAATTGCTCTGACAGCAGTTCTAGGTTCTCATCTCATCTCATTCTGGAACCCATGGATAGCTCATAAATGTACAAAAAATACCATTTAAATATATCCTTTTAATATGTTTTCAATTAAGGCTCTCATTGCATTACTTTTAAGGAAATAAGATGGGATTTACAAGCTGAGCAGTAAAGTTAATGTAATTATTGTGACCAGGAAAAGGGACAAATTGAGTTGCTTAAAACCCGCAAATGGCCAGGCCCAGTTGGCTAATATTATTTTGAAATCCTACTTTCCACATTCACTGTATATAATAAGTTTTGTCTTCGTTAGATACCTCTGTCCTTAAATAAGATTGGCTCTGCGGACCATCCCGTAAAGGCGGGGCTGTCCGACGCCTTCATGGTCACCTCATCAGCGGCTCCAGCTCCAGGTCAGTGTCACGTAACAGACATTTGGAAAATAGATGTTCAAGACAATAAAACATTTTAGACAAAAGTTTAGTTTATAATAGATTAAAATAGCCTCAGTCATCTGGATTTGTCTAGGGGTGTGTTCAGACTGGTCCTGATTTGGTCCTGACTTGAGCCCACTTTGGTCTTGCAGCTTGCTGTAGACTTGGTTTGGTTCATGTCTAGTCCAGGTTTAGTTTTTAGGTTTTGTCCCAGTTTATATGGTCTATCTGCAAGTGTGAATTTACCCTATATGAACCTCAATCTGGATTAATCTAGAGGTGCTATGACACATTTAGTTCTAGGTGTAATAGTATTATCTTAATTCATATTTTGAAATCTGTATGTAGCACCACATCTGCAGAAAAAGAGAGACCAGTTGTTGAACATGGTGGGACATCATTTACATTATATGACAACCCAGAAACCCAGTACATTCTTCAGTCTTCAAAAAAATGTGTTTTTTCTATACAATTCATGAAGCATCAATGAAAAAGTGAAACATTCTCTACATAAGTGGCTGTGTACGGCAACAGAAGAGGGACAGGTGCTCACTATAGCTACAAGTTTCTCTAAACTTACAACATCTTCAAGCTAAAGTGCCAGTCTGTATCTGAAGAATTGCTGTCCCAATAAGAGGAAGTAAGACCAGTATTGTGTAAAATAGACCTGGCAGTTCATGGGCAACGGTTGACTCCATAAATAGCTTCAGCTCTGTCACAATTTAATCTTTTCTTGTTAAGACTAAAATATTAAATGCTTATTTATTTAATGTTTTGTGTGTTACAGATCAAAAACAGACTATTTATGAATACCACAGAGTAACAGTCGAGCCATCTAAAATTAAAAACAACTCTGCTATTGAATTTACTGCACTTCCAAGTAAGTATATAGACCAAAACAGGCCCATGTGTACACAACAGGATCAACAAATGACTCTGGTGTTCACTACATTTTCATATTTCCAGCATGTTTGCAACACAACAGTTGTGACCTTTGCCACTCTGCCAATGAGTCCTTGGGTTGTAGCTGGTGTCATATTCTCCAGAGGTAATTTAGACATTTTCAAATGGTCTAAATATAATTAATGTTTTTTAATTTTCTAATTTTGTGTATTCAGGTGCTCCGATGGCATGGACAGACACAGGCAGGAGTGGTTGGACTATGCTTGTTTCGAAGAGGTAATATTAAAGTTATGTTAAAGGTGCACTGTGTAACTTTACTTGTGGAGAGTCCGTTGCGTCCTCGTCTCCATGGAGATATTGTTGCTTTGTCCAGAATGATCCCCAGTATTGCATTATTAAACATGTCTATGTCCATGGAGACAAAAAAGTGACACTACCAGGCCAAGTTATGCATGAGAGAGAAAAAATATGTTTTTAAGCAACAAAAACACCTGTAATTGAATAAATGCTAGATAGAAAAGTTTAATGCTACTGTAGAACATTTCAGGCAAAGCAATAATACCTCTATGAAAAAAAAATCTGATGACAGACCTTCCACCAGAAAAGTAACACAAAGCACATAAAAAATGAAGTAACACATTTATTATCTAATTTATGACCTGTGTTTTATTGCTTTATCTGTTACAGAGTGAAGATTTCACCTGTGAAGATTATTTCAGAGATGAAACCTCCATCGACCCCTCGGTGACCTCAGAGAGTGCAGGCAAAAGTGGGGTGACGACTCTGCAAAATGGCTGCAAGAAAAACGGTAACAAATTGTTTATTATGGACCCCAAAAAGATACTTATATGTTTGAATGATTTGAATGTGATTTTATATTTACTTTTAGGACCCTCAGATGGGACAAAAAAGATATTTAAAACCGGAAATGGTAAGTTTTGGAGGTTTATTTGCAGCTGTTTAAATGTACATATCATATATTGTTAAATACATTTAAAGGGCTCATATTGCATTATTTTCTGATTGATCTATATTATAATGTTGTTTCCTCATCAAAAACATACCTGGAGTTGTTTTTTGTTTCATTCACACGTTTAATGCACAAACCCTGCATATTTAGGCTGAGTTCTTCTCTCAAATAGAAAAAACTCCTTGTGATGTCATGTGATAATACAGTAATACAGTTTTCCAATATGTTTTGAAACTCCACACACCTTCACCTGGTTTAAGATTATTTCAGCCCTGGTTTTCAAATCAACAGCTTTTAATGAATAAAAGGTAAAAGGAGCTGTTAACTTGAAAACTACCACAACATGACATCACAAGGTAGAATAGAGCATTTGGGCTTTGGAGATGTAGATAGACTAATAATAAAGTGTTACTCAAACATGTGATTGAAACAAAACACAACTCCAGGTCTGTTTTTGATGAGGTAGCAACATTATAACATGACTTACAGCTCACAAGAGTCCATTTTGCGTAATAATTATTTGTACAATGGGGCATAGTCATGCTTGTACTGGGTAACAATTTGCACCACTCGGACATTGTGTACACACATATTTTCTTTGCATTTTCAGAAATAAAAACTGACTCTTCATCCAAGAAGAAGGACCAGCCTAATTTGGCTGTGATCGCTGGTATCATTGTGGCTTTGGTGTTGATTTTGTCCCTGGTTGTTGTAGCCGTTTTCATCAATTGCTATCCAGCCGTTTCCTCACCACTTTACCACATTCAGGTATAAACTCTTAATATAACATGGTTTCATTCATGATAAATATTACCTAAAGTGTGTGTTACTTTTTGGTATTGTAGCGGAGAAACAATTACTGGCCAGCACTGAAGTTTCAGAACCAAAAACCAGGCTATACGGAGATGGAGGGAGATGGAAATGAGAAGTTTTCTATTGTAGAAGCTGGACCTTATTGAAACCAAAAAAACCTCCAAAAAAACAGGAAACTTCAGTTGCACAAAGCACAAGACTCAAGAGGTCATTGACTTAAATTTTGGACGATTGCGTCACATGCTATCAAACTTGTACCACTTGTATTTTGTTCAATTCTAGCACTTTTAAGCAAAACGTTTGAAAAAAAAAAGCATAAAAATGTAAATATTGTAAAATAATGATGACTTAGCGCTTAATTTTACTTAAAGGTGCACTGCGTATCTTTTCAAGTGAAAGGCATATCACTACCAGAGAAATTAGTCAGTGCACCTTCAATTGCTTTTTCACAATATGCTATTATCTTGACCTCTGCACCTATTTTTCCTTTTTTGCTACTTTTCATGAAGCATTCTTAAACTTTTTGTGAGTAAAAATGAATGTTTCATTTTGGACTTTGTGGAATAAAATGTTAAAAGTGACCCAAGCTTTTTGTGCATTGTTTGTTTGCGTGAAATTATCGCGCAGTTCAACAGTTTCGCCAGAAGGGGGTATTGTTTTCAAACCTTTCGCTGTTCATGAAGTAGGACGTGCGGTGAACGTGGCAGATGTGTGGAGAATAAATTTGGACGGCGTAATTGAGGCAACGCGACAAAAACACCAATTCTGAAACAATAATGACATAAAAATACGCGGTCAACAAACACAACTCAGTCAAGACAATCAGAGGATAAAGATTTTTGGTTTGGAGGCGCCTGCCCAGACAGAACCACCCCTCGCAGTCGGTAATCTACGCGCATAGGGGCAAATTAAAATTCTTGAAATGTTAGAGATGTTTTAAATTGTGAAAACTGAAAAAAGGGCGAAGAAAAGCTGGACCTCCCCCCCTCTTTACCCTCCCACGCGCCTTGGTCGTTCCTCTTAGCCTCGTGAACGCGCTTTTGGAGGGTGCCGAGGGAGCGGCGAGAGCGCGCTTTCCGTGTCTGGTTCGCGAGGACTGACAGCCAGCTGTGCGCCTACCACAACAACCTCTTGGATTTGCTTCATACAAGTAGATTGCTGTTGGCTCGCCACCGATCCGAGGCGACCGGGAGAGGTGTTTCTGTAAAGCGCGTAACCGTGTGAAGAAGTGGGCTCCGTTTTTACGCAAGTATCAGCGGCTTTTTTCCCGTGCTAACAGGCTACAAGAGCGCTCAACATGAATCCGATGTGCAGCAGATGTAATCGAGTGGTTTACCCCGTGGAAAAACTAAACTGTCTGGACAAGGTAAGAACACGACCCATGCGTTTTAACGCCAAAGCGCCGTTAAAATCACTACACACGCCTGGATTCGTTTACGCATTTTGCCATTTTCCAAAACGCACACTTAAAAAAAATCACACCCAAGTGCAGTTTTGTGAATGAATTGAACACCCAGCAGGACAGGTATATCGCTAGCAGGGAAAGCTAACAGCTAACCCACGTCTGCAAGGAGAGAGCGCACCAAAACGGGCCATAAACTACCTTATATGATGGGTGAATTGATTTACGGGGTAACTAAATGTAACTTGTGCAAAAATCAATCCGCAATACTGCTTTAAGGGTGTGATAAAAGACCAAACAGCTTGCGCTTCCTCCGACAGAAAGACGTGCCTTGGTGTGGGCCTTGAAATGTGTGAAAGGGAAACTGATTAATGCCACGGTCCCGGGGCCTTTCTAAATCGTAAACTTCAACATCTACACAGCAATTTGGGCAGATTACGGGTTAATCTAAAAGACGAATTTCGATTTTGGGCTACAACAAGTGCAATGTGCCTTTGGTGTACGTGCGTAAAGGGTTTTAGCGTGGACTGGTATGTGCATGTCCGCATCTAATTCTTCCGCTAATCCAAGTGTAGGGTGATTAAAGCAGCCTTCTCGATTAGTTTGCAATCAAAAGAGGCTTTGTAATCTCAAATTAAGGTGGTAATTTAATCAAATGTAGCCATAGATACGCGTTTGAGGATTGGGAAGTACACAATAGAAACCGTATTGTGCATAATGCGTCCCCGGCTAAACTTCATAAAGCATTTTGTGACTCATGTTCTATGTGGTAGTCTTATTCCTACTCTCAAAGTCTATCTTAAAAGCAAGTTGAATATTTGTCTAATGGGCGTCAGAATGCACCGAGAATCAATCCTTGTCTGGAGTTTATCTGTCAGACGAGAAAGGTGGAGAAAGGACGCTCAATGCATTATCTTGAGTAGCATCAGCACTCTATGGGATGCTTATTGCGCTGTTACGTTGATATCATCATGACTAATGTGTTCCCAAATGGGGGTTAGAGACAAGGTTTTTTCCAGACAGAGATATGGTGATGTGAAAAATTTATAGGTTTCCATATATGCGCTAATACAATATTAAAATGAACCTCCACCAAGGCAGTGGTCATATCTTGCAATGGAAAATGTAATCTAATCAGGACTCAATACTTTCTGGAGCAGGGCCTAATGCTTTCTTTCATACTGTTGCTATGAATACAAGTACTATTACCTCAGAAAAATATATCTTTAGTCTGTATCTCAAGATGATGAAAATTGTCTGAATTAAATGTGCAAATTTGTAATCTATTTTTTTCTACGACAACAACTCCTACTAATGCTACTGCTACAAATGTATATCATTAATTCATTTGCCTCTTCTATTAGCATTACTGCTTCTCTGCATCTTTTTTTCTGTTTCTAGGACCCTCCACCTATGAATACAAGTATTATTACCTCAAAAAAGATAATATGTAAAAAAAAAAAAAAAAAACATATCAATCTCAAAATGTTAGAGAATTGTCTGAATTTAATCTAAAACTGCTTTTTTCTATTGTTACTACTGCTAGTCATAGTACTACTAGTAGTACTTCTGCTACAACCATATTGTTCATTCGTATACCTCTACTACTACTACTACTACTACTACTATTACTCTGCATTTTTTTCTGTTACTAGAATCCTCCTCCACCTGTGAATACAAGTACTATTACGTCCAAAAATGTATGTAAAAATACATATTTAGTCTGTATCTCAAAATGATAATTGTCTGAATTTAATTTACAAATATTTTATCTACTTTTTTCTATTGATTCTATTATTACAACTACTAATACTGCTTCTGCTACAACTATTTTATTATACTATATTGTTATTCTTATGCTTCTACTACTACTGTTTTTGTACTTCCCTGTGTCTTTTTTCGGTTGCTAGGATATTTATTCACACACAAAAATATCCATGGAGTGATTTTAGTGTCCTGGGATGATATCTCCGCCTGTTTATTTACCAAACTGAAGCACTTGTTTGTATGCTAAACCTAAATTGCCCGTGCAGCCTGAATGCTCTGGAATCTTGCCCGGAGCAGAGGCACATTCTTTCAGCTTGACACTCCCATAAAACGTGCTCTGTCAAAGGCCTGTCCCTGGGACCTTTGGGTGCTCTGGAGTCAGTCTCTGTCCTCTTCATTTCCTGCTTCCTGCATCAGCACACACAAGCCCTGTATACGGAAAACTACTAAACAACCTCCCAGATTCCCCAGTGTGACCTTTATGTTTGCGGAGTGACAATAACTCCAGAAATGTGTGCTTAAAGGTGCACCGTGTAACGTTTTGGTTCGGGGTCTGTCACCTGTGTGTTTCTATGGGCATTATTGGTTGCTCTGCCTGGAATATTCCACAGTATGACATTAAACAGCCATATATATATATATAAAAACGGACGTTCTGTCTGTAATCTTGGTCTGGTTGGTCTCCATGAAGATAGAAAGGTTTAATGCCATACTGTGAAACATTCCAGACAAGGCAAGAAAAGCATTTACGGACCCTCCAGTAGAAAAGTTACCCAATGCACCTTTAAGTTTAAACTAGGTTAGCGTTTTAAGTTTTGCAATCCATGCTCAATATACAGTATGTAATGTCGAGACCGCAATTTCTGGTGTTATTACGACTTTTATATATTTGGATTAAGTGTTATTTCCTTTCAGTGTTTAACTATGACTAACTGTATGTAAGGTTTGTGGTATAAAAGTGTTACAGTGTATAAAAAAAACAACAATTGATAGATTTTAAGTTTTTGTTTACAGAATCATAGGCATGTCTTACTCTATGTGGGGTTAGAAAGGTTTAATGTCAACTTTTGTTTTTAAGCTGTTTTATTTAGGTCTTTTGTATTATAATTGTAACAAACTGACCTACAGTTAGCATGGCCGCCCTTGATAATAAAATACTTTTTAGCTACGCAGTCAGTCAGTGGATTTATCTAGCTCTTGCTACTTTATAAACATGCAAATCTTATCTCAGAGCTATAATTTGTTTCACATTTGAGTCAGACTTGGTGACAAGTTGCTCTTCTGTGACCCCACCGCACCTCTGCCCTCTAGCCACAGAAGGGGCCTTTCACCTGAGTTTGGGGGTAAATGCAGGGTCCTGGAGTGAACTATAGAGGTCTGTTTGTGTGTGGGTTAGATTCCCGTCGAGCAGGGCAGGGCTGAGCGAAGGAACAGAGCTAGTCATGGTAAAGACAGGAAGTGCATTTTGGCTGTTGCTTTTGTTGCTCGAGTGCCTGCCTTTTCCTTCCGATACTCTGCCCGTGTATAATGTTACTTGTACACTTTGTATTTGCCTAATTTGTGTAGTGGACTTGAAGCAAACTTTAGACTATGCAAACCACAGGCACAGGCGCTCGTATCTCTGCAGCTACAGTATGAAAACGAAACTATTGCCCTTTACATTTTTAGCTCTCAGGAAATGTGATTGAAGATACAAAACTATTATAAAATGAAACAGAACTAATTGTGCAAAGTGTCACTACATTATGGTGTGTTTAATTGTTACTAAAATATGAATGCTAGAGCTGATAATATATTTATAAATACTCAAAATCCAATCAAATTTATGTTATTTTTGCCTGAAATGTTCCACAATACGGCATTATACATATATTTATTCAAATACAGGTATTTGCATAGAAATACCCTGAAAACGTGCATACTGTCAGTGGACGCACCTTTCCACAGAACCGAACTGTAATTTTTCCATTTGGCAGAGATGAATTAGTATATTGCCATTCTCTGCAACAGGCAAAGCAATGACATCTCGAGAGGAAAGTTCCATTGTACATCTTTAACAGAAACCATGCCATGCCAACAGTCACCATAGTCCAAAATGGAAGTAGCCAGACTGTCACTGTATCGCAATAAATAAAGATGACTTGTAATACCATGTTAAATAGTTATAAGCTCTAACAACAGTGAACACACCTTGTTACTTAAGCTAATGTCAAAGTCGATCTGTTTTTTAAATAGAAGTAACACAAATCCAGTTTAACTCTTGTCTTGTGAAGGGGCCTATTTGATTTTCCATTACCAATGTTTATAATCAAGTGTATAGTGGATAAGTCTCACTCTTGCTCCGAACAAAACAGCCTTTTAGAACAGAATAATACGTTTTAATGAAGAGCTGAACTAAAGCCAATTCATCTGACATTAAGTACAGGCAATTACTGAAACAATGGAAACCAATGGCTCTAGTTTATTTAGTCTTATGTTGGTTATGCTGTATTCAGAAAAGGGAGTGGAGAGTTGTACTGCAAGAGACCTGCTATACTAGACCTTGATATGGTGATTCATTCTGTTATCATTCAAGGAAAACTGCAAGTGTCAACTGTACGTGCCGTGAAAGGAGCTGTGCCTGATTTTTACTGTCTTAAAAGCACGAAAAACAGAGCTTGTTAATTTTAAGCAGTTTGTAGTGATCCAAAGTTATTCTTCACTTACCTTTATGACTTCTGAGCATCGTAATTATTCAGCGTAATGGGTTTAAAAGTGCTTTTCACCCTCTCTGAGACCAGTGCATAGTTTTGCCTTGACAGTAAAGTGAACTAAACTTGGCATGCTATCGCACTCTTCCTGATTTTATGTGATTGTAGGCCTATATATTCCAAGTCACACCAGGAACAACCAAATCTTGTGTACTCAAAGAAGTGTTTTACTGTGTTATTGTAGTGGATGAATTTATGAAATTTAACACTAAAGTTGTACCCAAGTTTTGCAATGTGTTTTATTTCCATTTATTTCCTTTTATCAGATATTGGCCTCAAATCTCAAGTAGTGGCAGATATATTGTTTTCGCTAACCTGCTGCCTAAATAATACACATAAAGCTCTATTTGAACACTTTAATGCAAGAGTTAAAAGTACCAAACATGACTACACAGCTCCCCGATATGTTTGTGGTAAAAGGAGTGCTGAGGGTGAGTTTGTAGTAAATTGAAAATACAAAATTTGGGAAAAATAACCAAAATCTGTCTAAATATATTTGCATATTTGAGTTTCTCTGATTCTTAACATTCTGTATTGGTGTCGGCCATGAAAAAACCCATACCCACTGAGTTCTAATATACATTGAATGAACTTTTTGAACATTTTCTCATGCAGTTTTGGTCTCCCTCTGTTTTAAGTTGTTCTCATGCAGTTTTGGTCTCCCTCTGTTTTAAGTTCTATTGTAGAAACCTTCCCCTATTTTAGCAGGAGTATTTCTGAAAGCTGATTCATCTGATCCATAGGAGGGAGTGGGGCTCGTCGCCTCCTGTGCTGAGTCATGGAGGTCACTGTCACACATGACTTCTCAGTTTACTTCTTCTTTCATCGCGTTATCCTCAGAACAAAAGGAAAAGATCAGGTCATATGTGCCTCTATATCCAACGTTTTACACGGGTTTAAATAAACAGCAGAAGGCTGGAGGTGCAGGTTAGTATAACTCATGTTTAAAATCCAGCCAGAATTTATAGATGCAAAGCTGAGTCAAGACAGGCTTAAAGGGCACCAATAGGGCACGGAGGCCAGTGTAAAAGATGTGGCCTTTTGGATGAGCAAGCTATTAAATTCTCTGCCATTGTCTCACAAAATAAACATAGACAAACTGAAGGATTAATTGTTGTCCCTTTTAAAGTGGTCAAAGTGGTCCTGT
Organism: Odontamblyopus lacepedii; assembly: GCA_034769755.1. Classification (NCBI taxonomy): domain Eukaryota; kingdom Metazoa; phylum Chordata; class Actinopteri; order Gobiiformes; family Gobiidae; genus Odontamblyopus; species Odontamblyopus lacepedii. The sequence goes on from CM068351.1 coordinate 14,976,767, forward strand.
TACGATCAAAATTGTTTACAAACGTGTCAGATATAGTTTTTCAGTTCCAAAACCAGCATCCTCCAATACCAAACCAATCTGATTTTAACTAATACTAGTGCACAGGGCTCTACGCTAACTTTTTTTTTCAGGAGCACATGTGCCCCTAAGTTAAAAATTGTAGGAGCACAGAAAAAAAAATGGGGGCACAAGTAGGTTTTCATTTCGAACGATTATTACAGTGCAGAACTTGCGCACACCAACTTATTTGAATTAATTTAATACAAAAAACAAAAGAATTATTATGACTGTACTTTTCCTGCATGATCACAGTGTTTTTATAAATATATCTTCATTTTATCTGATTAATATTTAGACTTAAAATAAGCCAAACAAACTGTACTGCACTGAAACACTCTGTGGCCCTTTTTGGACCTTCACCCACAGTTTAAGAACCTCTTCTTTAAGAGAACTTCCACTGGCACTGTACACAAAACTGCTTCAAAGTGAAAAACATAGGTAAGATTTTTAAACCTGTATTTTCAAATTCCTAGGTGAAGTTACATTCTCTTACTGGTTTTACAGTGGTTTTTAGCCTCTGCACATTTACCAAACTAAACGCACATTGTGACAGAGTTATTTGGCATTTTCTTAGGCAAACTTCAGCCCACGTATCGCCTGCTCTGTGTTGTGGGTCTGCTCTGTGCGGACACTGACAGAAAATTAGTATTGGCGTATTTGACGTGAGGCGGAAGGATAGGTAGGGATACCTGCCCTGTGACGCACGTTGGTACACAAGGGTGCGCGCTGTGGACAAGCCGCGCGCTGCGGAGCCTGTGCTGACGGGCCGCACAGTGTCTGCGGGCTCCAGTGCACAGGCCGCAGAGAGACGTCCCGCGTGGTCACGCGCACCGGTACAAGTTTATTGCAGCGGCCGTAATGAAATATGATCACACTCAGTATTCAGACCTTGAGTCCGTGATAAGACCGAGTCCAAATGCGCTCGAGACAAGACCAAGACAAAGCTCTCGCTTTAGCGGAGAAGGAAGTCCAGCGGCGTGGGGGTGTTTACTGAGTGGTGGGACAGGTGTGGGTCCTGCTGTGGGGCGCTCCTCGTTGAAGCTGGGCGTGGGTGTGTTTTGAAGCGGAGTTTGTTCGTATGAGTGATATCGGCCACATGCGGAGCTCGTACGCTGGGGTCAGCGCTCGCGCTGGGAAAGCGTGCTGCGCTTTAGGGGCGATCCAGGCTTGGGCACGATTCTAAAGTCCTAGTGTGAGTTTGCCCCTAATGTTTGATACATTTAGAACATTTAACTTGTCACGTTACGTCTGTGCGCAGTTCTCCTTACTGTGGCTGCAGAAGCACTCGCACTGGTGCGACTGTTTTATTTTCCTCGTTCGCACGACGAAATATTTACTCGCAAATGCGAGTGAAATGGGCGCACTGTAGAGCCCTGCTAGAGCAGTGATTGAAAATTACTTTTTTTTATGTCAAAAAAGGTTAACAAAATTCACAAGATTTACCAGATTGTGTTATGTAATTGTTATGTATCTTTGAAGTCACTGAACAGCTTTGTATGAATTAAAGTTTTAACGCCATGAAGCGTCCTGGGCCTACATCAGTCAGTAGATAGATGAATAGATACTTTATTGATCCAGAAGGAAATTCATTAATAAAGTAAAGAGTAAAGAGTCCAGTGAAGAGTTTGACTGAACTGATATCATGAAGCTGCAATAATTTCTGAATCTGCATGGATATTTGATAACAGTATCGGTATCGGTGCATCCCTAGTTAGATATAAAATATACCGTATTTTTCGGACTATAAGTCACACTTTTTTTTCAGGGTTTGGGTGGGTGTTATACTCAGATGTGACTTATATATTACATTTTTCACACTGAGCCCATAGACCAAATATATGAATCGTAAATATGAATCAAAAACGAAAAAACAAATCGTTATCCATTTTTTTCATTTTGGTTTTAGAGACAAATAATAAAGAAGAGTTGTTTTCCTTATTTTTGGTGCAACATTGAAAAATGAACGAACGAATGATACATGGATTGTTTTTTATTCATTTGTTTTTATTACTTAACTTCTATAACTTGCCTTTCAAGATGAAATGTCGGTTCTTGGTCTCTGATTTTACAAAATAAATTTCCTCCAAAAAGTGTGACTTATAGTCCAGTGCGACTTATATATGGTTTTTTTTCTTCTTCATTGTGCATTTTTTGGCTGGAGTGACTTATAGTCCAGAAAATACAGTAATCATTATCATTTCATTCAATCTTATAGTTTATTTTCTTATTAACACTTTTGTTTTACCATTTTGATCAACTTTAAGCAAGTTTAACTACTGCACAAAGTATATGCACATTGACTAGACTTTTAAAACCTTAAATATATAGAATTTTTCAATATTGTTTTAATAGCAAACACAGCAAGTTGGGGAGATGGACTCAAATATAGAACAGTACACTTGCTGTTGAGGGCTTTACCTTCATTTCTCTCATTAAGCTACTTTGTACTACTTGCTTAGCCCACATTTAACATGATCTAGGTTAGCATGCCTGCTCAAATCCAGGTCAGGATGCCTTTGGCTGCAATATAATAGTGTCAGGTGAGGCAGTCATTAACCACATATAGCATTTTCTTCGTTAGCAACTGCCAGATGTGGGATTTTTAGGGCAAGTAATTAATACCACCAAAATGATCCTTTTTATAAACTAAAATCTGTGCAGTCTAAATTAAATTCCACTAGGCGGCATGATATAATTTCTTGGGGATAACACAAATGGTAGATACTGGTAATTGCCTCTGATTTGCTCAATAATAAAGCCTTTGAAAGACTTCCCAAGGGCTTTTTCACTGTTAGCCACGCGTCTCTCTCAGCACTTACTGTACGGTAGTGACCGATATGGGCCATTAACGTTGCTTTCAAGATTACGTGAAAAGTAATTACTATTTAAAAGCAATACTGATCTAAGCAACTTGATCTGTATATAGTCACTGCTAATGCTTCATGCCGAGAAAAGCTCTGACGGCGTTCTACGGATTAACTTAGCAAGGTAAACGAATAAATTAAGATACGTTATGGTCGTTTTTAGAGAGCAAGATTATGAGAAGTTGTGGTCGCATTTAGGAAACCACCATGTGAAAAGAAAGAACAAATATAGCTCTTTCTATGTCTTAATCTGTCACCACAATGCAAACACACCGTTGATTCGAAAGACCGATAGAGAAGAGGAAAGATGCACCACAAAACCTAAAAATATATAAGCCTAGTTGCATTTTGATGCTGTAAAGTTACACTATGTAACAGCCAACATTTAATATATCGGTCTTAAATCTCCAGCGCATATTTTGGTCGATCTGGTGCCTAATAAAATACACACAAAGCTTTATTTACATTTTAGTGTGAAGAGATGATTACACAAACAGCCTTTTTAAAGTTTTGTGGCAATAAAAGGGCTTTGGGGGACTTTGTAGTAAATTTAAATTACATTATTTGGGTAAAATCATCCAAATCGGTTCCACATAGCCATTTGTTGACTCATATTGGTCGATGAAGTGGCTTAAAGTTTCTAGTACTTTCTAAAGTGTCAACATCAGTGTATCAGCAGAGGTCAGCGTCTTCGACTTTTTGAAATTTTGCTTTCAGCAGCAGTTTCATTTTTGTCAGGGTTTGGCTTTCGAACCTGTCACAGACCAGTATTGATTTGGGATGGCCAGTATGCCAGAAAAAAATCTAAATTCTTTGAGGTTTGATCACAATTTTGATTTATTTCTATTCTTTGAGTTAATTTCTTTACATGCCTGTCAAGAGGTAATAAAAAGTTCAGTCGCATTCATTCATATTCATGGTTTAATCCGCCTGTCACTTTCTCCGAGCATGATAAACGAGGTGTGTAGTTAGAAGTTTTTAAACATTTAAGCTGCATAACAACATGACTTCATCACAATAGCAGATTGTTCAGTTAGATCAATCACTCAATCAATTAAAATACTGTCTAATACATTACTAAATACTAATATACAATACTAAACACAATCAATCACTTAAATACTGTCCCATTTTAACTGTAGGGTTTTAATTGTATGTTTTAATCACACTTAATTTGTTTATGTTGTTGTAAGGTGACCTTAAGTGTCCAGAAAGGCACCTAATAAATAAAATGTATTATTATTATTAGTTGTTTCCATCATATTTATGTGCCTATAACATTGAGTTGAACATACTGTAAGTGTGCATCATTTACTCCCTTAACCCCTGCCCCTTTCTCAGTGTAAGTGCAGTGTCAGTGTGGGACGTCCCGTAGCTTCATGGAATGGGATGGTCCAGCCTCGCACACAGAGGAAGCTCAAAGGCTGACGGAGCATTTTTACTCTCGTTTTAGATCTCTCCATTGACACATATGCACAGCAGATACACCATAAAACTCATACCAACACTGTTCCTCTCCTTTCATTGGTTTATGGGGCTCAGTTTCTTATATTGCTCCCTTTCATTACTGTTTAGTGCAGTTTTTGAGCTGTGATTGGAAACAAAATCAAATGCATTTCAGTTTTAATTCCTTGCAAATAAACAAGACCGACTTTGATTAATTACGTAAGTATTAACACAAAAAAGTCACATTTCTTACCCAGAAATCTGAACCGACGGTGCTCCAAACCTTTTACTGATGATAAAAGATACTGAGAATACTGAGAATAACACGCCTAAGCGTATTATTGGAAATGATTGAATCTCAGCTGATATTAAATTAATGGCATAACCATAAAAATGTCTGTAATTTAGTATTATTTAAGTGTCATGTCACTTTTTTACCCTTACATATTCTAACTAAAATGCACAAATTATCACATACTTTTCTGTAAAAAAAAGAATTTCAAACAGCTTTATTTTATTTTATTTTATTTCATTTCGAACTCATATCTGACCCTTAAAGGTGCACTGTGTAACTTTTCTGGTCCACAACGTGTTTGTCTCCATGGAGATGTTAATGCTTTGGTTTAAATTGTCCAGATTATGGTATTAAATCTGTTTTGCATGTGTTTAAGTCAAAAATATCTTAAAAAACATTCATTCTTACTGTGAGTGGGGTCGCCTCTCCACAAATCTAGTCTCCATGGAGATTCACACTTTTATGGCCCTATTGTGGAACATTCTAGGCAGATCTCCATGGCGACAAGCAGGTGACGGACCCTCCACCAGACAAGTTACACAGTGCACCTTTAAGCATATGCAGAATAAAACTGACAACAATGCTTTACTGATTATAATCAAGGTTGAATCTCCAGTTAAAGATTCACTGCGCAACTTTTCTGGGGAGGTTCTGCTACTTGCTTGTTTCCATGGAGATGTGTATTCCTTTCCCTGGAATGTTCCATGGTATGACATTAAACATTTCCATCTAGAATTTATTCATTACAGCTTTATTGCTCAAAAATACGATAATTATTTCTGTGAATAAAGGCGACTCCGCAGATCTGAACTGTAATGTAGCGTAGTGCTGTAACCTGCTTGACTACCTCATGATCAATGTTTTTAAATGTTACACAGTGCAAGGCTAATTTCTTGTCCAATATTTTACTACTCCACATTTTTATTCCGTTTAGAAGTCTTGTATTGGTGCCCTTGAATCTTGCGGTTGCAGACAAAGTGTTTATGGTGTTTTATTTCCAGGGCATCGTCTCTGTGCTGCAGTGTCCTATATTTCCAGATGATGGCTCGATCTAGTCTCAGCTTCTAATGAAAAGCCGGTTTTCCTCTGTGCGGCTACGCCTAACTGTTTGACGCACATTTGAGGGTAACTGCAGTTTTAGGTTGGGGAATAGGCTCTGATTGTTGAAATTAAGTCACAATGTCAACAAACTGTGCCACCATTTTGCATTTAAAGGAACAATAAAAGGGTTATTAATGATTACCTGTGTTTGACTATGGTTCATGTATGAGTAGGTGATATATCGGAGGCAGTTGTAGAAATTGGCACGTGCTTGGTCAAATTGGCCTGTTTACCCACTCACTATCAATAGAAGGTTGTGGGTTCAGTGTTAAAACTGGACAACAATCTTTGTGGAGTCATGCCATTCCTGTGTTCTTCTGTTATTACGACAATAGAATATAAATTAGTTTGGATTTCTGAATGAGAGATGGGAGTGTTAGTTTTAACATAGTAGTGCAAAATTAGGCACAAACTGAGTCATATTGAGTTAAAAAGAGACCGACTGATGGGCTGTTGATGAACTAAGCTATCATCGACTGATGTTAACCCTCATAGACTGACGGGAGCGCCCGCACCACGGAGCCTGATTATCGTGTGCAGAGTGGCGGAGATTTGGAGCGAGCGGCAGTAGTTTACAAGTGCTTTTTCAGTGCTTTTTCATTTTTGTGTGTGTGATTTTGTGTTTTTCTTCTCTTTCTACTTTTATTACACATTAATACACATACAGTAATGTTGTACAACTGCCAGATATTGAAAGCTGAACTCATCCTGGTAAAACGGGGCAAAAGCACTGACTCCTGGGACATTTTCTGACATTTTTTAAGTCAAAGGAACACAAAAAAAAATCCAGGCGGGATTTTGATGCAGGGAAATAATAGGGTTAAAGGTGCACTGTGTAACTTTTCTGCTGGAGGGTCCGCTCACTACTTGCCACAATATGGTATTAGACTTGGCCATTTTCATGAAAAGTTACAGGTCAGAATTATGGAGAGGTGACCCCACTCACAGTAAGAAAGTAAGTATTTTTGTAAGGTATTTTTGAGCAATAAAAACTACTTTAAATGGATGAATGCAAGATGAATGTTTAACGCCATATTGTGGAATATTCCAGACAAAACAATAACATCATCAGAAAGACAAACAAGGGGCAGACTCCCCCTGGAATGTTACACAGTGCACATTTAAATTTGTGTTGACCAAGCTGCTTATTAATTGTATAAAATGTGTCCACAGGAATCACAAATAGAACATTCACTAGGAGGTATTATTAAACCATTTCAACCAACTAAATCCGCAACATAATGTAATTTTATTAGATGCTAGAAGATTTTTAGTATTTTACTCCTGACCATTATTTACTGGAAGGTAGATTACTATTATTAATGTATTTAGTTTGTATCATTCCCACTTGACATTTTGCATGCTCAATAATACATCTGTCAAAGTCAGCGTCAATAAACAAACAAACAGAGGTCTCCTTCAGTTGTAACAGGTTAAACAGGACTTTTAGTCATTTAATGGGGACTGCCACAGTTCTCCATAAAGATACTGTTTTTTCTTGCAGGAATGTGGGTTAGCAGGTTTGGGTCCGGCACAGTGCTAACAGCCAATGGTCAATATTTACCCTGGGAAGTTTACACAAATAATATTCAACATAACCGTAGCATCAGCTTTGGTTAACCTGTACTGAAGAACTGTTTTTGGATGAAACCTGTTGTATTTTGTTCTATTTTTAGACTTTAATAACATTGCTGGCACTATTTTCACTGGATGGTCAATATCACTGAGTGAAACTGAAGTGACATATTAGTAACATGGTGACATCTTTATACAGCGCTTTTCCACCTTCGAGGAACCCAAAGCGCTTTTACATCAAGGAACCACTCACCCATTCACACACACATTCATACACCCATGTGCACAGACACTGGGGGAGAGGTGGGTTAAGTGTCTTGCCCAAGGACACAACAACAGCATTCATCTGAGGGAGCTAGAGTTGCACCGCCAACCTGTGGGTCAGTGGATCCGACTGTTCTGCTAATACGGGTGTAAGAAAAAATCAATTCTGTGATGTATCGTGATACTTCATTGCACAATCCTCGAATCCATTCAAAATGCATCTGAATCGATTTTTAAATAATAGTTTTCACTAAAATTCATTAGTTGCATTCTCTGTTCTCATGATTTAAACAAGGTAATAAATTATGTTTCATACAATTTGATTCTCGTGAAGGTGTAGTTGACAATATTATTAGAAGTAATTGATAAATTAAATATATCATCCAATGTTTTAGTACTGGGACATATCGTGATATATCGAATCGTAACATGTATATCATGATATGCATCGTGTCGTCAGACTCAAGGCAATACACACCCCTATCGACTAATGTTTATGTCAATAACAAACCGCCCATTGGAGCTATTGTCGCCCCAACATATACGGTCTATATGAAAACAAAATCTGGATGCTTAACTAGGGCTGGGCGGTATACCGTTTGAACCGGTATACCGGTAATTTTTATTTTTATGATATGAATTTTTTATTTACCGCCATACCGTGTGTGCGCGCCTATGTCGGCAACACAGAGCGGCGGAACGCGACATGGTAGATTGAGCGGGGGCTGTTTTTCAGTGTTACACCAAACAAGCCAACAAGCCAGGTAAGGATAGCGAGTTGAGTAGAAAGTAAAATCTGCATCTTCTCCCCAATCTCTGCGTAACGTTGGCACTGCAGCACAAAACACTACACACTACACTACGTCCCTGGTAGGCGCGTTTGCTCAAGGGACCGTCTGTGTAGTGTTAGGCGCGTTTGCTCAAGGGACCGTCTGTGTAGTGTTAGGCGCGTTTGCTCAAGGGACCGTCTGTGTAGTGTTAGGCGCGTTTGCTAAAGGGACCGTCTGTGTAGTGTTTTGTGACACGGGCGAGAGCGCGGGCCGAGCGAGACGTTGGAATGATATTACCAACTCTATCACACTCCACTTGGCCAAAGACAAAAATACCGTTAAATACCGTGATACCGTGATAATTTAAAAAAATACCGTGATAACAATTTTTGGTCATACCGCCCAGCTCTACTTATAACTTATAAAAACCTGTGTAATTGTGTAACATTCTCTATAGGTTTAAGAAACTAAATTGTCCCAAAAATGATGGGATGGAGAATGGTCAGGACTATTTTTGGTTGATTAGTTGGTTTATCAATGTCATTATGGGCTCAATAGATCACGACATGCTGACTGTTATACTTAATGTACCTGAGAGTAAATATAGCACCTGGAAATGTAGAAGAGATACATATATAAGAGCTAATTTGTGTGGGGTTTTGAGATATTTTCGGATAGGGAGTCTTACAAGAGTGTTTTCTATTTGAGAGGAGAACTGAACTATGCAGGGTTTGTGTGTTCAACATGTGTGAAAGAAACAAAACAAAACTCAAGGCATGTTTTTGGTGAGGAAACTACATTAGGCTGTAACACTGAAAGAAAACCAATCTAATATGAGCCTTTAAAATGTAATGTAAAATTAGGTCAAGTGGCTAACGGTTAAGTCATAATCTTTGTTATTAGTTGATAAAGTGAACTAGATTGAGGCCGTAGTGGTTTTGGAGTTTGGAGCTTGTTGTTATTGACAGTTTTGACCGATAGCCAGTGTTACGTAAGTGGTTGTTTTGTCAGACTCTGCGTGATAATGTTGGACCACAGCCTGGGTGGTCCTGGGTGGTCCTTTGCATCCGGACACATACATAACAACAGTGGAGGTCTCTGCCAATGGAAAATACTATTACAGCTACTATCATTATCACAAATAAATCTGATATGTGACCATGTGAGTTTGAGCATTTGTGGTGATGGCATTGAAATTGTAATAATACAAAATGTTCAAGATCCTATATTACGCAAAATTTGACTAGAATAGAACAGCATTAAAACACAAATCAAGCCCTTAAATAGTGAAATACTGAAGTGCAGCATGTACTTCCTGTAACTGTATTTTGCAAAAGTATTGGCAACACAGTGCTCTAAATGTATTGCAATAACACCAAGGCCTTCCAACAGACAGGAAAGTATAAAGTAGAAGTATAAATATTGTAATTATATCCATATTGCAGTAATTAACAGCCATATTGCATATTTAATTAACATAATTTTAATTAGATAGGCCTGTCTGATACAGCTAATGTTGTGCAGCTTTTTTTTTCTTTTTTTTTTACTACTTTTTCTTTTTGACTTGTTGCTAAATTAATAGTAAATATTTCGGTTTTCTTGAGTGGCTTTATTTAACTTTTGTATGAAATAAATTAGGAGTGCATTTCTTTTCTGCCTGCTTGCGAGCATGTGTTAGAGAGCTAAACATTTGGCAGTGCTCGCAGAATACACCCAGAGGCTACGCTAACAGGGACGTTCTCTCTTTCTCTGTAAATCTAAGCTCTCCTCCTGCTTTCCCCTTGGTAATTTCAGAGGGAGCAGCCAGATCATTGCTTCACTGCCTTTAATATTGTCTTTCCCTCCCCTCTCTATATATGTATTGTATCTCTCTCTCTCTCTCTCTCTCTCTCTCTCTCTCTCTCTCTCTCTCTCTCTCTCTCTCTTTCTATATATATATATATATATATATATATATATATCCATTTCTCTCTGTTTCTTATCTCTCTCTTACTGTCTCTCTCTTACTCTGTGTCTGTCTATCTAGCTGTTTATCTCTCTCTCTCTTACAGTCTCCATCTATCTGTCTGTCTGTCTGTCTGTCTGTCTCTCTTACAGTCTCCATCTATCTATATGTATCTATCTGTCCCTCTCTTACTGTCTATCTATCTCTTTCTCTCTGTTTGTCCCGCACTGTCTCTCTCTCGCTCTCTTACTGTCTCTATCTCTTTGTCTCTCTGTCTCTCTCTCGTACTGTCTCTATCTCTCTCTCTATCACTCTCTATATCTCTTTCTGTCTCTATCTCTTTATCTGTCTGTCTCTTGCTGTCTCTCGCTGTCTTTCTCTCACTGACTATTTCTCTCTGTCTCTCTTTCTGTCTCTCTCTCTCCATCTCTCTATCTCTCTCTGTCTCTCTCTTACCTTCTCTATCTGTCTCTTTCTTTCTGTCTCTATCTCTAGCTGTCTCCATCTCTCTATCTCTAGCTATCTCTCTCTATCTCTCTCTCTTCCCCTCTCTGTCTCAAATCTATCTGTCCCTCTTCTTTCTCTTTTAACTCCCCGCTCTTGTATCGCTCCCTTTTCATCTTCCATATAGATCTTTTCCTTTCTCCATTCACTCATCCCTCCCTTCACCTTTTCTCCTCACTCTATCTCATCCACCTCTTCTTTCTTCTCTTTTCTTCCTCACTCCATTTCTCTTCACTCCTGTCACGATTATTACAATATCAACTTACCAACATATGAAAGCTGTAACAATATATTTTGGTTCTCAGTATTTATTGATACTGTCTATTTAAAAATTATTTACTATGATTTATCATTAGGGGTGCATCAATCACACTTTTCTATCTCCATGGAGACCAAACCAGACCAAGTTACAGGTCAGATCTGTAGAGAGGCGACCCCGCTCACAGTCAGAATACCTGTTTTTCTAGATATTTTTGAGCTTTAAAACCACATGTAATTGAGTTAATGTAAGGTAGAGCTGTTTAATGATACAGTGGAACATTCTCCATAGAAACAAGCACGTGACGGACCCCAACCAAAAAGTTACACATTGCACCTTTAAGTATCTGCCGATATCTGATATTAAACTGTGCAGAGACTAACAACAGCAAGATAAAACGTATCCAAACGTTATAGCTTCATCTGTCAAGTCACTACAGAACATTATATAAATACAAATTCAAACATGAGGGTTTCTGGGTCGTCAATACGTCAGTTTATAGGTCAGGATATCGACATAACCGATATTTTAAAGCCGATATTTGATCTAGCAAATTTTTCAGTAGTAGCACCGATATCCGATACCATTAGTTTCAATATTATCGTCTACCATAATGTTTCTCTGTAGTAATAAACTTTGCTTCAAAATTTGCTTATCGTGACAGCGTGACCTTACTCACATCACTCTCTTTCTTTACATTTTTTTAGTCACACCTCTTCTATCATCCCTCTTTTTATTCCTGGTCTGTCGTCACCCCCCTTGTCTCTTTCTCACACTTTGACTTATCACTCTCTCTCCTCTGTTTCATCCTCCTTGTTTCCTCTCTCCCTCACACTTCCCTCCTCTCTCCCTCTTATTTTTTCTTGTAACTACTGCGCTTTCTCAGCCCCTCTCCTCTCCCTCTCTATCTTTTCTTCCCTTTCTCTCTCCTCCGCCTCTCTCTTCCCTCTGTTTCCTCTCCCTCCTCTCTCTGCTTGGACGCTCCCTGCCTGCTAATGTTAACTGCTGCGGCTCTACCCACTTTGAACTTTCAGGACAATGCCAGTAAAGTCTGCGGGGAAGTGAAGGAGAGAGGGAGGGCATCTGAGCAGAGGAGGAGTGTGGCTGCGACGCGAAGGCACAGTGGGAGAACAGGAGGGGAGGAAAACATGAGGTCTAGATCAGGGCTGCACGATTTTAGGGGGGGAAAAAAAGCAAAACTGCGTATCTTCGGACAAGTATTTATGGAATTTAGATTGTGATTGGATTATTGGAGTGCACATTGTAAACAACTCCAGGATCATTCAGATTTGAGAGAAGACTTTGACAGATAACTACACAAATATACATCATAGCCAGGGGTGCACATAACTTTTTCAGTGAGTTACTCAGGTGAGTACCAGGAGATGGAGTTTGGTACTCACTCATTATGTAGCGAGGTCTTAAAAAGTGCCATCTTCCTCACTGTCCTCCATGTCGCCCCCACTGTCCTCCGTGTCACTCCCACTGTCCTCCTCTGTTTCGCCCCCACTCTCCACTGCTTCCGCTCCCTGCATGGTAGATGATGAAGATGCTGCAGATGCACCTCTTTGTCTTTGGTTGAGCCTGCGATTAGCTGTCTCCATCCACAGCTCAACAGCTTGCTTTGGGTCAAATGTCTCTGTGGTCTGCTTTGACAGGTGAATGTGCATCAAGGCTGAGAGACGAGCCATCTGCTAAGTGGGCGACTGGACAGTTCTTCTCGGCTAGCTTGTTTATTAGCAATGGCTTGCACCACATTCGTATGCTCTTTGCTCTTTTTGTGCTTGTCAAATAAAGGATGGTTGAAATTCTTTGAACCTTTATAAAACGCACCTGTTTTATCTGCTAGGTGTGGATGTGAGCGGCAAAGCTTACACCACATTTCAGTGCGTTCATCGTTAGCTTCAAGCCACTGCACATCTTGAAGCCACTTTTCCGAAAAAAGTCTTTTCTTTGGCTCTGGCTCCGGTTGGTGTTTCTTTGTAGGCGGGGAAACGCCAAAGAAGCTGCTTAATGTCTGTTGTTTTTTAGACATCTTTGACAGTAGTTGGACTTGGACATGTGTAAGATTGATATGACACGATCGGTCAAGTCAAGTGGGCTACGCAAAGGCGCTCAGTAACTGAAGTGGCATTACGCATTCGTTATTTTTTGCTGCGCATGCGTACCAGCGTACCAGTTATGTGCACCCCTGATCATAGCGTTCAAATATGAATAATACTGAATAAATAGATGGATAATAGATCATACTTTATTTACCCCGAAGGATGTTCATTAATCCAAATAATGGATTAATGAATGAATGATGAATTTAATAACATACATTTAGACAAAATATCCTAAATTAGATCTTTAGCATCTCTAATTTTATGATAAATAATAAACTACAACACATAAAATAATTATAATGACAGATATACATTGACTGGTTCTGCAACAAAACAGAAAAGCAGGAGAAAACCTAAACTTCTGCTTATAAGAATCACTAGTTCATGATGAACAGTTACTCTGTTCAGATGTGGTGCATAAACAGGCACGATTGTGTGTGTGGCTGGGTATGAATTCACACACAAACATATCAAAAAAACTGAGTATGGATAATATATCAAAGTTCAAAAAAGTTTATTGTCAATTCTTCATACGAAACATATGAAGTGTATAAATAAATAATTATAAATGGAAAAGTCCAAATGTTCTTTGGGTAGATGCAGATTCCTAACTCATATGGACAATAACATACAGTGAAAATAGTTCTGGTTTGGTATCTCTTGTAAAATAAAGCTTAGCATTTATTCACTATATAAAATACTGAGCTCCAAAAGGTCAACCATAAACAGGCACAGGTACAATGGCGTGTGTGTGGCTGGGTATGGACACAAGCATTATTATATTATTATAGATTATAGGTATTATAATCATATATAGGTATCATATAGGTTACCTGTAAAACCATTGTTCTATAATGTTTGTTCACTGTATACAAAGCTTGTAAAGGTAAACCATAAACAGGAACATGCATATGAGGAGTATTTGTATCTAAAATATTACATGTTCATGCATATACACACACACATACACACATACTGGATATGCATATTACATACAGGGCAGTCAACAGGGGGGGACAATGGGGTCTACTGTCCCGGTCTCAGAGTTTTAGGGGCCCCGAACTGGACCCTCTTCCACGTCTTTGTTTGAAGGGACATTGTACAGGGACATTAAGCTCATAAAAACATATAGCAAAATATCCATCCAAATCCATCTGCAGTCCCTGATTTACAGAAATAAATTATACTGCAATTATAATGCAGTTGGTCAACAATAAGAACATTTCACACTATTCACTCTCACACACAAACCATATCACACATTAACAGAGCAAAGCATAAGGTCTTTACAGCGTCACAAACATTATTTTTATAAAAGTGGGGCTCTTGTGATGCTTCTTGTCCTGGGCCTCCAAATTTCTGTCAACGGGCCTGTTCTGTATGGATAATAGTTGCATTAACAACACTGACAATTACAGAAAAACTAGTACGAAAAGAGTCATTTGTAAATACTGTAAACTTCCATGTGTGAACCACAAGCTGAACGTTTCACAACTGTAAATAAGAGACGTTATGGGAGTAGGCGCTTCTATCTTATGTATGTAATGTAAAGAAAATTATTCAAAAAGCCCAAATAAACTAAACCAAACTATATTCAGATGGTTTTATGTTTATCTTTTTAACCAGAAATGTCAACCTTTTGGAAACTTCCTGACTCGTGAACTTTATTGAAATGAGGAAGCTGCTCTGCCCAGTTCTTTTACAACATGCAAATATCAGAACTAATTTGCTTTGTAATGTGCTTTCATGCAAGTTAGAAGTTATTCAGGTAATAGTGTATTTATAGTATGTTTTGTGTTATGCCAACCTCCTAAAGATACAGGATGTATCGTTTCTGGTGAAGTGTCTGACATCTATTTGCTTACACGGAGATGTTGCTTAACCCAGAATTTGCCCAGTTTAAACTATAAACTAAATCCTTCTCCCTGGTGACAAGCTGGCGAAACCAAGCCCACTCGTAAATAAGAAATGCATATTATTAAAGGTATTTGTTTTAGCAATGCCACACCTGTAATTGAATAAATGGAACATCAGGTCGGAACAATAAATTTACATAATCATGATAATTGCCAACAAAGATCATCACTATCACCAGAATGAGCAGAAAAAAGCCACTTATCCATGATGGTTTCTTCTCCATCATTGTTCTTTTCACTTATAACAAATTACAATACTATAATAGTTGTTTAAATATTAAATTTAAACAATTATTCACATCCATAACATGCTTTAACTGTCACAAGATGCAGATTTAAACCTCTTTTCTTGGCTCTCCACTGGCCTGATAGATGATTGTGCTGTCCGTTATAGTAGTATCTGATTTTTTGTGTTTTTCTTCTGTTCCAGTACTGGCATAAATCATGCTTCAGCTGCGAGACCTGCCAAATGACTCTAAACATGAAGACCTACAAAGGCTACAACAAGAAACCATACTGCAACGCGTAAGTACCACCACGCAAGTCCCACTGTCTCTAAAGGGCCCATAAATTGCTATTTTCTGATCTTTGTTATAATTGTTTCCTCATCAGAAACATAGGTCTGGGGTTGTTTTGTTTCATTCACGTTTCAGTCCCGATCAAGATTTTTTGGCTTTCGATCCGATTTTTTTTAAGGAGTGCTCTTTTTGATACCGAGCCGATACATTTTTGTGTAGTGTCCTGATGGAAGTTCATACCTTGGCTCTAAAAAGTTCATTAGATGACGAAAATCTATGTTTTTCACGACAGACAGCGGTTGATCGTCTAAAGCAATGAATTCAACAATTCTTTGTGTTATTTTCTTGGACTTGTCGCCATTTTGACGTAGCTTTTTTCTTCTTTGAAATGCCTCCGCCAGTGTTTGCTGCTGTGGCTTTGCTGGTTTGCGCTTGTAAATCTCAAATTTGCCTGGATGGATTCTTTTTTAAGTGACGAATCAAATTGGAAGTGTTAAAGTGGCTTTGCTGGTTCCTTCACGAGAAACTGTTTGTTTGCAGCAATTGCGTCGCTGTTTGACTCTTGTTCTGTTGTAGTGAAAAGCCCCACACAGCGACATGGTGGTGTTTTGATTTACGGCTGCTGTAAAGCACGTTGATGCCGCAAAACCATATGAAACTGGATCAGTCCAATCACATGACTGAATCCAATACTGTCCGATACTCATAAAAGAGTCGGATTGGGAGCCAATATGGATACTGAATATCGGATTGGGACATCCCTTCTAACATGGCTTAAAGGTCACAAGATCCATTTTGTGTAAAACAGGATTGTTAATTGTGTCAAATTTTGCTCAAAAAAATAACTATGCAGTAGTGGGTGTTTTAAGTTTTCATGTTTTGCCTTCTGTTTAAACCGAACTTCTTTTTTTTTTTTTTCATTTGTTACTTCTCTCTACATTTCTGATAATGTAATATATGTACTGTGTCAAATTGTTGATAATATGTGAATGTTGTTATGAATATTTTCTAAATTTTTAAATCTTGGGAATGTCGTTCAAGTGGAGGCAGATTTATGAGATTTCAAACAAGGGCACAGTCATATTTCTGTACAATAGTGTGTAATTTTACTATCCTCAACTAAAGACACTTTTTAGCACATTTCTCTTGGTTTGCTAAACTGTCACAATCGTTAAGTTATATGTGCTTCTACACTAGTAATTACTGTGGGCAGGGATGGGTGTTGAGTGAAAACAGCAATTTTCAGAACACTCAAGCCTCAAATGCAGGCCAGTACTTGATTACTCAAACATGCATAAATCAACCTTGACCTTAATAACCTTGAAATGCAACTTAGAGGAAGCTAGAACAGAGTTATAACAAGGGATGTGCAAACTGATAAAATGTGATCTTTAGATTCAGATATAATTATTTTTCCAGAGCCGATAGTTGTGTAAAGTTATTTAAGGGCCCATTTTATGTTTTTTTTTGTCTCTGTTATAATGTGGTTTCCTCATCAACATACCTGGAGTTGTGTTTTGTCTCATTCACACATGTTTAACACGTAAATCCTGCATTTTTAATTCTTCTGACAAACAGTAAACACTCTGTTCCACCTTATGATGTCATGTGGTAATACGGGAAGTGCTCCAGTGTGTTTTTTAACTCCACATACCTTAACTAGACTTTTTTGGATCATTTCAGACCTGGAATTTTAGGGTCTGCTAAACAAAAGGTAAAAGGAGCTGTTAAAAGATGTTGAAAACTACCACTTCATGCCATTACAAAGTGGAACAGAGCATTTTGAGCTTTGGAGATATGGACAGACTAATAATGCAGGATTACTCAAACATGTGTGAACAAAACAAAACAGAACTTCATGTATGCTTTTGATTAAGTAACAGCATTAATACACTGTGCAACGCTCACAAGAGTCAATTTTGCGCAATTTAGGACCTTTTAATACCCAAAATCTCAAACCTCAAAACCAAATCTTTTAGCAGCTGAAGCATTGCATGTAAACCAGATGTCTTATGTAACTTTTCTTGGCCTCCCCACAGCATTTTGTGTTTGGGACTTGCCTGAACTTGAACTGCTGCCTGCTCTTCTCATTACTCCCACCATTATTCACCGCTCATTTTGGGGGGATCCCGTAGATTCCCAATGAGCTATGTCACATACAGTCTGTGCTTGCTTTTCATAGGCCAAGGCTTGTAGTGTCACTGTACAGGAACTTGAGGAATTTCCTTTGTTAATGGTTGAAAAACGGGGGGAAAAAAGTAGGGAGGGAGCAGGCTTTTTCCCAGAGCGAGTTTAGGCCTATGGGAAGCAGATAAACACCAGAGGAGGTGGAGGGGCCTAAGTTTGGGTAGCAACTTTCACAGCAGCACAACACATGGTTTTGACTAGTAACTGGCTGCAGAAAATTGGGGGAAAACGGATGTGAGAACTGTGAATATTACAATAATGAAAATAGCTGCACAACCATAATGATAAATAAAATAAAACAAACTTAAGATGTTTTATTTTTTTGCGTAATTCAGACAACTGAGCCATGGGTTTTGGGCTGCTCAGTTTTAAAGATGCTCTATGAGGGTCTGCCAGCTGTTTTTCTCTATGAAGATGTCTGAAATGTTTCACAGTATGGCATTAAACCTTTCTGTTTTCATGAAGACCAAACCAGACCAAGTTACAAGTCAGATCTGTGGCGAGGAAGTCATTTTTGAGCTATAAAACCACCTGTAACTGAATAAATGTACGGTAGATCTGTTTAATGTCATACTGTGGAACATTCGATGCAGAACAAGCAGGAAAAATGACATAATGCACCTTTTAATCTCACGTCACGTAATTGGTGTACGCTGTGGGGGTTAATTTAGTACAAAATGTTGCGTACACAATCCAAAACCATTTTATTTTATTCTGACAAAATCAAGCGCGTTGTAATTGCTTTCTGAAGTGTTAACATTTGGCAAAACATTTACAAGAATCATTTACAGATCAATACAAGCTCAAACAACTGCGTTTCATGACTTTATTCCCCAATTTAACATGACCTACCAGTCCCACCTACTTTCAGTCTGAATGCGTCTAGAGCCAGACCATAAAGTTTTTCAAAGACAGCTGTTCTCACACATTATTCATTTACTCAGAACAAAATGTAACCAGTAACTTCATTTTACCTGAGGAAAAAATGAGTTAATTATTATTATTATTATTATTTATTTTTTTGTTTTGACATGAACACCCTGCAGAAATCGGGGAGACAGGGTGTGGTTCCTGATCCACACGTTTGTCAAATTAGTGTTAAAGGGCCCGTTTGCGCTGTTTTCTGATTTATGTTACAATATGTACAATTATTTTTCATGCATATTTAGTGCATAGACCATATATATGAGTGGACTAAGCTAACCCGTTAGCTGCCGTATGCCAAACAGGAAGTGCTCCAGGAGGCTCTTCCAGCTCCTTCTCTCCCTTTTTCCCATTGACTCACATTAGGATCTTATCGTCCCTCTGTCTGTACTGAGCCTCGTCATTCTGCTCTTAAATTGTTCGTATGAACCCGCGACACAGGATCCTGAATTTTTCATTTCGCTCTCTTGTTTTTAAATCAAGATATGAACATAAATAACGAACAAATCGGAAGCCTTCATTCCCTGAGGTCCCTTCCCCTAGCGTTAGCAACAGGTTTGATTGAGAGCTAGCGCATTTCACTGCTAAGTAAGCTTTCCTGCCCTGATTGACTATTTCTGAAATAAAATGACAAAATAAATCAAACAATTACAATAACGTTACTAGAATCTTAATTAGCATAATTTAACTAGCATAAAGTAAAGTGAATTTTGTTAAATTGCGACTCTATTGTTGTTCGCACATAACAGAACATAGAACATAAATCAAGGACTTAAACTTACTATTTAAAGTTTGATGATAAAAGCTAAAAGTTTCCTTATTATTCTCAAGAATCACTGAAATACAGCGGTCCTGCAGATGCAGAGTTTCACATCCATCGTCCGTATATATGATGCATCGCAGCTCTGCCATGAGGAGGGCGGGCACATTTAACGACTTAAATCATGATTGGCTCTTGTGGTTGCTATGATACTTGCTTTCGGATTTCCAAATATGGAACCTGGCTCCAGATTCGCTCCTGTAACCGTGGCAACGGGAGCCTAATTTGAGCGACGCAACGCTGTGGAGACGTCACACTCACTTAGTCCACTCATAGATATGGACTATGATTTAGGCTGAGTACTTTTTTCATGCAGAAAACACTGATGTGATGTGCTAATACAGGAAGTTCTATACGGTGTTTTTAAACTCCATACACCTTCACTAGAATGATTTGAATGATTTCAGCTCAGGAATTGCCTGCCTCTACTGAACAGAAGATAAAAGGGTAGCTGTTCACCTTAAAACTACCGCATTTTGAGCTTTGGAGATGTAGACAGGCTTATGATAGAGGTTTACTTAAACATGTGTGAATGAAACTAAACTCCAGGTATGTTTTTGACATTATAACATGACTAAAAGCTCACAAGAGTCAATTTTGTGTAACGTCGAACCTTTAATGTCCAAATATATGTGTGGTTTTGGCTGCCCAACCATTTATCCGTGACGTTTAGTAAATTATTATTGTGCTGCTCTTTCTAGTCCATAACCAATTACACTGTCACCGCTTTCTGAAAATGTCTTTGTTTTGTATCTGGCCTTCCTCCAGCAGCAGAAGCGTCTCCTTCAGGCCTGTTTATTGCGTCTTTTTCAGTTTGTTTAAGTTAAGCCTGGATCAAGTAAACTCCACTTTGAGAACGTCTAGTTTTAGAGGAGGAAGTTTGTAAATGTTATTCTTTAGTGTGATAAATATAACTGTTTTCACTGATGTTCCCAGTAACTGATATATTTGTTGCCTTTAACCCACTTCAGTGCTACAGGGCTGTGCAGATGAGCTCAACAGGATACTGTTACTGTGCCATACTGATACTAATGGGAATGGGAATATAGTACAGGAAATAGGCCTGCGCACAAATATTTATATTTCAATATATTGCGATACAGAATTTGGTGAGATACAATACCGATATCGTGGGCTGCTCTATCGATACATCATCAAGAGTTTTTTTTTTTTTTTAATATCTATTTGCATCTTTTGGTGGAAGGAAAATTGTTATACACTTGCAACACTTGACATATTCACTGTTTCGATAATACTATTAAATACACGCATTGCTTAACTTTGCAATAGTAGTTTAACAAAGAAATATTGTTCCTAAAATGAGTTTGGTCCTTAAATAAACAATAATATAACAGTAACATTATCTCAGGTATTGCCATATCGTGATAATATTTACTTATATTTATAATTTATTATATATAATATCGTGTATTGTATCAAATTTTTAGGGACCCATGTATTCCGGCATTGTGGATTCTTTTTGGTTTTTTTTACTTTTTTTCTTAGCGGTGATGCAACAGGCAAGTTTTTTTTAGCATAAACTTTTGGGGGGGGGGGGAAACTAAACAATTCTTATCTTGTTTCTGAAATATTGAAATACTGAAATCATAAATATTCATAACTTTTGTGCATATGAAGTAAGCAGTGAACTCTGCTTACACTTGCCGGCTGGAGGTATGAAGACCTCAGTGTTTCGGTTACCACTGAAACAGCTGAAGCTCTAAAGACTATAAATGCATGTGCCCTGCATTTGACTTCCTTTTTCATAATGTGGAAACTTACAAAAGAAACGACAATCATATAGCAACAATTCTGACTCCTCGTCTGCCAGTGCTTCCTGGAAAGGGCCGTGTTTTTATTCAGGAGTTATTTCCAGTTTAAATATTGACTTTGGATGATCTTTACGTCACTCTCTACTTTGAAATAAGTTACTTTATTTTTAATTTGTGCATGAAACATCTACCATAATCTACTACCAGGGTTCTAACCTCTGGGTTCGACTCAATGCAATGTGGGGAGTTTCTATCTGGAGTTTGCACGTTCTCCCTCGGTCTGTCACAATAATTATTGTCCAGTATATAAAAGCTTGAACAATATATTTTGGGGCTCAAAATGTATGATGTGTACAATTTTCTTTGCAAAAGTGGAGTATTTTTGTTATGATACATTTGAGGTTAAATAAGTGACTTCTATTGCTTTTATTGGTTCATTCTATTATTTATTTGTTGCAGCTCAGAGCTTTTAATGATACTGTATTTAAAAATTGACTGGGATTATCTTGCATTATAGTTCTTGTGTCAGTGGCATAAAGTAGTTTCAATATTAACGTGTATCACTTTATATCTCTGTAGCAATTTATCGTGCCTCAAAATCGGTTATCGTGACAGAACTCTCCCCGTGTCTGTTTGGACTTCCTCTGGTTTTCCCCCATCGACCCCAAACCTGCACAGCTAAACCAGCTAAAATCCTCTCAGTTCTGACCAAGTCTATAACCCAACCCAAAGCCCATTTTGTCTGTGTTAAAATTATGTATTTATCATTCAGTAAACTGCCAGACCTTTTACGCTTAATACTATATTGGCTTATTGTTCAATATACAAAACCCGGAACAGTATATTTTGGAGCTCAGTATTTATTGTGTGCGCATTTTCTTTGTACAAGATTTGGGGAGATTTTTTTTGCTTTAAAACAATTAAATTAAATTAAGCATTTTGTGTTGCATTTTTTGTATGAACAGCACTCTATAAATAAACTTTGATTGATTTGATTAAATAATTGAGCTGTAAACATTTGAACAAGTGATTTCCATGGCCATTTATTTATTTGTTATAGCTCAGGCCTTTAATACTCAGGCCTTTAAAAATGGTTTACTGGGATTATCCTGCATTATTCTTAGTCAGTAGCATAAAGTAGTTTCAGTATTATCATTTATCGCAGTAACTAATCGAATCGTATCAATATCGTGCTTTAACAGTTGTTATTGTGACACTGTACATCAAAATTACAGAGGAGGTTGAGGCCTGAACTAAGCTCTGCGCTTTGCCGCTATGAGCCAATCTGACATAGTGGAAATCTATACACACACAGGAAGAACATGCAAATTCCACTAAACACAAATTGAACCTTGTATCTTTTTCTTGTGCACCACATGCCTCTTCCTCCATAGATTTTTGTTGCATCTTTTCACAGAATGGTCACATGTGTCACTGCTTGAATCATCACCTTGTTGCGCGGCTTTGTCAGTTTTAGTGACTCATCGTGCCAGAAACACAAGCTGTAAATGCATTTAGACACTACAGTGCAAAGTCCCACTGACTCCTCTCCAAGCCTCTGTTTGGATTGCAATTTAAAGGGAATATCTCTGCTTACACGGCTGCTTTTGTCTGCTTCAAAAAGTCAAAACAAAGTCTGCGCTGTTGGCAACAAAATAAACCAAGCTTAAAGGTGCATTATGTCATTTTTCTGGTTTACTGCCATCAGCTCTTCTTCATGGTGCTATTATTGCTTTGCCTCGAATGTTCCAGTTTAAAGATGTAATTTCTAGGGTGGATAGTTCACTACTTGCTTGTCTCCATGGAGGTGTTATTTCTTTACCTGGAATGTTCCACAGTAGAGCATTAAGCATGTCTTTCTTGCATTTGTTCAATTACAGGTATTTTATTGCTCAAAAATGCCTTAAAAACTTCTTACTTCTTACCATCTGCAGGCTTGCTTCTCCACAGATCTGACCATTAACCTGTCTCCATTGTGATTACCAGGTTTATTTCAATACTGTGGAATAATCAAGGCAAAGTAGTAACATCTCCATGGAGACGAGCAGGTGGCAGACCCTTCACCAGAAGAGTTACGCATTGGCCTTTTAACATATTACACATATTTATCGTGTGTTTGTTCAATTATTGATATTTTTCAAGAAAAAAATACATAAAAAAACATGCATTCTTACTGCGTGGGTTAGTCTTTCAACAGATCTGACCTGTAACTTGGCCTGCCTGCTTGTCTCCATGGAGACTTATTGTTTAATAACAGAGTTGAGAACATAAATGGGCAAATACTGTTGAAGATTTTCAGGTAGCAGCCCTCAATTCTTATAGTAAACACCAGAAATAGTCCAAATTTGGATTGTGCAATACTGACAAAATGTATTCCCCCATTAACAAAGAGTGGAGAATATTTTGAAATCTGTCACATCTATATGAAATAAAATGGACCTATAAATGCCTTAGTTGTGGTCCAGATAAAATGACCCACCTATTGTTCAGAATACATGAGACAGAAATCCGTAGGGTTATAAGAGATGACAGTTTTGAGGGGTTGGTGACACCGCCCCCTGCCTGAGAAAAGGAGGCGTTTCAGACTTCAAAGATGCTCCCAAAAAGGAAAACCACAAACCGTCACGCCCTACAGAGATGGGAGATGTTATTATTCCCAGCATAAATCTAGGGACATCTAAACTGAGAAAACATGTACAGCTATAATGACGCCGGATATGTTTAAGTTAATGACCTTAAGACAGTGGGTCTTAACCTGGGTTCGATCGAACCCCAGGGGTTCGGTGAGTCAATCTCAGGGGTTGGGCAGGGATCAAGACACAGATCCAACTCGTATGATTCGTGATGACACACCCCGTGCCGGACATTTTGTGTGCACAATAGTCTTGTGACTGTCGTGATGGTGTTGTGTAATTTCTTTCTTAATATTTTCCCTTCATACTAACTTTGTCAAGCAAAAAAAGAAACTGGTCGGACGAATATGTGCAATATGGATTCACATGTGTGCACCAATAAAATATATATGCCTATTTTTTGAATTTGAAAAAAATATATTTTATTTTTCCAATTAAGAAGGGTTCAGTGAAGGCACATATGAAACTAGTGGGGTTCAGTACCTTCAACAAGGTTAAGAACCACGGCCTTAAGAGCTTTATATATAGCTCACAGGCGCCTCATTGCTGAAATTCAAGCTAAAGATGCATCCATCCATCCATCCATCCATCTTCTTCCGCTTATCCGGGGCCGGGTCGCGGGGGCAGCAGTCTAAGCAGGGACTCCCAAGCTTCCTTCTCCCCAGCCACTTCCTCCAGCTCCTCTGGACAGACCCCGAGGCATTCCCAGGCCAGCCAAGAGACATAGTCCCTCCAGCGTGTCCTGGGTCTTCCCCGGGGCCTCCTACCGGTGGGACATGCCCGGAACACCTCCCGAGGGAGGCGTCCAGGAGGCATCCGGACCAGATGCCCGAGCCACCTCAGCTGGCTCCTCTCGACGTGGAGGAGCAGCGACTCTACTCCGAGCCCCTCCCGTGTGACCAAGCTCCTCACCCTATCTCTAAGGGAGCGCCCGGCCACTCTGCGGAGGAAACTCATTTCGGCCGCTTGTATCCGCGATCTTGTCCTTTCGGTCATTACCCAGAGCTCATGACCATAGGTGAGGGTAGGAACGTAGATTGACCGGTAAATTGAGAGCTTTGCCTTTCGGCTCAGCTCCCTCTTCACCACAACGGTCCGATGCAGCGACCGCATCACTGCCGACGCTGCACCGATCCGCCTGTCAATCTCACGCTCCATCCTCCCCTCACTCGTGAACAAGACCCCGAGATACTTGAACTCCTCCACTTGAGGCAAAGACTCCCCACCCACCCAGAGAGGGCAATCCACCTTTTTCCGGTCGAGAACCATGGCCTCGGATTTGGAACAGCAGATTCTCATCTCAGCTGCTTCACACTCGGCTGCAAACCGCCCCAGTGCACGCTGCAGGTCCTGGTTCGATGAAGCCAACAGGACAAAATCATCCGCAAAAAGCAGCGATGAAATCCTGTGGTTCCCAAACCGGACCCCCCCCCAGCCCCTGGCTGCGCCTAGAAATTCTGTCCATAAATACAATGAACAGAACCGGTGACAAAGGGCAGCCCTGGCGGAGTCCAACATGCACCGGGAACAGGTCTCACTTACTGCCGGCAATGCGAACACAGCCCCTTCTCCGGTCATACAGGGATCGGACAACCCTTAGCAAAGGGCCCCGGACCCCATACTCCCGAAGCACCCCCCACAGGGCACCACGAGGGACACGGTCGAATGCCTTCTCCAGGTCCACAAAGCACATGTGGACTGGTTGGGCAAACTCTCATGAACCCTCGAGCACCCGATGGAGGGTGTAGAGCTGGTCCAGTGTTCCACGACCAGGCCGAAAACCACACTGCTCCTCTTGAATCCGAGGTTCGACTATCGGCCGGACTCTCCTCTCCAGTACCCTGGCATAGACTTTACCGGGGAGGCTGAGGAATGTGATTCCCCTATAGATGGAACACACCCTCCGGTCCCCCTTTTTATACAGAGGGACCACCACCCCAGTCTGCCAGTCCAGAGGTACTGTTTCCGACCGCCACGCGATGTTGTAGAGACGTGTCAGCCAAGACAGCCCCACAACACCCAGAGACTTAAGGAACTCAGGACGGATCTCATCCACCCCCGGATCCTTGCCACCAAGGAGCTTTCCGACCACCTCAGTTACTTCGGCCAGGGTGATGGATGAGTCCGCCTCTGGGTCCCCAGCCTCGGCCTCCTCTTCGGAGGACGTGACGGTGGGATTGAGGAGATCCCCAAAGTATTCCTTCCACCGCCCGACAACATCCCCAGTCGAGGTCAGCAGCTCTCCCCCCGCACTGTAAACAGTGTTGGTGGAGCACCGCTTCCCCCTCCTGAGGCGCCGGACGGTTTGCCAGAATTTCCTTGGGGCCATCCGATAGTCCTCCTCCATGGCCTCCCCGAACTCCTCCCAGACTCGAGTTTTTGCCACTGCAACCGCCCAGGCTGCAGAACGCTTGGCCTGATGCCTCAGGAGTCCCACGAGCTAGCAAGGCCCGGTAGGACTCCTTCTTCAGCTTGACGGCATCCCTTACTTCCGGTATCCACCACCGGGTTCGGAGATTGCCGCCGCGACAGGCATCGCAGACCTTACGGCCACATCGACAATGGAGGCCGAGAACGAAGCCCACTCGGGTTCCATGTCCCCAGCCTCCCCCGGGATCTGGGAGAAGCTCTCCCGGAGGTGTGAGTTAAAGGCCGCACTGACAGAAGGTTCCGCCAGACGTTCCCAGCAGACCCTCACAATACCCTTGGGCCTGCCAGGTCTTTCCGGCTTCCTCCTCCGCCAGCGGGCCCAACTCACCACCAGGTGGTGATCAGTTGACAGCTCTGCCCCTCTCTTCACCCGAGTGTCCAAGACACACTGCCGCAGGTCAGATGACAACAAAGTCAATCATCGACCTCCGGTCTAGGGAGTCCTGGTGCCATGTGCACCGATGGACCCCCTTGTGCTCGAACATGGTGTTCGTTATGGACAAACTGTGACTAGCACAGAAGTCCAATAACAGAACACCGCTCAGGTTCAGATCAGGGAGGCCGTTCCTCCCAATCACCCCTCTCCAAGTGTCACTGTCCTTGCCCACGTGGGCGTTGAAGTCCCCCAGTAGAACAACGGAGTCCCCGGTCGGTGCACTGTCCAGTACCCTTCCCAGAGACTCCAAGAAGGCCGGGTACTCTGCACTGCTGTTCGGCCCGTAGGCCGACACCACAGTGAGAGACCTGTCCCCGACCTGAAGGCGCAGGGACGCGACCCTCTCGTTCACCGGGGTAAACTCCAACACGCAGCGGCTGAGCTGTGGGGCTATGAGCAGGCCCACACCAGCTCGCCGCCGCTCCCTGCGGCCAACGCCAGAGAAATGGAGAGTCCAACCCCTCTCAAGGAGTTGGGTTCCAGAGCCCAAGCTGTGCGTGGAGGTGAGGCCTACTATATCTAGCCGGTAACGCTCGACCTCCCGCACAAGCTCAGGCTCATTCCCCCCCAGCGAGGTGACATTCCATGTCCCCAGAGCTAGTCTCCTTGTCCGGAGATCCAGTCGCCGAGGCCCCGGCCTTTGACTGCCGCCCAGATCTCTCTGCACCTGGCCCCTATGGCTCCTCCCGCGGATGGTGGGTCCAGGAGAGGGCGGTCCCACGCTGCTCCTTCGGGCTGGGCCCGGCCGGGCCCCGTGGGGAAAAGCCCTGCCACCAGGCGCTCGCCCACGTGCACCCACCCCAGGCCTGGCTCCAGGGTGGGGCCCCGGTACCGCCTTTCCGGGCGACGTCACTGACCTCGTTTTTGAACTCAACATAGGGGCTTTTGAACCGCTCTTCGTCTGACCCATCCCCCCGGACCTGTTTGCCTTGGGTGACCCTACCAGGGACATAAAGCCCTCGACAACATAGCTCCTGGGATCATTCGGGTACTCAAACCCCTCCACCAGGTTAAGGTGGCGGTTCGAGGAGGGGGCTAAAGATGCAGTGCCTCAAATTTGTGTGAGTGACTAGCACTTTCACCTCACAGCAAGAAGGTCCCAGGTTTGAGTTTTTATGTTTTGCTCTTTCCCCCCCCGAGGCCTGTCACGATATACACTATATAAATATCGACATATTGCTCAATACCTGGTAGAAAATTGTCTTTATTTTTCTGTTCTACAGTGAGATTTGAGCTGATTGAATAATGCTCTGTAAAGCATCTTTGGGGACATGTGTCTGTGAAAAGCGCCATATAAATAAAGTTACTTTACCTTACTTTACCTGTAAAGGGTTGAATTATGAACTTTTATGACTCATAATAAGAAAACTAAGTGTTGCGTTTTGTTATTTATTTATTGGAGTTCATGTTTTTCCTTTAACAATATTGTACACTAAGAGTACTTTTTGTGGAATTATTCTGCTTTATGATTTTGTTTCATTATTGTCGTTTATAATCCATATTTACTTTAGCAATATATCGTACTTCATATTGTAAGTTGTTTTTTATATAGTAAAAAGTACAGTAGAGGTACTGTACAAATCTGTAAATGTCTATATTTATTATAAGAAATAATATACAATAGCAATGCTGAGGAATTTTGTCAAAAATGACTTGAATCAAATCAAATGGATCGTACATATCGATCGAACATACCCTTAATTACAAGTGGGGATCTACTAAATCACTAAGTTAGTTTGTATATTATTATTTTTGTGTTTTTGTCAATTCTTATGGACAAGTTTAAATTGTAAATTATTAAAACATATATTGCTAATCTATCTATCACAATGCTTTTCAGAAAAATCGTTCAGTTGTGTCCTAAACGAACCTTTAGGGATTACTCTAAAGCCACAATACTTTACATTTCGGCAGCTCTTCTGCCTCTGCAGGGTCTGATTGAAGGTCATGGCACTGGCACCTGTATGTGTTCACTGTGGGCTGTTTGGAGCAGATGAGATCAGACCTGGATTTTGGTTATTACAGGTTTTTGCTGCAGTCTGAGTCAGGTAAAGCACTTTCACTGCAGCATGTCTCTCAGATACCTAATTATGTCTTCGGACAGCAGGGAGCAGATTTCTTCGTTCAAAAAGTAAAAGATGGGCCATGTTTTTTGGAGGGCTTAATAAGGAGAAGTGAGAAACGTCCAGGGACCCTTCACTTCAGCGATGGAAAGCCTAAGTTTGGGCTGGAACTTGCTTCACACAGGCCTGTCGGGATAACAAATTTGAATTATGATATATTGCTGAAGTAAATATAGATGATAAATGATAATATTGCAATAGATTTATGGCAGAGAGTTTAAAAACATCCTGTATTTCCACATGACATCAGTGTGAGTGTTTTCTGTTTGAGAGAAGAACCTAAACATGCAGGGTTTGTGTGTTAAAAACGTGTGAATGAAACAAAAACAACTCCAGGTCTGTTTGTGACGAGAAAACAGCATAAAATAGATCAGAAAATATCTTAATATGGGCCCTTTAATGATAAATGATGAAATACTTGATTGTAATTGCTAATCCCGTGTTGCCAGGACTGTGATTATTTGGGTTTTTCCCAGAGGGGTTGATTCATTTTTTTGAGGTCACCCCTCCCCAGCCCCCAGGCAAACTGTCCGTGTGAAAGGGGGTCTTCACTGTGCACAAACCCACTGTGAATCGAGCCGAGTCCTTAGTTAATTAAAACATTGACTAACTCTTTACTTCACACCATTGACTTTGGTTTAGTCTATCGATAAAGCAATGCCGAGTGACTGGAGCGAGCTGTGCATCAAAGTGTGTGGGTACTTCTGTTTATTGACCTTTTAGCTTGAAATTTGTAGACATTCTGAACTTGTTATTAAAATGACAAGACCTTTATTAGCAATATATTTTCTTGGCCTGTGCCTTTATAAGATTTCTGTTTTGTTTTTTTGTGTTTTTATTATTTAACGGTGCACTGTGTAATTTTCCTCTTAAAGTGTCTGCCACCTGCTTGATTCCATGTACAGGTCTTAAAAGTCTTAAAAAGGTCTTAAACTTGTTCCTAAATTAAGGCCTTGAAAAGTCTTAAATTATGTTTTCCAACCTTCTTTTTTCACAATGGTAGAATGTTACAAATTATTTTTTGGTCATTTTACAAGCAATGCATATGACTATAAATGAGTTCTGAAAGAGATTTTGTAATAAACGTATTTATTTTTTATTTTTTTATTTAAAGCAGTGAGTAATGGTCATTATTAGAATTGAATCTGGTGTTTTTCGGCTGCATAATGGGTGAGATGTTGGTCTTAATTTTCATTTAAATTGTGTTAAAAAGGCCTTAAAAAAGTCTTAAATTTGGGGTTGTCAAACCTAGGGATACCCTGATGTAGACGTTCATGTTTTTCTTTGGATTGTTCTATCAAATGGCATTTAATTTAACTATCTCCATGGAGACAAGCAGGCCACATGACAAGGCCAAGTTACAGGTCAGATCTGTGGGGAAGTGGGCTCGCTCAAACTACGACTACATGTTTTTACTGTAGTTTTGAGAAATAAAAACACCTGTAATCGAATTAAGGCAACATATATTTGTTCAGTTCCATACTGTGGAACATTCCAGACAAAGCAGTAGCATCTCCATGGAGACGAGATGATGGCGGACCCTCTTTTAGAAAAGTTGCACAATGCACCTTTAATGGACCTGTATCAATTTTGCCAGATAGTTTTCCAGCAGCTTTTTAAGAGCTGCCGTGGGTTAAAAATATTGTCCGTGGGTTTGGCCAGAGCTATTTGTCATGTCAAATGTATTGATTTTTAGAAAACTCTTAATGAAAGTCGTGAATTTCAGCGACACATCTTCACATTCAAACCCTTTCGCGCCCTTTTGAGCTTCTGTTTGCGCGTGAGAGAGGGGAGGGAGGCTGCGCTGAAGCCTGGCAACCCTCACCTGAATTGTATTTCTTTTAGTTCCAGAAAACGACTTTTGCAACAGACACAAGGATGAGAACCGTGTCGAAAGAAACGACTGTCTGTGACTAATCAACTTTTTCATGGTATAATATAAGAGTGAGGAACAAGACTGGGCGGGCGCGGCTTCAAACGGTTCTCATGATTCAAATTAAGTATGGACCTCATTTACAGCCACAGCATCTATTTATACAATGGTCTAATGGTCTAATGTATACTGTGGTCAATATATGTAAAGATGCATTGTGTAACTTTTCTGGTAGAGGGTTTGTCACCTGCTTGTTTGGATGTCACTGCTCGGCCTAGAATGTTCCATAATATCACATTAAACAGCTCTTTCTTACATTTATTTAATTACAGGTTTTATAGCTCAAAAATACTTATAAAAACAGACATTCTGACTGTGAGTGGGAACACCTCTCCAGAGAGCTGACCTGTAACTTGGTCTGGTTTGGTCTCCATGAAGATGGAAAGGTTTAATTCCAACAAAGCAATAATGTTTCCCGGGAGAAAAGCATTTCCTCCACCAGAAAAGTTACGCAATGCTTCTTTAAAATACCAAAAGTGTTTCTCTGACATTCACAGTTAACATGTTTTGTTTTTAATGCTTATCTTTGCACATCAAATAAATTAAATTATAGAAATGAACATAAAGGTGTACTATATAACTTTAATTGCCTGAAATTTTCCACAGTATGGCATTAAAAGCAGATAACACCACATAGCCAAGTTACAAATTAGATCAACTGAATGACAAGAATGCACATATTTGTCAAGTTTTTGGAAGTTTTTTTTTTTGCATTTTTGAGATTTAAACATAACAAAAACTGACAACAGACAAAAGAAAATACAAAGGTGGATAATGCCATATTGTGGAACATTCCAGGCCAGGCAAGAACATCAAACGGAGACGAGCAGGAGCCATACCCCCACTATAAAAGTTGCAGAAACCTTTCATTTTGTCTGTCACAGTAACAATACTGACTTATTGTTCAATATGTGATGGATGGAACAATAACTCTGTAGGGTCAATATTTATATTTATACTTTTTTTCTTTGTACTATTGGGATTTATGGTTATTTTTATTGTAATATGGTCAAATTTGAGCTGTAGAGGGTTGAATTATGAACTAAAACTGCAATATCTAATTACTAAAGTGTTGCTTTCTGCTAATTATTTATTACTGCTTGTATTTTTTAACTATTTTAAATGTACGATAGTTATGGGGATAATTCTGCTTTATGTTTGGTCTGCTTATCATCAGTTTACTTAAGTAATATATCACATTTGTTATCATGACAGGTCTGGTGCTGTAATAATCTTGGCCACCACTGTATGTTGTGATTTGTTGCAGGACTGGTGGTCCGAGGGGGGCTGCCGAGAGATTTCCCAGAATTCATTGAGAATCAGAGCCATGGCCCATGACATCACTCTCCTGCTGTGTCTGTGTGACCTCTGTGCTGTTGTGTGGACCCCTCGCTCTCTCTCTTTTCCTCCATAGCAATGCCTGTATGTCTGTGCATGTGGTGTGAGGGCTGCATAGTCTTGGTTTAGTCTTAGCTCAAATTTCTCAAAATCCTGATTTAGAATATAAGTTTAAACATTTTTGCTAGTTTCTGCCCATTTCTGTAC
This sequence comes from Odontamblyopus lacepedii, assembly GCA_034769755.1. Taxonomy (NCBI): domain Eukaryota; kingdom Metazoa; phylum Chordata; class Actinopteri; order Gobiiformes; family Gobiidae; genus Odontamblyopus; species Odontamblyopus lacepedii. Next base: position 15,009,195 of record CM068351.1, read on the forward strand.
TGTTTTAATTCTGATTTAGTCTAGTTTACTCCTTATAGTTGTAACGTAGGTGTGTTTTTGGTCTAATTTAGTCATGGTTCAGTTCTGTTAACTTAAATTTTTTGTATCTTGAGTGTAGTTTTAGCCTTTAGGAAGTCTTAATCTTGGTTTATCTTGACTGGTCTGACGTAAACGTTGGTCCTATCCATAGATTTTTTACAATGATGAACATAATAATATTAATAATAATACATTTTATTTATACAACGCTTTTCTATACACTCAAAAACGCTGAAAAATTAGGACCATTGACGTAGTGATAAACATTTTAAAGCAAAACAACACGTTGTAACGATGATATTCAAAAGTCTCTAATACCGTAATCCCCATTCCATATTTTTCCATTAATGTGCAGTCCAGATGTTATCCATATTAACCGAATGCCTGCAATCCCTTCTCACCCTTACACTTCTCCCTCTCCGTATCTTAACTTCATTCACAGCATTTGCCTGCGCCTCCCGTTTTCAGAGTACCTTGGCTTGCACTGACAAAGCACTGAGTGTGATACTGACATCCCTTTTGTCCACAGGGGGCTCCTAACTCAACCCCAGGACCACCTCACATAACAACCTGCACCTCGTGTGGGGCCGCAGACATGCACTTGTGGCTTGTGTTTTGAAAATGTAGATTGAAGTGTCAGAAACTGTATTTTGCATTTGATTATGTGTAATAATGTAATGTTTTTTGTGTGTTTTGTTATAGACACTACCCCAGCACAAAATTCACTGTGGTGGCCGACACTCCAGAGAACCTTCGTCTTAAAGCGCAGTCGGAGAATCAGAGCACGGTAAACTCACTTTTTTTTTTTTATTTTACAGAAGTCCTATTGTGCTTGCTGTGTAGCTTTAATCTACGACAGCCTTGAATCATTGTTATAATTTGGACAATACTGGCAATATTGATCTAAAATAACTTAATAAAAGAAACAAGCCCGCTGCCTTCCGCATTAGAAGATTGCAGTGCCCAATTTGTGCTGGCGCTGCTGTAAACAACACAGTGCGCCTTTAATTACGCTTATTATTTTAAGTCCTATAGAGACTTGAATAGACCCTGGCCACCTGCCTTCCTATACAAATATGTCGCATCCTGTCCCTCCCTTGAGTAATCACAAAACACTCCTACTACTCGTGCAGAAATAGCCATGATATTTTGAGTTGAATGTTAAAAATATCTGTACAAACTAGGTTGTGAGAACAGCTTTAATAAGGCTTCAGGAGTGGAGTATTTTAACTCGCACTACCACATGTTTTGGGACTAGATTTAGTGAAAGATTCAAGGATTTATTGTCATTGTCACAAATAACAAGAGAATTTTTAGTTAAATATCATTTTTGTTTACATTCGTGCTCATTATTTTAATTTGTTGGGTTGATGTCTGGTTTGATGCAGATTGGTTTATCACATTATTACATTTCAACATTGGTATTTGTGTATTAGTCACTGTCGGACGTCATAACAGTGATTTGGAGCAGTCTTTAGTGGGCTGATGGGGTGGGGGTAGTAGCTGTTACAAGTTGTGGGGATTGTAGGACAGATGGTGTTTTTCTACATGGTTTATGTATGTCTCAAACAATAGAAAGAGACCAACAGGGAGTGGGGACGATACATTATTCCATTAGTGTAATTCTTGCATCACAATACCTAAATAAATAATACATACCTAAATAATAAAAGATAACATGGCAATGTGATGTGTTAGCAATTAATACCCCGTACATGTAAAATAACCCCTCTTTAAGTTAATTTGACATAAACAGCCATATAAAAGTACTTTACATTTAGTTTTTTTGCTTATTTTTCCTTCTAAAATTGCCCCAACTCTTATTTTTCAGTTCTTACAATTATATTTAACCTGAATAAGCACAATAGGCTGTGTGCACAATAGCACCTGGCAACCTGACTGTTAGTGTCGCTACTTCCTGTCCAATTTTATCTCAAGTTAAGTTTTTGTCAAGTCGTGCTGAAATGAATAAATATTTAAAGATAAAGCAGTGGACAGAGAGCTGCAGGTGGATGTCACTGAAAATGTATTAAAAAAACGCACAAATAAGACACAATACATGATATTTGTGTCTGCTAGCGCTAAGGCTAATTTTGAGGCACAAACCACAAACTTAAAACTCTAAAAATGAACTCTGTATAAAAACAATTTGGTAGTCTTTACTTCAGTTAAATAGAATTTTAATAGGTTGTTTATTTTATATTCTACCAATTTAAAGTTTTTTTTATATTATTTTTTATTCAACATGTCAAATCGCCCAAACAGCACATATGATGGGGCACAACTACACAAGAGAAAAAAACCACAACAAAAAACAAACAAACCTCACATACCCTTAACCACATAAAATAAAGTGCTAAATAAAATGCAAGGGAGAGTGATACTGTTTGGTTATAGATATTTCCTGTAGATGTTGTATGTTTTAATAGCTTTTTTGTTTTTGATCTGTTTTATTGTCATGACTGTTTGGTTTATTTAGAGTCCATTTTGTTTTGTGTTTACAGTGCTTAACAAATTTGTTAGAGCACCTGTCATGAAAACAAGAACACAAATAACTTCATCAAAAATGGTTTCAAATTAATAATCTCATTGTTATTCATAAAGAAAATGACCAATTGGAATAATAAAATAGCCCTTTTTGACAAATAATAACCAAAAGTGTGAATATTTTGTGTGGCGCAGATAACAGTTGTGTTCTTGTTGCTTTATTTTTATATAGTTTTGTGAAGTCTCTTTTGTTATTGAGTTCCAAGTAGTTTCTAGCTGCTCTCAGAGACTTGCTTTGGACTTTGGGTTCATTTTTGGGAAACTTTAAACTTGAAAACTCATGGATCACAACAAGAGTGATATTTTAGCATTAGAGATATCATTTTGATAAAAAGATCTTGAATATACTGCCAGATTAACCATTATAGAAACATAAAAAGATATTTTGGTAAACAGAAATACTGTTAAATTACATATGGCAGCAGTGGCAAGCACCTTATACTGGTTGGTGTCTAATAAATTTGTTAAGCTCTCTATATTTGGTCAGCATGATGAGGGTCTGAATGAGGAAGCAGAGAATTTTAATAAAAATGACATTAGCTTTGAGACATAGTGAGTTAGCTAGCATGCTACTGTGCACAGAGCCACTTTACCCACAGCCTTTTTGCTTTTTGCCTACTGGTCAAATTGCCCCTGTCCACCACCACATGCAGAAATTGTTTGTTTGGGGAACTACTTTGTGACCCTGTTGCCATGGCAGCCAGCGAGGAAGTCTGTCACACCTCATTACAAGACGTTTTCAGAGCACAAAACGAAAAAAAACAGGAGGAGGAGGGATGGAGTGATGACAAAAATGGAGGAGGAGGTGTAGGAGAGACAGGAAAGCAGCGGCGCAGAAAAAACGGGGAGATAAAAGTCCAAAATCCCCCCGAGGACTGAGGAGGAAGATGGTACAGGAATGCAAATATGCGAGGCAAATTCTAATGAGTCTGAGCTGGGGTTTGTCGGGGCGGTTTTTGAGGCCGTAAAATATGAATGAATGAAGCGAGGGGACGAGGGATGTGGGAGGAGAAAGAGACCTGTTACATAAAGAGATTTAAAAAGCAATATTGAATTTGTGTTAATGAATAGGTTTAAATAAGCGCTGTAGAGGTGAAATGAATGGGGAACTTCTGCTTGATCTTTGACCGGTTTAAAGAAGTCCTATTGTGCTTGAGCTTGTTATATAATCTATGACACCTATGGATCGTGACGTTATAATTTGCTCATTTTAAGTCACAATTTACATCTAAAATGACTTAAAAAAAAAAAAAGAAAGTCCGCTGATTTCCACGTTGGCAAACTGTGGTGCCCAATGGGAGCTGACGTCGCCGCAGAGTCTGCAACTCTGATCAATAGATGCAGATCACGCTAGCGTTTTATTCTTTTCATTTGTATCAAAATGACTACATGACCCTGCTGAATCCCACGTGTATTAACATTTAAGAAAATAAAATTGAAGGATAAAGTCAATCTTGTTTAATTCACTTGCTTCAACAATACTAGCTACGGTGATGCTATGAGTAAACGATGCCCCTCTAAAAGTGAAGAAAAATGGTCGTAAAACATTTGTGCACAATGCTGACGTATGTGTTGTGATACGATCTTTGTTTCATGTAGTTTAGTATTTACAGCTCTGAAAACCCATCTCTTTAAAACCACCTTTCATTAATTATCTTATTTCTTTTGTTTGCCTTCGTCTCTCGATGTAAAGCATGTTTGAGTAACTTGAAAAGCGCTATACAAGTTTATGTATTATTATTATTATTATTATTATTATTATTTATCAGATACTAGTTTGTTGCTTCTCACATTAAAACTTTATTTTATAATGATCACAAAATGGCGTTGCTACAAATAAATAATGTTTGTAGAATAGTTGGCACTACTCACAATAAAACTTTTTTTTTTTTTTTGGATTTTATAACCGGTGCAAAAAAATTGCGGTCTCTAAATAACACGCCCTGTTATTGTGGGCCTCTGTAATAAAAAATATGCTATGATATGTGATGTTATGACTTTAAGTGCCTAACTGTCTAGATGAAATTAAAACAATTTAGGTGCACTCTAGGGTTGGGGTTTTCTTTTCTGGTTTGGGGTTATTTCCTTTTTGTCACTACGCAGACATTTTTGCATAACCAACACTTCCCATTCTTAATTCTTCACAAAAAAATGTATTGCTAAAAAAAAACTTACGGTGAGCGGGTTCACTTCTCCTGACCTGTAACTTGACCTGCTTGTCGGCCTGTCAGGATAACACATACTGAAGTACGATATAGACAATAATATGATAACTTATTTATGCCACTCACACAATAAGTAAAATTATCCCCAGAAAGTTTTCTAAATATGGTTAAAAACTCAAACTGCAATGAACCGTTCCTGTATATCTTTAGAGTGATCTTGAGCTGTATCAGAGTTAGTATGAGACCACCACCACAGCTGTTAAATCATACATATTTTACAGAGATCCATGTGTGGGTCTGGCTGTCATGGTAACACATTTTTAAGCATGATTTACTGCTGAAAAAGATATAGATGATAATATTTATACAAATTTATGCCACTGACGCAATAACATTAAAGCAGGATTATACCAAAAATTGTAAATGTACAATACAGTTAAAAACACGCAAACTGCCGAGGTTCTTTAATAGTACAAAGGAAAAGTCACTCACAGTACTGACCCCCAAAACATTATTGTTCAATTTGTGATGGATTGAACTTGATATATTTATCCACTATTATCTTATGACTTCTTCACTTACTTTACCTACTTTACTTACTTTACTTTACATGCTTTACTTAATTACTTACATACATACTTACTTTATTTACTTACTTACTTACTTTACATACTTTACATGCTTTACTTACTTACGGACTATAAGTCACAGTTTCTTTCAGGGTTTGGGCGACTTATACTCAGGGGCGACTTATATATTAAAATTTTTCACACTGACCGTCCACAGACAAAATCTATGAATCAAAAATGAAAAAAACAACTTATCTGTTTTTTCATTTTGGCTTTAGAGACATATAATAAAGAGATTTTTATTTTATTTTTTTTCCTTATTTTTGGCTCTATATTTAAAAACAAATGAACAAATGATACACAGAATCTTCTCTATTGAGTTGTTTTTATTACTATAACTTCTATAACTCGCCTTTCAAGATGAAATGTTGGTTCTTGGTCTGATTTCCCAAAAAGTGCAACTTATACATGTTTTTTCCTTCTTCATTACGCATTTTTTGGCTTATAGTCCGAAAAATACAGTACATACGTACTTATTTACGTTACTCACTTACTTTACATACTTTACTTACTTACTCTAATATACATGCTTTACATACTTTGATTATTTACGTACTCATTTTACTTACTTACTGCACTTACATACTTACTTACTTTACATGCTTTATATACTTAACTTAATTTCTTAAATACTTACTTTACTTACATACTTTACTTACTTAAATTGTATACATGCTTACTTTACTTACTTTAATATACATGATTTACATACTTTATTTAATTATTTACATACTTATTTTACTTACATACTTTACTTACTTTACATGCTTTATATACTTAATTTCTTACATACATGCTTTACTTTACATACTTTACTTACTTAATTTGTATACATGCTTACCTTACTTATTTTAATATACATGCTTTACATACTTTATTTAATTATTTACATACCTATTGTACTTACATACTTTACTTACTTACATACTGTACTTATATACTTACTTTACATACTTTGCTTGCGACTGTATTCCCTGTTAAATCAGGTCATAGTTATCTTGATTGCTCATAGTACGTTACTGTTGATAAGGGAAAAGGCCTTGAATGGCTTTTAGCACATTAGCTGCAGGGGGTGAGTCATGAACACGTCACGACAGCACAAGGCGGAGGAGAGGAGGGACCCGTCTGTATGGTTTAAAAAAGAAAGAGTTATATAGATAAATATGAGACTTGATTTCTTTTTTTGTACAAAATGTGACTGTGACGTAGCCAAATGGATGTTGCTTGAGAACATTGCCCTGATTTAGGATACAGACGAGAATTAGATTTGCATGTTTTTCTACAGTAATTTAGAAAAGTCATTTCGATGAGTCATAAAACCTCTTCTCTGAGCACATGATTTGGAGTCTGCATGTAGCTAGACCTGTCATGATAACACATATTGAAACCGTAAAGCAGAATTATCCCCTAAAAATGTAAATGTAAATGTACAAAATTGTTATTGCAATAAATAAATGGCAGAACGCAACACTTAAGTAGTTAGTTTGTGTCTATAATGAGGCATAGAACTTATTATTTCACCCTTCTACATCGCAAATCTTATCACAGTACAAAGAAAGAGCACCCACCATAAATATTGTTATTATATTATTATGTTTTTAACAATAAATCAATATATATTTATCGTAACAGGTCTATGTACTCTTTAGCCCAAATATGGTTAATAAATTGCCAAATTAGTTGACTATTATTTCAGTAATCAGTTAGTATTGACCACACACCACAAAATTCATAGGCGTTTAATATTTTTCCTATTGATACGTTGCAGCTAGTGGCATCAATGTTCCCTGGGGGTGTGATGCTAACTGTAGGCACTGCTCCATCTGAAGCTCTGTTCCTCATGTTAGCCTTTAATCTGAGCTTTTTTTTTTTTAAACACAGTCTGACTAGAAAGAGCCAGTTTAGCTAGAATTACAAGAGTTAAACAAGTCCTAGAATTAAACAAGTCCCTCTCACATAAAAGTACAGTTAAAAAAAAAGCTTGTTTTGCAGCTTTTTCCTCTCACCATTTTTGTTGAAAATCACCTAAAATGCCTAAACAGGACTCGTATTGATCACAGGCTCCTGAAAATGTAATATTTAAATACATTTTTTATGTTTTCTTGAGTTGTCAGACTGTTTCAACACTTTTTTGGCAATGGTTGTGTGCATTTTGTCACCACGGTAACTTCTGAACATGCCACCATAAACATGAAGGCAGAAAACCCCCAGTGTAATATAACTGCAAGTATTAAAAGATAACATTGTATGCAGTTTTAACTTTTAAACTCTGAAATTCTAACTAATTTTTTTCTCCTTTTTTTTCTGTTTCCCATTTCATTTCCTGGATCTAACCACAATTTAATATAAAACTCAACTTTCACTTTAGTCAGAGAAAGTGCTCTGCTAAATAAGCCCTATAGGTTAAATTACTGCACATCAGCGCTGAGGTGGTACATTGTAATTCTCGATAGTCATCTTGAGTTGCTGGGTGGACATTTCCGCCCCGTCCCAATTCAGGATGGCCCTTACATACCACATGCACACACACAATGCACTGTCATACCTCTCAGATGACCATATATGGAGCTGCCAGTTGCCAAAATGCCCCAACAGGAAGTAAGAGTCACCTCAATAGCAGCAGGCTAAATAAGTAGCTTTGTTTGCTAACACAATACGCCACTGCCTAAAGTGAAAATGCCTTCTTAGTTTGGTCATGTATCTGCAGACACTTCAAAGTGGACAAAAACTTGATTCATACAAAGTTACAGAAAGTAGAATGTATTGCTCCAAAAGTACTTGAAACCAACATTAAAAAGATTGAATTATGAAGTAAAAATTGTGGAAGATTAAAACTTCTTAAAGGGCTATTTTCTGATCTACGTCATAATGTTGTTTCCTCATCAAAAAACATACCTCGATTTGTGTTTCATTCGTCAATATTTAACTTACCAATCTTGCATATTTAGGCATATTTAGTTCTTCTCTCAAATAGAAAACAGTCTGTTCCACCTTGTGATGTCATGTGGTAATACAGGAGGTTCTCTGCTGTGTTTTCAAACTCCATACACCTTCACTAGATTCATTTGGATAATTTCAGCCCTTTAACTTAAAAACTACAGCTTCATGACAAGGTGGAACGGAGCATTTTGAGCTTTGAAAATGGAGACACAGGATTGTTCCAACATGAGTGCATGAAACTAGTGCTGCCACTAACGACTAATTTTCTAACGATTAATCTCTCGACTAATTTTTCGATTAGTCGACTAATCTAAACAACTAATTAAAAAAAAAAAACAAGCGGTTCTAACACAAGTGTGTGTGTTAGATTTTCCCGGGAGGTTACCTTGTGTGTGCTGTGCGTGCGAGTTGCAAAGGTTATTGCTGTTATGTCTGTTGTGTGTGCTCATTCGACAATGTTGAACAACAATATGCACACACAATTTAACGAGTATGCACGAGCAGCATATTGCAACGGTATTCTCAATACCTCATGCATCGTGGTCGTGCTCCCGTGATAAGCCAAAGAAGTCTTACAGAGTGTACAAACCACTCTATCACCATCTGTCCGAAAGTATTCCCAGACTTTCGAGGCTTTAGGTCTTGGTCTAGAAGAAGTCGCCACTGTTCTTGGATCCGACTCTGACCCACCGGCTGCTGCCATTTTCATACCGCTCTCAAATGCTCAAATCGGGGGAAGGGGGAAGAGAGAAAGAGAAAGACCAGCCAGCAGAGTGCGCACGGCAAATACTTCCTCAAGTTTGTTTTCTTTGGCGGTGCCATTATATACCACTGCTGTTAGCCTTTGGTGAAGCCGAGGTTAGCCACCTCGGCGTCAACCCCCGCTGTCAGCAGCACCGGTGTCCGCCTGGGGCGCAGCCACTGCCCGCCGCACCGGTGTCCGCCTCGAGTGCAGCCGCTGTTAGCCGCACCGGTGTCCGCCTCGGGTGTAGCCGCTGTTAGCCGCCCCGGTGTCCGCCTCGGGCGCAGCCGCTGCCCGCCGCACCGGTGTCCGCCTCGGATGTAGCCGCTGCCTGCCGCACCGGTGTCCGCCTCGAGTGTAGTACTACTAGTGGTGTGGAGGGGAAATACCTGATCTCAGGCAAGCAAAAGGTCTCTGGACGAGCCGTTTGAGACCAAAAATAAATAAAGACGAATATTCGACCAAAAAAATTGTATTCGACTCATTTTCACATTCGATTACGTCGACAACGTCGAATAATCGCGGCAGCACTACATGAAACAAAACTCAACTCCAGGTATGATGTTGATGAGGTAACAACATTATGACATGGCTTAAAGCTCACATGAGTATGTTTTGCTTAATAAATGTGCTTATATGTAACTCCACCTGCCTGTCTGGATAGATATGTTATTGTTTGCCTGTATTATTATTTGTGCAGTAAGGCCATAAGGCCAGTGCAATAACTTGGACACTTTATCATTGTGCAGTGCACAGTTGGACAATGGACATTAACATTGGACACATGTGTCATGCGACTGTCGTCTGACTGTACTGTATGTGTGAGTGTAACTGTGTTTTTAAGATGCAGGCAGTGAGCCCAAAACAAATCTCCCTTTGGGACAATAAAGTTAATCTTATCTGTATTGTTCTATTGTATGACATTATATTTGTCTCTTTTATTTAATACGGGTGTTTTCCTGGCTCAGAAACATGCATTTTTCTTTCAGCCTTCCCACCTCTCCAGAGATCTGACTTGTTTCTTGGCCTGGCAGTGTCACTTGTTTGTTGCCATGGAGATACTTTAATGCCATTCTCTGGAACATTTAAGCCCGTAAAAATACTACACGACCTTTAAACATTTCTATTGCTGATTTTCATACTGTAGTTGTCGTACTCTGTGGCACACGTTGGTTGTCATTTTGGATTTATTTATTCTCATTTCCTGTATTTGTTTTGCAGGTCGCCTACAAAATGGACTTTGAGAAGAAAAAAGGGGTTTACAGGGCAGTCGTAGATACACCAGAGATGGAGAGACTCAAGAAAACGCAGCAACAAATCAGCGATGTAAGTTACCAGATTTTTTTATTTTATTCACGCCCTCTTCGACACACCTGGCTTCAGAAATACAATGTGTGAAGCAGCCTTTTTATTTCAAGTATATGAGCAAATCTTGCCCCAATACAGATATATTATATACGCAGCTGTCAAGGTCAGAATAAGTCTGCTGTGTACTGTGTGCACAAAATTATAAAGCATCTTATTGTACGACAATGAAGTGTGCTCAGCATGCTAGTGGATGTAATCATTACCGTGACAACAAAACTATTCTGTCCTCTAAAAGTCGTGAAATGTGCTTATAAACTCGTCATGGTAAATCACTGGGATGCTCAGAATTCATACGGTAAGTGAGGAATAACTTTGGACCACTGCAAAAGGTTGAAATGAACTTGTTCTGTTTATGTTTTTTGTCTAATTATTTTAATCAGTAATTCTCCTTTATAAAACCACATACGATTGTCAAAAATAATCTTTACTACACACATTTTAAAACTCATATTGTAACTAGATACTCATTTGAACAATTATTAATACTAAAAAAATGCCTTTCTTGAATAGTTTTTGAATGGTATTAGGACCACATAAAGGTTAAGCAACTTCTATTTTTGAGTTTTTTTCTATTGTCTACTAAACTGTCCTTATCATTGTGGTATAGAAACTGGTATTGATCCATGTTGTAATGTTGTTTCTTCATCACAAACGTACCTGGAGTTGTGTTTTGTTTCATTCACACGTGTAACACACAAACCCTGCATATTTAATTCTGCTCTCAAACAGAAAACACTCTGTTCTTTGTATTTAAAGTCCATGCACATGATTCCCCAGAATCATTTGAATAGTTTCAGCGAACACACCAATACTGCTTAAACATGCATGAATGAAACAAAACACAAGTATGTTTTTGACGAGGTAACAACATTCTAACATGTCTTAAAGCTCACAAGAGTCATTTTTGTGTAATATAGGACCTTTAAATCAATTTTATAACATAACTAAAACCTTGTAATACTATCTACCTCCTCCTTGTTCAAACTGTCCCATTGTAACCTTCAAAAAATCCCCCTAATATTGTTTTCCACATGGTTTGCTGGCTGTACACTCCCCTCTCCTGTCCCTTAGCTGCAGTTATTGATTGTAGAATTCTCTGTAAATACCAAGCAGTGTTGAAGAAATACATGCACACTCCCCCCAGACTGCTTAGGTCAGCGCTGGAGATTATTTGCATGGGAAACTCATTACCAGTCATTGCATATTAGAGCTGGGCAATATCGTCTAGATGAGATTTTGACATTGCTATCTGCAGAATTTGAATATTGCATTTCTAAAACACTAATGGATCATAAACTTGCTGCGTAATCTAAGACTTTACTTAAATGTTACTTAAATATTACATAAACTTGACTCTTTTGAGCTTTTATGGTATAAGAATGTCATCAAAAACAACGTAAAGGTGCAACCTGCTTGTTTCCCTCGTGGTAGATTTAATATGTTACATCTGTACTGTGGAACCTTCTAGACAAAGCAATAACATCTCCATGCAGACAAGCAGGTGGCGGACCCTCTACAAGAAATATTACGGAGTGTGCATTTAAATCAAACACTGATTTAATTTTTCTCCACTTTTTTCTAGCCCTTTTGCACGTGCACGTAACCAGCTCTGCAGCCACGGCCTGTCTAATTGTATAATGAGTGTGGAGGGCACTGGCTAATTATGGCTCTCTTTTGATGAGGGATTTGTGTGTCTGAGATCAAGGGAAAATGTGGTGAGAAAAAAAAAAGCACATTCGCTTCATTTGAGGACTTCAAATCTAAATAAAATGGTTACTGATTCTGTTATTGATCAATAAATTGAACCAGTCCCATTACAAGCAAATTACAGGGTTATTGCATATAAAAATAAGACATATTTTAATTTCAAGGACACAATGACCTTCATCAATACACGCTGCTGTACACTGTCATCTTTTGCCTCATCCTTAAATCTTCTTTGCCGTCTTAAATGTTTGCGCTGCGTAGCTCTATTAGTCTCAATGTATTTTCTAGGTAAAATTATTTATTACCAAAACATCAAATATCTGCTGTCCTTATATGTCTAGGATTTATTTCATTTCTATGTTTTTATTGCTTGAAAATTAAGAATTTAATTAAAATTAAGACTCAATAAAAACTCAATTTTCAATTCTTACTGTGAACAGGCTTAACTCTCCACAGATCTAACCTGTAACTTGTCTCCAAAGAGATTAGTTTAATGACATACTGAGGGACATTTCAGGCAAAGCAATAACATCTCCATGGAGAAAAGCAGACTCCTCATCAGAAATGTTACACAGTTCACTTTAAATGTCCTACATTATGCAAAATTGACTCTTGTGAGCTTTTATCCATGTTATAACGCTGTTGCCTCCTCAAAAACATACACGGAGTCTTTATTATTAGTCTGTTTACATCTCCAAAGCTCACAATGCTCTGTTCCACCTTGTGACATCATGTAGTGGTAGTTTTCAACTTAACAACTACCTTTTTACTTTATTTCAGATTGGCAATTCAAGGGCTGAAATCCCCCAAATGTTTCTAGTGAATGTGTATAAAGTTTAATAGGATATTTTCTGTTTGAGAGAAGAACTAAATATACAGAGTTTGTGTGTTTGTTTGTGATGAGGTTTGTTTGTGATGAGAAAACATTGCAACATAGATCAGAAAATAGGGTAATTTTGGCCCTTTAAAGCAGCAGTTGCAGTAACTCGGCTTGACCTTACTTGACACCCAACCCTCTTTCTTTGTACTTTTACTTCTAATGAATATTTTAACAGCACTCTAACAGGTGTTTAGTGGTAGACTGTTGCTGCAATATTTACGTACCTCATCCCTTTTGAAAACCTGAAATCTGAGCCGGGCGTGGCTACTTTAGACTGTTACATTTGCTCAAGCCACTGCAGTCTCAAAGGTGTTTGGGGGTCTGTCACCTGCTTGTTTCTATAGATATGTCCTTGCTCTGTCTGGAAAGTTCTACAGTATGACATAAAACAGCTTTACTTTACATTTATTCAATTACAGGTGGTTTTATAGCTCAAAAATACCTCAAAAATACCTAGAAAAACATTCTGACTGTGAAGCATTCCAGATAAAGCAATACCATCTCTACGGAGGAAAGCATTTGACGGACCCTCCACCAGAAAAGTTACACAATGCAGCTTTAACCGTGTGACATATTGCAATTTGAGAAAACAGATCTTCCCACTCACTGAGCACACTGTCCTTTGCAGAAAAAAGACTCAATTTGGTCCAACTAAAGCCTGAATCAGACTCTTAGACTTAGCTCTTAGCTCACAGTGGGCTCATTGAGCGTTCGCCTGACAGGACAAACTCTGGGCTGTAAAGTCTATAGTGACCCACAGTTAGTCACACTGTTTAGAGCGCGGTTATTGAGTAGTTTAATAGAGGAGTCAGTGAGTTTTGTGTTGCAGCTCTCAATACTTCCTTTGACACATACTAATGCAATTGTTTCCTGTTTCATCATTGGCTATTTTTAAATTCAACGGTTGACGAGAAGATTTTGAGTTTAGTGAAAATGTTTTTGAGGGGGGGAAATGCAAAATTCTATAAATTTATTTGTTTGTTTATTTATTGGAATCATCATCAGCTAGTAAATATTATCCATATTATCTGGACTATACCATAGTAGTGTTTTTTATTTTATTTTTTTTATCACGGTGGGCAACTCCATAAGCATTTAAAGTAAACTTAACTTAAATTTAACTAACTCTCCTTTCCCCAAATTCACTTCAGGGCTGCAAAATTAATTATTACACTACAACAATTGCGAATATATTACAATTATTGTTCTCTTCAGAGATCAAGTGGACACGCCCTAAAGTCTCATTTTACGAGCGACTTTTATTCTCTGACATTAACACAGTCTAAGTTGTGTGGTCCTTTGTGGGGGTTTTTATGCGTTAAATTTTTTATTTCTTTATTATCATTATGTTTAAACATTTCATTGATTTTATTTATTGCTGTTCTATGGGTTTTACTTTATGCTTTTACTTGACTTTACTGCTTTACTGATTTAGGATTGGCACTCTTGTTTTTTAATTTAATCTTTGTTCTCTTTATGTGTGCTGCACTTTAGAAACTGTCTGAAATGTGCTTTAAAAATAAATATGTAAAAAATTAAGTGGATTTGGATCAAAATATATAGTATATTTTTATCCTATAATATATTTGCTACCACTGCTGTCTAAGGAAGGGTGATCTGTTCATATTTCAGTTTTCTTTCTGTAAACTAGTAAAAAGTATTGATTTTAAAGTAGGCTATACATTAGAATGTGCAATCCAAGACAATTTTTATACTGATTGTTTTAATTCAAGACTTGTTCAGCCTTAAACTGTGTGCTTGGTGAAGTGCTTAACCTCTTCCTCCATTCATTAACAGCACGAGGAAACACAAAGGCATTCGAGCAGGGGTTAGTTTCCCCTTTTCCGCTTCACCTGTTTGCAGTGATGTGGCACCAGGGGTTGCTATGGCGACTGCTACTTCCTGTCTCTGATATGTCACTTCCTGTCACTGTCAAAGCCTCTGCTGCCTCTGCTGCCTTTAGGCTTTGAATACAGCCCCACCTTTTCTAACAAGGCCACAGCAAAGGGAAAAGGAGCTCTCTGCTGGACAAAAAAGGAACTTCACTCCGTTTTCTGTTAATAAATGTGTAATGAAATGTTTATTTGTCTGTTTCAGATCAAGTACCATGCGGATATGGAGAAGGATAAGGGCAAATATGCATCGCCAGCCGCCACCATGGGTATGATTTTTAAACATTTCTCTATATGTTTATTTGAAAGAATCTGCAGGTTTTATTATCAAACATGCAAACGTCACAAGCATATAAGAATGTAATTGCAATTTTAAAAAATACCATACCTTTTTTAAGTATTTATTTATTAAATATAGGACAGTGCACAAGAATCCACATGTGTTAGTACAGCATGTAAATGTGACGAAGTTTGCTGTGCAGGATCATTTTCATCTGTAGTCCCATTGGCAGGTTTGTGGCAAGACAAAAACAGGACATGGGCACAAAAACATTCAGTCCATATACATATACATATACATATACATATACATATACATATACATATACATATATATATATATATATATATATATATATATATATATATATATATATATATTAGGGCTGGGCGATATGGACCAAAAAATATATCTCGATATATTTTGCTATATCTCGATATACGATATATATCTCGATATCTTTACAGGAAAAAATACAGCCCCCCCAAACTACTGCAAAAACAAAAAAACAAATTTTATCTGATTAATATTCATTTAGTTCTGCACTTAAACACTCTTGACACCCCTTTTTGGACCCTCACCCACAGTTTAAGAACCTCTTCTTTAAGAGGACTTCCACTGACACAAAACTGCTTCAAAGTGAATAAAGTGCAGGATTTTTAAACCTCTATTTTCAAATTCCAAACTGGAGTTACATTCTCTTGTTTTAAAGTGGTATTTAGTCTCTGCACATTTACCAAATCAAACGCACAGTGTGACAAACGGATTTATTTGGCATTTGGCACAGGCTGCAGAGAGAAGCCCCGCACGCTCCCGCGCTCCCGCACTCAAGACGCTCCCGCACTCCCGCACACCGGGATGAGTTTATTGGCAACAGCAGCGGCATTAATGAAAAATGACCGCACTCAGTATTCAGACCTTGAGTTCATGACAAGACCGAGTCCAAATGCGCTCGAGTCCGAGACAAGACCAAGACAAAAGTCAAAGCTCTCGCTTTGTCCAGCGGCACGCGGGTGTCTGTGAGGGGTGGGGCAGGTGTGGGTCCTGCTGCGGGGGCTCCTCGTTTAAGGGGGCGTGGGTGTGTTTTGAAGCGGAGTTTGTTCGTGATATCTGCACACACGCGGAGCTCGTACGCTGGGCTCGTGCGCGGTCAGAGGTGTCACGTGGTTGCGCTCGCGCTGGGAAACGTGCATTTAGAAAGTTTAACTCGTCACGTTACGTCTGTGCGCAGCTCCTTATTGTGGCTGCAGAAACACTCGCACAGATGCGCCTGTGTGGTTTTCCACGTTCGCACGACGAAATATTTGCTCGCAAATGCGAGTGAAATGGGCGCACTGCAGAGCCCTGGTCCTAGTCCTGGTTTAGTCCGCGGCCGAGCCCCGGGCTTTGCGGCCGCGTTTAGTCCTGGTTTAGTTCTAGTCCTGGTTTAGTCCGTGGCCAGCTCCGGGCTCCGCGGAGGAGCTCAGGGGACAAAAGCAGGAGGCGGAGGCGAGCGCGGCACAGAGAAGGCGAAACAAGCGAAGCGGCGAAACCAGAAGTAAACATAAGCATTATAGCGATATATCGATATGTCAGAATTCATATCGAGTTTAAAAAATATCTCGATATATTTTAAATATCGAGATATCGCCCACCCCTAATATATATATATATATATATACACATATACATATATATACATATACATATTTTTACATGTATTTTAGCAAGCTCTCCTGGGCCTTTCTTACGGTTAAAATTCTGCGCAATTCTCCGACCATTACTCTATGTTATCCATGCTCCCATATGACAATTCTCCCTAAATCTACAAAAACATGATACAAAACACTCGCAAGTATTCATTTTGAGTAAATTATATAAACCAAGTAAGCTGCTGCAGTCTTGGACACTTGAAAATGCTGATTCCATCTTTTTATTTTCCACTGGTGCTGTGTTTTGTATGACATTTGTATGAAGATATTTGCTCTTGTGTGGCTATTATGAGGTTTCCAAATATCTCAGGCAGGTGAGGATTCAGAGCTGCAGTTTTTGTCTTGTCTCAGACATAAGGAGCATTGTCTGGGAGGTTGTGTAACGGGAAATTAAAGCAGGTTTTAGCTTGTTTTTCACTACTCACTTTGAGAGAAAAAGAGAAGGGCGTTTCTAAAATTCTCATTAAAGGCACATAATTTATTTAAAGGTGCATTGTGTAACTTTTCTGGTGTCTGGTTGTTTCACAGTTTGACATTAAACAGCTCTACTTTACTTTATTCCATTACAGGTGGTTTTATAGCTCAAAAATACCTAGAAAAACAGACATTCTGACTGTGAGCGGGGTCGCCTCTCCACAGATCTGACATGTAACCTGGTCTGGTTTGGTCTCCATGAAGATAGAAAGGTTAATAGGTAGAGCTATTTGTATGAAAGTATGAAAGTCGTGTGTGCATGGCAGGACTCCCTTGAAAAGAGATTAGTAATCTCAGTGGGACTTTCCTGGTTAAATAAAGGTTAAATAAATTTCCAGGCAGAGTCCAACCAAAAAGTTACACAGTGCACCTTTAAATGAACTGAAGAATCAATCCAATATTGTTGTTTGACCAAATCTGCGTTCTGTTTATCATTTGAATATCCTGTATATCAGTTCAAAATGTGTTATTAATGTCATTTTTTCTTTCTTATTTTCTCTTTCCTTAGACAACCACCGAGCCTCTGCACCCGCTCAGAGCTACTACCAGGAGCAGCCATCTCGCGCTCCTGCCCCTGAACGTGCCTCTGAGTCTGCCCCGGAGAGCGCCAGTGCCGGAGGGGTGAGGGCTTGTTCACTCTGTGCATGCTTTTAATGTGTTCACTTAGACAAACTTTATGGATCCACGAGGGAAAGTATTTGAACGCAGTAGCTCTCACATCACAATATAAAAGAATGACAAAGAGAAAATATAAATGTTAATAATCATTTCTGGATTAGTAGCAGAAATATCAAGAGACTGGTGTCAAATAAGACATAATTATATAAATGTTTAAGTACAAGGAAAAATATAAAATAAGTAGTGGTAGCACTGTAAAGGCATGTAGATGTGTATTGGTACAGCTGATATCATCAATATTCCTTGGTGTGCTAACTGTAGGCTCTGCTCTGTCTGAAGCTTTGTTGCTCAAATTAGACTTTAATCTGAGTTTTGTTTAAACATAATCTGGCCATAAACTGACGTTGTTCTAATTACAACAGCTGATTTGTGTCCCTCTCAAATAATATTACAGTCAGAAGCCAGAAGGTCGCATAATCCACTGTTTTTCAATTAAATTCTCACCTTTTTATTGAAAATCAAACCCCTAAACTGGACCGAGAAGGCTCGTATTGATCACAGGTCCCTGCAAATGTGTTTGTTTTATTAATCTTGTCTTTTTTCTTGAGTTTTCATACAAACTAAAGAGTATTTTGGCAGTGTTTGCTCATGTGTGCATTAGGCCACTACACTAACTACTGAACATTCTGCTATAGAGACACATGTAGAACACCCCAACAGGATGTCACTGCAAAGTATCAATCAATCTCATAAAGTCTTATGTGTTCAGAGTAACTATCTCCCCAAAATGTTTTAACCCATACGCATGTTTTTAATCTACTAATTGTCAATAGTCACTCAGCGCCCTCAGATTTTCAGCAGTGATACAGGGACAGCTAACGTGTATTCCACAGAGATTTATTATCCAAAACAAAATAAGGAAACACACTAAAGAGTTTAGATACTACAGTAATCTGTATTTATATCTTACTCCGCCCCACCCACTTTCACGTCTAACTGCTACAAACCCGAACGTCTCATGTGGTTGAAACTTCCGGTTGAACATGACTTGCATTCACTTAAAGAGAGTAAATCTACTTCTTTACTACTTTAATAGGTTATCACTGTATTGTTGATTTGTGGATGAATATTGGGCATTTTACACAAATGAACCTACTTTATATCATTTTAGCTGCAATACTTTTCTTATATTCTCCATTGAAATGTGTGGGATTAACCAGAAGTGCCACCACAAAGAAAGAGCAGTTTCGTAGGGCAACAGTGGCTCAGTTTAAGTATTTTGTCCACTGATTGATTGAGCAGATCCACTGACCCACAGGTTGGTGGTGCAATTCCAACTCCCAGAGATGAATGCTGTTGTTGTGTCCTTGGGCAAGGCACTTCACCCTAACTAATAATCATTTTACTAGCATTTAGAGGCAAAAGAGTAAGATAAGTAAGTAAGAGGCAGAGTAAGATCAATATGGCAGATTTTCACAATTCTCTTCATTATGACTCAGTCTGGTGGGATATACCTGTTGTAAATATAAATTATACTTCTATACAGATCGAGAAGCAATTTGTGGAGAAAAGATTTAAAATATGTTGAAAATGAAAGGAGATATAGAAGACTTTAGATAGTACAGAATTTAATCCAAAAGTTCAACATAATTTATACTAAAGAAACACATTTTTCTGATACTTATAACATTATCCATCCATCCATCCATCTTCTCCCGCTTAATCCGGCTGGGTCGTGGGGGCAGCTTGCTGCCCAATCCTCATAGCACCTGACCCCTCCTATGAACCCCTCTGCAGGTGGTGAGCCCACAGGAGGGTGGACGTCATGGTCCTTGATGTTAGTTCATAGGGGTGCGGGCGTGTTTTGGGTTGATGGGGGAAACCGGAGTACCCGGAGGAAACCCATCCAGACACGGGGAGGAACATGCAAACTCCACACAGAAAGGCCCGGGCGACCCGGGGATCGAACCCGCAACCTTCTTGCTGTGAGGCCTGAGTGTTGCCACTCAGCCACCGTGCCGCAATTTATACTAAAGAAACACATTTTTTCTGATACTTATAACATTATTTCTACAAAATTCATATAAAAGTCATATAAAATTTTGTGTGTACATTTGAGTTTTGTGAGTTATAGTTATAGAATTAAAATGATAAATTATTAAATTATAAACCTAAAAAATGGCCAAATTGGGAAAATTAGTGTGAATGTTTTTGTCAAAATCTTAAAGATGCACTGTGTAACTTTCTGTGTCACCTTCTTGTTCATTACTTTGCTTAGAATGTTCCACAATATGACATTAAACAGCTCTACCTTAAGTGTATTCAATTACAGGTGGTTTTATAGCTCAGAAATACCTAGAAAAACAAAGATTCTGACTTTGAGCGGGGTTGCCTCTCCACAGATCTGACATATATTTGGTCTGGTTTAGTCTCCATGAAGATAGAAAGGTTTAATACCAGACAAAGCAGTAAAATCTCTACCAGAAAAGTTAGACAAAGCACCTTTAACTATGTTTTAGTAAAATTAGGAGTAGTACTTTAATGGTGTTGGCAGCCCTTTGCAAACTAATATTAGAATTACAGTGGAGAGTCTGTTGTATCTTCTGGGATCATGTGAATATTCCATAAAAATCTTCATGAATTGTATTTTCCTTTGTTCCAGAAACGATACCGGGCGCTGTACGACTACTCTGCTGCCGATGACGACGAGGTTTCCTTCATGGAGGGAGACATCATTGTGGGAGCTCAGCATATTGACGAAGGCTGGATGCACGGCTGTGTGGAGCGCACCGGCCAAGTGGGCATGCTCCCCTCCAACTACGTAGAGTAGATCTGAGCCACGAACGAGAGAACGAAAAGAGAGATATAGTCTAGAGGAGGGAGGGGAAAGCAGTTAAGAAAAAACGCCCAGTGCCATCTCATCTTAATCTTAACATCGCTTTCTATTGATTTTATACGGTTTTGTTAATCTCCTTCACCATTTTTCTTCCCGTCCCATTTGCCTTGCTCACCCCATCCACCTTAAATATGTCTTTTCCTTTGTGTCTTCTGCCTGCCTCTTCTACCTGTGAGCGCTGGGGTCTGTCTCAAGTATGGACAACAGGCATCCTTACATATTTTATTCTTCTGTGTTTGATAATATGAAACTAATCGATTGCATTGCATTCCGGATCTCTGCTATCCCTTGCACTTAAAACTAAACACGTGCAAAGTATAACGTAGACTTAATTAACAAGCCGTTCCTTTAGGTATTGGTGTGCAAATGGTTTAAGCTGGTTTGGGTTGCTTTATACTTCAAAAAAATGCACAAAAAAAAAACAAACAATGGCAATTATATGTTATCTGCTCACCTTATAAGCCTGTTTTTAGATTGTGAAAGGCGTTCAGGTGTAATACGTGTATTTTAGATTGTATTTTGCATCATAACAACATAGTCTAATAGTATTTAATGGCTTCTTTTACGAAAACGGCTTGTAATTCATGTATTTCAGGCATTAACTCTTCCCTCAACTTAAATTTGACCAATTAAGAAACACGAATGCAACCTATATTTTAAAGACTTCCTATGCGATTTTTCTAGTGTGGGCCAGTTCTCCTGCGTGTTTCTACGGAGATGTTATTTCCTGGAATGTTCTACAGTATGGCATTAAGCGTAGGCCCTATTTAGCTTGCCTTTACCCAATAACAGCTGTTTTTAGTGCTCGGAAACATGCGTTCTTGTTATGAGCAGGGTGTCCTCTCCGCAAATCTGACCTGTAACTTCGCCCTTAATGTCATACGAAGGTACATTCCAGGCCCTCCACCAGAAAAGTTACGTAGTGCGGCTTTAAAGCATTCTTACGTACTCGCTAAAATCATTTGCACAGTGCTGAAAGGACTTATTTTAGTGATTTTCAGATCTACTTTTTGCAGCTCAAACTTGGCTAGACTGGAAACAACAGTGAACAAACTCAATATATTAACCTTAGCTTGACTTGTACATTCCTTTTTAATATTTTTCCTCAATAATACGCCACTTCAATATAATTCAAGAGTTTTTAATATATTTATATGTGGACAAATAGAAGTCTTAGGTTCAGCACTGCATCGTGGGTTGTAAAACTGGATAATGTAGCTTCACAGGAGAGAAAAAGCTTAACACGAACTAGAGGCTTCAGGGACAAGTTTAGGGGACACTGTCAGTCCGCCTTAAAACAGCCTCACTGGAAATTCCACCTTACGTTAGTGTGGATTTAGCTACAGTCTTTTATTCCTGTCTTTGCCGCCTGGATGCCTTCAGTCTTGGAAATTAATCTGAAATTGTTGATTGGTGATGGACACAGCTTAACCTAGTCCACATTAAGTCATTCTAGAGACTCTGGCTGTTTATTTTAAAGGTACACTCGTTTGCGTAGTTAAAAAAAACTATTTACAAAAAAATAATTTCAATAATTTGGATATTTGGTTGAATTTAAGCAGTTTTGTCATTCAATTCTGCTATAGCATTTGCATTGGAACCAGTGTACCTAATAAAATGACCGCAGACTGTACATTGTGCTGTGTATAGAGGACGGGGCCAAGCACAACTCGATATTGTCTTCATTTTTCCGCGATTTAACATTCCTCTCATGATTTCTAGAGATGTGGGTTCAAGATCTTTGCTGTGACTTATTTTGTTATTTTGTGTAGTTCCCCCCCCCCCCCAACACGTTTCCTTGTTGTATCTGAAAACGAAAGAATTGCCAGAATCAACCATGAAAAATATCTTAGACACAGTATTAAACCAATAACTAATATTAAAGATGCACTATGTGACTTTCCTGGTTTAGCGTCCGCCGCCTGCTTCTCGTCTCCATGGAGATGTTATTGCTTTGCCTGAATGTCCCACAGTATCACATTACAAGTTCTTGCGTTTGTTACAGGCGTTTTAAATGGATGTACTGTGAGTGGGGTCACCTTTCCGCAGATCTGGTGGCTCGGGGAAGTCACTCGCTTGTTTCCGTGGAGATATAAAGGTTTAATAAAGCAGGTGGCAGACCCTGGAGTAAAAAAGTTGCATAGTGTAGCTTTAACTTTAACACACATATTAACAAGAGCGATTTTATGGGTGGTGATCACTGCGATATAACGGTTGTTTAGAGAATACAATGTAAATCCTATATTTTGCTGGCAATTTCACAGACAGTGCTGTATTGTCCATTGTTTTGATACCGCAATTCTGTGAGTAAAAATAATTCACTTTTAAATACCTTTAGCATAGTGGTGTAAATATGTCATGATATCTCAGCCCTGGCCATACAAGTCAACGTCTTTTGGTTTTTGGGTGTCAAATCTCCAGCTTTCTTAATAAAAAAAAATTATCTTGGCTCTCACTATGTAGCTAGATGACTTTGTACAATTATATGTATCATAATGATGAGTTAGGGAATTATTTTACAGGTTGTGGTGCTCGGGGAAGTGGCTGCCTACATAAAAAATAATGGTTCCAATATTTTTGTGAAAATGGGTCAAAGATTGATTTTTTTTTTTTTTTTTTTTTTTTAAAGAATGCATAAAAAACATCAGTGTGGTGCAAATTCGTGTTCATAAAAAATGCAACTTTATAATGTCATGAATTGTGGAAAATTTTGAATTGTTTTGGTGAAATAGATCACAAAACTAAATGAAAGAATTTACTGTGTGTACGTATGCCTGTATTCATTGAAAAAATGCAAAACTAGATCATTCTGTTGTTTTTTTGACTGGTAATTTGGAGATGACCATTCAAAACAATTCATCAGTTTCACCAAATTCAACATGTAACTTGTCTTTTGGTTGGATGATATGAAAGTGATGAGAGGCAGCCATGATCGCGTGGATACTGTTGGGATTTCGAAAAGCTATCGTAGCTTCGTCAAGTCAGGACAAGTTGTATGTTTTGACCTAAAAAATAGTCAGGATTATAACTCTTTTTCACCAAATATCGCTGTCTACTGAAATACAATGCCATCTCATTATAACCTATGTCCCTCCATTGTCCAATTGTCTGTTTCACCCTTTCCCCCTTTGAAATCACTGTAAACTCCCTATGAACTAAAAGAAAATCCTTCCTCGCATCCATCGATGAAACTGGTCTAAAATTGTAGACTTTGCAGAGAAAATGTAATCCAGTTTTTGTGCATTCCATTTTTAATTTCTTTTTGATATATATTTTTGTTTTTTTTAATGAAATAGATGACCATAACATGCATACTGATGACATAAACTCCAACATAAGCAGCATATGCATAACGGACCTGGTCTCATCTCCTGTCGCCATGTTACAGCACATCAAATTGTACTGATGATTCTGCAGATTCAATAAAATGTCATTTTTCTCACACTGTGGTTTTTAGTTTTCTCCGAGGTCTTAAAATACACGTTTGGGTCGCCATGGTGTTTCGTTTTCACATATTTAAAAAGCCTCTTGTGACAAAAACTGACTCTTGTGACACTTTTAGCCATGTAAGAATGTTATCTCCTCAAAAACATACCTGGAGTTGCGTTTTTGTTTCAATCACGTGCCGTATGTTTGAGTGACCCTTTTATTATTAGTCTGTCTATATCTCCAATGCTCAAAATGCTCTGTTCCACCTTGTGATATCATGTGGTAACAGTAAGAATAGTGTTTTTAATAATAATAATAATACATAACACTTGTATAGCGCTTTTCAAGATACTCAAAGACGCTTTACATGGATAGACAAAGCTTGCTTGTCTACATGGCAACTAATGCTTTTCATAGTGTTCCACAGTTTGGCTTTACAGTCTCGGATTCCTATGGAGACAAGCAAGCGACGCCACTAAGCGAAGCTGTGAAGAGGTCATTTTAAAGCCATACTGTGGAACATTCCAGGCAAAGTTTGACAAGCAGTTAATGTATTCTCCACCAGAAAAGCTTCATAATGCACCTTTAACTTTTACATACTGTTCCTTTACTCACTGTACATGGGTGATTTTCAGATTTTAGAATGTGATCATGTCAGATACTCTCAGATAGGGGACAAGAAACAGTTTTCCTTGATGATCACATTGTATTTTGCATTGAAATCTCCAAAAACCTGATGATTTCTATTAGTGACTAGACCCATTAACTTCTTATATTACAAAAACTGCATTTTAACTACATTCATTTTAGCGGACCTCATCTGCCTTAAATATGATTAGTCTATGCAATGCTGCATTATCTGAAATTGTGTCTGTGTGCATCTTTGGGCTATTAGATTACAAATAATTGCCCTAAAATCATGATTTATTTAGTATTTGGTTGTTCAGAATAGGGGTGTGGTACAGTGGCCCTTTATCTGTCTATTTCCTAATACATGCCCAGGAGCCAGTGAATAAAATGTTACTTCAAGGTCTTGATATGTTCTATGTAAGATGATATCCAGGCTGTATGTCATTTGATATAGGCCTAATCAGGTGTAAATAGGCCTGGATGCAAGGAACATTAAATTAAGGGACAATTTCTTATACTTTTTCTACACTTAGGCTTTATAATGGAGTTGTTTTAGTGTGTGTTTATAATGTAGTCTATTATTAGGCCTACTCAAAAATACATCAAAGATTTAGACTAGTGCAATCCTCATCCTTTGTACTGACTGACTTCATGGCTTTTCCTTTTTCCATCAAAAGTGTAGTTCCTTGCTTTTACAGTAACATTCATATTACATACTCTAGCACCAGATCAATAGAGTACATTATGTAGGGTGACCAGACATCCCTGTTTACCCAGGACAGTCCCAGTTTTGAGCCCTGTGTCCCCTGTCCCAGCAGATTTATACAAAACCAGTGAACCAGTAAATACAATACTAAATACAATCAATCAATTAAATACTGTCCCACTTTAACTGTAGAGTTTTAACTGTATGTTTTAATCGTACTTAATTTGTTTATGTTGTTGTAAGGCGACTTTGAGTGTCCAGAAAGGCACCTAATAAATGAAATTTATTATTAGTAGTAGTTGTCTTGCCAAAATACAGAAAACCGTGTTTGCAAATGGCAATAAAGCAAAAAAATAAATAAATAATGCAGCAGCAGAAGATCCCAGATTATGACTGACACAAGAATGCACAATGTTACACGCTTTTTCACAGTTTTATTTATACCAAACATCCCAACCCAGGTGTGTCCCAGTTTTGTGTTTTGAAAATCTGGTCACACAAACATTACAACATTTCCAAGGCTCTATTTTGTAGCCCTTTCTTGTTTATTCTCGTAATTTCGCTGAGGACGGAGGCTGGGATGGGCGAGGCGTGCGTCCTTTACGTAAACTCCCGACTGTTTCCGATCTTCTCCGATCCTCCGCTCCGACTGTCGCTCCGTTTGTGCCGCTCCGACTCTTGTTTCCATCATGGTGGACATTTTGATGCTGATGTTCTTCGCCATCATGGGCCTGGTCTTCCTCTCCTACATCATCTACATGCTGTGAGGGCGGTGAAGATGAAGCTGCGATGAAGACCCGACACCCAGAGCCCCCGGAGCGCCCGTGCACCGCGGGGATGTGCGCTTCCGTGTCCCGCATCCGTGGCTGCCATTATGGACAACGGTGCGTGTCTGTTCATTGTAAACATATGCTATTAAAACGGATAATTCTCTATAGGGCTACAAAAAACGCTTACATTAAATAAAAGATGTTTACAGAGCGCATATAGATAGATTAAATTGGAGATTAAAGCCTGAATTTGGATTCACCGGACTAATATTTTGTTTTACGGTACATGTATTCAAGCCAAATTGTCAAACAACAAAATAACTTAAGTTTTATCTTAGATTTGTGCAGAATTCTAATTTTATTTTGCACCAGAGAGGGTTGCATCAATAAAACGTGATAATCGAGCATATCATTTAAAATGCAGAAGCATTATCCATGTCAGTGAATGTGAATCCATGTGGCTAGTGAAGCTTTAGTCACACTATCAAGTGGAATACAGGTTTTTGACTTCCCCCCTTTGTTATGAGTCACTTTTCTTACTGCTTTTTTGTAGCTTTTCACAAAATCCATAAAACTTTTAAAGGTCCCCTATGACACAAATCGACTCTTATGAGCTTGATGTCATGGTATAATATTGTTACCTCATCAAAAACATGAAGCTGTGCCTTTGTTTCATTCACATGTTTGAGTAATCCTTTATTATTTGTTGCATCTCCAAAGCTGAAAGTGCTCTGTTTCACCTTGTGATGTCATGAAGCAGTCATGAGTTATCATCTACCATTTATACCTTTAGTTCAGTAGAGAAATGATTCTAGTGAAGGTGTATGGAGTTTAAAAACACAGTGGAGCACATCCTGTATTACCACATAACAGCACAGGGTGGAACAGCGTGTTTTCAGTTTGGGAGAAGAACTCAGCCTAAATGTGCAGGATTTGTGTGTTAAACGTGTGAACGAAACAAAACTCAACTCCTGGTTTGTTTGTGATGAGGAAACAACATTATAACATAGATCAGAAAATAGTGTCATATGGGCTCTTTAAAGGTTAATCATGTAACTTGCTTGTCTCCATGGAAATGTAACTGCTGTGCCCGGAATGTTCCACAGCATGGCATTAAAGTTTCTATCTTCATAGAGACAAGCAGGTGACGTCACCAGGCCACAGTGGAGGTTAGATTTGTGGAGAGGTGACCCTGCTCACAGTAAAATCATTCATTTCTTGTATGTTTCATATTGTGATACTGTCAATGTCATTTTATACTTTATGAATGAAATAAATAAATCAAATGTAAAGACACTGGTGATTGAATAATGAAAATTGATATGATATTACTGTGAAATGTGCATGTTTTTGATGATGATTCTGACTTTGTGTTTTTATGTCTTTTATGGAGTTTTATGCTGTCAGTCTAAGACATTTTCCCATTTGGTCATGATAGTTTCTGAATGTTTTTGTTTCTTTCATTCCAGGGAGAAGAGCTGAACCGTGCTGTGATGTGATGTGGTCTCCCTAAGCGAGATCTTCAGACTCGAGGAGGCTGTGAAGACAAAATCATGAGCTGAAGCCAAACTTTGCTTCCCTTTAATCTATTTCTCAACCCATCCACCCTCTGTCAACACTCACGTTACAGTATTGGCTATTCCATGGTCAAGATTTATGCCTATTCAATTCTATTCAGCCCTTAAAGCTGCACTGTGTAACTTTTCTAGGGGAGGATCAGTCACCTTCTTCTCTAATCAGAGCCTGCCTGCACTGCAAATTTCTCTGATATGGCCAAGATTTGCCCAATACTCATAGCACCTGACCCCCCCTATGAACCCCTCTGCAGGTGGTGAGCCCACAGGAGGGTGGACAACATGGTCCTTGATGTTAGTTCATAGGGGTTAGTTAGTTCATTTGGCTGCCCCCGCGACCCAGCCGGATTAAGCGGGAGAAGATGGATGGATGGATGGATGGATGGCCAAGATTTTAAAACTTATATCAGGTTATTGATCTTGTTTCAGATTTATTATCTCCTTACTAGTTCTGAATCGGTTGTATAATCTTAAAAATTGCCACATATATTTCTTCCATGACTCAATTAGTCAGAAAATGTTAAATTTAGGCAATAAATGTTTAAAAGAAGCTACGATACATTTGCCAAAGTTTTCCCTGCAACACTTCACTTGTTTTTAGATTCAGTGAAACAGATTTGCTTGATACACGAGTGTGTTTATCTAAAACTTGCCGTCTATAAACTTATTTCCAGCCCATGAACACTTACCAGAGACTGCTTAATTCTACTCTAGAGGTCGTTTATTTTAAGATAACGTGTCAAGTAATATGATCTTGCCGCATGGACAGATAATTTCACTACTTTTAAGTAATTTTCTGGTAGATTTAAGTGTTTATATTGTAGTGTTGGAGGCAGGAAAAACACAAACTTGACAGTAAAATGTCTGTTTAATGAAGCTCTTGTTGGCCACATCCACAGCGAATAAACTCTCCATACAAAACAGTTCGTCTCCCCTCAAATCTCCGGTTAAACTCCCAGAATGCATTGCACCCAAACCACACCCACATTACCCTGGCAACCCCAAAATCAGCAGAACATAAGCATAACATAACATTAACATCAACATTAGTGACTTGCTGCAATATTTTAAATTTTGGCCAAGCTTTTTGCAGTGTAAATGTTCCACAGTATGGCATTACACTTATTTATCTCTGCAGAGACAGCACAGCGCAAGGTTACGTATCTGATCTGTGGGGAGTCGAGCCCTCTCAGAGTAAGAATGCAAGTTTTTAGGTCAATAAAACCACCTGTTTATGAGTAAACGCGAGATGGATGCGTTTAATGCCATACTGGGACATTCGAGAAAAGACAATACCATCTCCACGGTGACAGAACCTTACCAGAAAAGTTCCACAGTGCACCTTTAGCAGTATATTTTAATTTCAGCACTTTCTTTGTAGATGTTTTTCAAAGGGTGGAGCACAATTTGCCTTTTAATCGCACTAACATGTCTTGTACAGTATTTGTGGCCATTATATTTTTGTTTGGTTTCAGATTAGACCTATTATACCAACAGTTCACGCCTTGTATCCATCTTCAGTGTTTTTATCATGCGTTGCCAAGTTTCCTATGTTTTTTGGCGTTCCAAGGGTAACAAAAGCCTATCTCATCTGCCATTGTACTACTTTAAAATGGCTTCAACTTAGCGACGGTTTGACAATAGCAGTGTTAATATAAACTCACTGAATCTCTAATCACTAAAGTATTTTCTGTTGTACCACCAGACCTCAAATGTTTTATGAAAAAAGAGACATGTTTACGAATGCACAAATTGTTGCAATATTTAACATAGGCTATTATTACAATGGTTTAATAAAGATTTCTGCATATTTTCTTGTGTTCTCATTTTTTTTAAAAGATTTTTGTCAGTTTTGGCTCATCAAAATCATGCACAAGTATTGACATAACATCATAGCATTGTATAGGCCAATAAAACTGGATTTAAAGGTTTGCTATTACTCAAAATTGACCCTTGTGAGCCTCTATCTGGGACTATGATACTTAGAAAACCACCAGTAGATTTTTAAAGGAAGTGGAGAGCTGAATTGTGTTCGCTTGTTAATTATTCCCTAGCAGTTAATGGAAACAGACGCTTAATTGATCCTGTGGGAAATCTAGTGTCATGCTGTGCAGTGTTGTGTGTGATGAGTGCAATGTGTGAGTCTTTATTTTTATTTTTTAATCAAAAGAAGAAGATAAGAGACATGTAATTTTCATTTTCAAGCCTGATTAATGACAACAAATCATAGTCTTAGTACAGTTGTTTGCATTATAGGCCTTACTTTTAAATATACTGTAAAGGAGCACATCTTGGTGGTTGGCCTGCTTGTCTCCATGTCGATATTATTGCTTTTTCTGGAATGTCCCACCGTATAGCATTAAAAAAAAATCTCTCATAACGGGTGGTTGCCTTCTGACCCTCACTGCACGCGTCCCAGCTGAGCTCCTCTATTCCCACCTCCATTTCTATTTAAAGTAACATCAAATAAGCCTTTTCCTTTTCTGGCTGGGCGTTATCAGCTTCACTTATCAGATAAAGGGGATTTTTATATTAAATAGAAAGGATCATATTAATAAAAAAGCTTTGTATGTGTGAACAAGGGACATTGTTTCTTTGGTCCGGTAGATGGCGCTGTTTACCTTCTGTGAGCACTTATGGCGGTTCATCCGTGAAGAAGAAGACATCTCCACAGGTGGGAAGAAAAACAGGTGAGATGGAAAAATAAAACGATTTACAGCAGTTTGTTCAGTGATTCCAGTGATTGCATTTGCATGTTGTTTTAATCTCGATACACTGGCCTATATTTGGCACCGCAGCTTTACACTAAACTTTAATATCCTTGTTATTTACTTACCTTAGATTAGAGTGTCCACACGTTTATATTTACTCGGGACAGTGTCAGTTTTGAGCTGTGTCCCTTTTTCTAGCAGATTTTTCCAAAAGCAGTGATTTCTCGCAGTTTTATACAAGAAATGTCCCAGTTGTTCCTATTTTTGACCAATTTGATCCCTGTCAACAGTAAAGAGAGGCATACATTGTCATTTGTTTAGGTAAAATACAGAAAAATATGCTTAAAAATGACTACAACACAAATGCCATTGATTTGTCCCAAAGATGACTAAATATGGGTGAATATCTTTGGCGATTTGTTCCAGTTTTATACAAGAAATGTCCCAATTGTCCCTATTTTTAACCAATTTGATACCTGCCAACAGTAAAGAGAGGCAAACATTGTCATTGGTTGAGGGAAATTCAGACAAATATGCTTAAAAATGACCAAAACACAAAGAAAATGTGACTATACTGACTCACATGTTAGTCATGATTGGGCCGAGTGCAGAATAATTATCCTTAGTCACTCGTTTCTCAATTTTATTATACCAACTACCACTAACCGGGGTGTCCTAGTTTGTCATTTTAAAAATCAGGTCACTCTTCCTTAGATGAAGACTGATGCAGTTTGACCAGAAGGAGAGGACAGCTTGGCATGATCTACTTCAGTCTTATTTATTTGAAAGTTGTTTAACATCCCAAGATAAAACCACAGTATGTAAGTTAATCATTGTGGTTTTTGCGCTGAAAAACCGGACTCTTATTTGCTCTGTAACAGTGACTCCTTCAGTTTGGTTTCCAGGGAAATGTTCATTTGGCTTTAATCCAGCAACATTTTTTGGTCCCAGAACGTTTTTGGAAGGTTATTTTTAGGTCAGCAGAACATTCCCTGAAGATTAAGATGTGGCTTTCTTCACCGAGAATGTTCCAACGTATGTTTAACTTTTTGTTTCTATGGATTCAGGCAGTTGACGGCCACCTCTAGAAAGTGACATCCTGCGCCTTTAATAATTCAAAATGATTATAAGTCCATGTTTTAAAAATTGAATTGGAATTTATAATTCTTAGGAGTATATTTCTATTTATAATTCTTAGGAGTATATCTTAAATTAGGATTACCAGAATCTCAAAATAAAAAACTTCCTCTTTATAACATGTGAGTTAGTATAGTCACATTTTCTTTGTTTTTTGGTCTTTTTTTGGTCATTTTTAAGCATCCTATTTCCCTCAACAAATGTATGCCTCTTTTTACTGTTGGCAGGCATCAAATTGATCAAAAATAGGGACAACTGGGACATTTCTTATATAAAACTGGGACAAATCACTGGTTTTGCAAAAATCTACTGGGACAGGGGACACAGGGCTTAAAACTGGCACTATCCTGGGTAAATAGGGAAATCTGGTCACCCTACCATAAGTTCAGAAAGAGCAATTTACATCTTCCACCTGTGGATGCTTGAATGTCAAAAATATGCAGTACAGTCGACTAGGTTCAAAAAGCATTTACCAGCATAAATGTAGCCAGTTTAACACACTTCTCTGTTCCTTTAAAACCAGTCTACATCCCTTGTCTAAAGTTTCTGCCTTGTGTGCTGACAGAACCACTCTGGGAAATAATCGGAATTCCTTCGCTGATAGTATAATCTCTCCCCATTACAATACACCGGCTGTTCTATCTACAGACAGAGCGCCCAGCGAGCATCGCACTTTAAACTGCACTTTGGAGTCCAGCAGAAAGTAAGAATAACACAGCAATAACACGCAAGGAAAAGTAAAAAACAAGTACTTTTACACAATACAGAATAGTGTGTGTCATATGAGTGACTTAAACTGGTATTTTGACTTCCCTGTTTTTGTTCGTCTGTCCCTATTTTATAATCTTGAATCATTCTGTGCTATATTAGGGATCCATAATCTGATGCATGATGTGCCACTTGTTTGTCCACAGTGAGGCATTTCACTCATTTTTCTCCAAGTAGGTGAGTTACAGGTCTGTGGAGAGGCGATCTAGTTAAATCATAGACTGTTTATATAAATGGGCATAGCTATGTTCCAAATAGGAAGTGAAAATTGGGCTACTTCCAACTCTAGTTAACTTTATATTAAAAAAAACATTTCCTCTCTCTCTGTAACCGCTGCAGTGAGACTCGTCACTTTGGTCTTAAAATGTTCGTATTAACCTGCTTTACTGGTGGTCCTGGTGTTTTTATTTCACCATTTTGTCCATAACTACTATATTATCCTATAACGGCTGGCCTCTTGAGCTTCATTTGACTAGAGCCGAACACTATGGGTGACGTCACACTCCCTTACTCCACTTTTTATACCCACTGCAAAAAAGCTTGGCCAAAATTTAAGATCTAAACACTTAAATCTATCAGAAAATGACTTAAAAGTAGTGAAATTATGTGTCCATGCAGCAAGATAATTTTACTTGACAAGTTATCTTAAAATAAACAACCTCTAGACTAAAATTTATCAGTTTCAGAAGTAGTAAGTCGATAGTAAATCTGAAAACAAGATGAATAGCCTGATAGAAGTTTTCAAATCTTGGCCAGATCAGAGAAATTTGCATTGCACCTTTAATTAAATAAATGCAAGAGAGATAAGTTCAATGCAACACCATAAAGTTTAACGATACAAGTAAAGGAATAACATCTCTATGGTGTCTTTTTACACCAGAAAAGTTCCATAGTGCAGCTTAAAGTCGCAGTAAGCCATTTCAGGTGCCCTATTGTCTTCAAGTCCTTGTGTTTCCTCTTGTGAATAGTATAGTGAATAGTATTTTGGGTAGACAGGCCTACCACATGCCATGTCACGACAAAGATGCCTTTAAAAGGAAATATCCAAAACCACAACTCGTAAACGTATTTTTACTGGACAAAGTTCAGGTATTTCTAAGTAATTTGGTCGGTCTATTTGCTTCAAGCGTTGGATAACATGACAAATGTACACTACGGGACAATGCTATGGCCAGATGTTTCCAATGCAAGCAGCTATAAATAATGTAGGTAGAGATAAAGCTTTTCAAAACCTCTTTTCATTGGGTAATATTTCAGCTGAGGGGTCAAATTATTGGTCACTAAAACATATCTCAACACATTATTGCTTTCTGGAATGTTCTGTACATACCAGAGCGGTGATATACAGCGCGGTGAGAATTAAGTGAGCTCTGAAAAGTGCTGTTACCCAAAACTGTTAAGTCCATCTAAACTTGTTTCTTTAGATAATGTAAGTATAGGTGCTCTGTCTAGTGGTATTAAAAGTGTTAAAGGTGTTTTGTCTGCTTGGAGATGTTAATAACTTTGCAAAGAATATTACACAGTCTGGCTTTAAATGATCTTTCTCCAAATTTTTGATTATTTATGTTTGTATTTTAATGAGGTTCTTCTTCTGTAAAGCACTTTACTTACTTTGAATTACTTTGTGTACGAATTGTGCTATACAAATAAACTTGCCTTGCTGTAGAGTTTAGCAGGCGACCCCAGCACACCAATTTACAAATCAGATCTGCGGAGATGCGAGTCCTCTTACTCTAGCAATACATGTTTTTGAAACAGTAAGAACATCAATAGTAAAGGAATCTCCATGGAGACAGGAATATTTCATTCTTTCACCAGAAAAGTTGCATAATGCATCTTTAAGTGTTAACATTAAACAGATGTCTTTTTTAGCATATTTAGAGCTAAGTTTATTCACTTAAAACTGATTACTTTGTGGTTTTCTATAGCTAAAAAAACATGCATTTACTAAACTAGAACGTTTCTGAGTCCAGGTCCAATACAGCATTTTTTACCCACATTTTATTTCCTTCTAGTCCTTTTTCGTTTCACATTTCTTCGCCCTGCTGTATATAAAGATACACAGGTCTGTCTCTGGGATAAATATTCCCTATAACACAGAAGGGTTTGTAATGGGACGGCTCCTCTGTGTGGCACCTGTAACCTCCAATAACCTCCACTGGAATCCAAACGAAACCTACTGGAGGAGGAGGAGCGGGAATCAGCACAAAAACACAAAACATGGAGAGAGGGAGAGAGAGGGAGAGAAACAGATGAGAGAGATATAGAGACAGAGAGGAGGGAGAGAAACAGAGGAGAGAGAGAGGAGGGGGAAAGACATAGAGGAGGGAGAGATGGGAGAGAGATAGAGGGAGAGAGAGGGAGAGAAAGAGGAGAGAGAGATGAATGAGAGAGATAGAGAGGAGGGAGAAAGACAGAGGAAGGAGAGAGGAGAGAGAGAGACAGAGAGGAGGGAGAGATAGACATGCCGGCACCCCTATGAACTAACATCAAGGACCATGTTGTCCACCCTCCTGTGGGCTCACCACCTGCAGAGGGGTTCATAGGGGGGGTCAGGTGCCTGCGACCCAGCCGGATTAAGCGGGAGAAGATGGATGGATATATGGGACTACGGATGGAAATTAGCACTTGTGCTAAATCCGGCGTATTTACATCAATATGTGTGATTTCATGCAAATTATATGTTCATGAATATGCATCGTCCCACCCAAATAAACAAACAAACAGAGAGGAGGGAGAGATAGATGAGTGATAAAGACAGAGGAGGGAGAGATAGAGGAGTGATAAAGACAGAGGAGTGAGAGAGGAGCGAGAGATGGAGCAGGGAGAGAGACAGTGAGGGGCGGTAAGGGAGAGAGAGAGACAGAGAGGAGGGAGAGAGAACGACAGAGCGAGCAGGAGGGGGGCAGAGGGAAAGGAGGGAGAGTGACAGAAAGTAGGAAGAGGGGACAATGGAGAAAGAGAGAAGTGGAGAGGAAGGGGAGAGAAAGACAGAGAGCGGGCATAGGCAGAGACAGGGATAGAGAGGAGGGGGGTAGGGGGAGTAGAGAAGGGAAACAGAGAGAGAGAGAGTGAGGAGAGGGGGATAAAGAGGGGGAAGATGGAGAGACAGAGTTGTAGGGAGAGAGAGGAGAGGGGGATAGAGAGGAGGGAAACGCCAGGAG
Organism: Odontamblyopus lacepedii; assembly: GCA_034769755.1. Taxonomy (NCBI): domain Eukaryota; kingdom Metazoa; phylum Chordata; class Actinopteri; order Gobiiformes; family Gobiidae; genus Odontamblyopus; species Odontamblyopus lacepedii. The sequence goes on from CM068351.1 coordinate 15,044,952, forward strand.
AGACAGAGAGAGAGGGAGAGTAGGGGGGGTAACCAGAGAGAGGGGGGAGAGAGAGGAGAGGGGGGTAAAAGGAGGGAGAGAGCAACAGGGAGCGAGGGATGAGGAGAGAGAGAGACAGGGACGGGGAGAGCGAGAGACTCCGAGGTCAAAGATGGAGCAAAGGAATAAAAGAGGGCAATAAAAGAGGCACGTTATAATGGATAGGGTTAGGAGAGTGTGAAGAGGGGAGGAGGAGGAGGAGGAGAGGAGGAGGGCTGGTCTGGGTTAACCATGGCCTAGTGCTGCTTGGGGTTCCTGTTGTTTTCAGTGGGAGTTTCCCTGAGTGTGAAGTGAGAGGGAAGCAGCTCTTTTTCCTGAATAACTAAGAATGCCCGGATTTATAGCACATTTCATTTTATTAGCACGTTTAATATCCTATAATACTGAGTGGAAATGAACGGTGGAGGTCCATTCGCTGCTTGTTTCTATGGATATGTCCTTGCTCTACCTGGAATGTTCCACAGTATGACAGCTCTACTTTACATTTATTCAATTACAGCTGGTTTTATAGCTCATAAATGCCTAGAAAAACAGGCATTCTGACCATGAGCGGGGTCGTGGCTCCACAGATCTGACCTGTAACTTGGTCTGGTTTGGTATCCATGAGGATAGAAAGGTTTAATGCCATACTGTGAAACATTCCAGACAAAGCAATAACAACTCCATGAAGAAAAACACCAGAAATGCTCATTTAAGAGAGAGATTATTAAGGCAATGATTACAAGTTATAGTGGCTTTACTAGTACTGATACACCTCTCTTAATTATAATATTACACACACATTATTTGGCATATATTTTGTATTTGACAATTGACATATAAGATCCCGGGACACTTACATTACATTTACCTTACATTACCTTACATTACATTACATATTACATAGCATTTTGGGGTAACTTTAACTTGCAATGTTTTTAATGCTTTGTTGCTTTTGAAATGTTATCTGATCATATTTCTAGACCAGTGCAGTACTTCTGGTTTTAATGTAAAATTATGTGGATGAAAAGCATTAACAAGCCTTTTTCCCCCTCAGGTGTTACTTTGGAAAACCATCTGCCTCCTGAGCAGGTAAGAGCAAGAAGTTCAGACTTTAAGAGTCTCTGATGTTTAATTACAAGACATGAGCATCTGTACAGGTCCATATATGTTCTGTTTAATGTTTTACACTCAGAGAACCTTTACACCGGTGCAATTAAAGGTCCTATAATACACTAAAATGACTCTTCTGAGCTTTAAGCCATGTTATAATGTTGTTACCTCATCAAAAACAGATCTGGAGTTGTGTTTTGTTTCATTCACACGTTTGAATAACCCTTTATTATTACTCTGTCTACATCTCCAAAGCTCAAAATGCTCTGCTTTACATTGTGATGTCATGAAGTGATAGTTTTCACATTAACAGCTCCTTTTGCCTTTTGTTCAGTAGGGATTGGAAATTCCAGGGCTGAAATTATCCACATGATTCTTGTGAAAGTGTGTGGACTTTAAAACACAGTGGAGCACTTCCTGTATTATCACATGACATCACAAAAGGGAACAAGGTGTTTTCAGTTTTAGAGAAGAACCTAAATATGCAGTGTTTGTGTGTTAAACATGTGTGAATGAAACACAACTCCAGGTACATTTGTGACGAGGAAAAAAACGTTATAATATAGATCAGAAAATAGTGCAACGTGGCCCCTTTAAGTTTTTGTGCAAACCTATTTTTTATATCTTACTATAAAATGTGGGTCAAACATTCCTCCTGCCTGAACTTTGAGGATGCCTGTCTGCTCCAAGTCAAGACTACACGTCCCAGCATGCCCCTCACCTCCTTTATATTCCTACAATAAGACATTAAGGCATAGGCAGGGGCCATAAATCCTTTCCAGCCAATCACCTCATGACCTGGGAACTGTGGCTGTTGTCAATGGCAACTGAGGTTTTCAGGTTGGACAGCTGGTGGAGGGTCTGTCATAGCTCTGCCGGGAGTCACATGGCCTCCTGTTGACCAATGGCGTCCCTCCCGCGTGCCTATTGGCTGTCGGGGGGGACTCTGTGTTTCGCTGCACCAGGAGGGAGGGGGGAGGGGTGGTTTGGGAGGGAGGGGTCCGGGCGAGGGGCCAGCTTACACAGGCAGCTTGAGAACAAGAAGCGGGAGTCTCATTCTCTCCCTCTTCTGTCTCTCATCAAGAAGACATTACAAAAAACACAACTATTTTCCTCTTTTAGGATCATGCCACTGCTGCACCGGGACTTGAGCACCATCGGGTAGGAGTGTCCATGTGGATCTATCAAACTGTCAAATTGGGAGACACAATTGGGAGCGCACGCAAGGACCATGCCTGTTTTGAAACGCTGGGAGCCTGCTATGTGAGGACAGTGGGGTCCGTCCTTCTTTGCAACTGGGAACTAGGAAACAAGGAGACGAGGAAAGGTCATAAGGAAGCAGAACAGCTAGTGCCATGCCTGGGATGAAGAGGAGAGAGGAGATTGTCTACTAAGGATGGACCAGGTGAGGACACAGGAGTCTACGACGTTCATTCATTCATTTATGTCATTGCGTGGGGGGGATTTGTACAGCCGGTATAAACAAACTAGCATGCACACGCACACACTTTGTACCTCATTTGCACTGTACCATAGGGTGTGTTTTTCACTATACCGGCAAATAGGTGGATCACTACAGGGAGCAGGGAGGGGACAGCCGGGGGGAGGGGATAGACAAGTGCCATGCAAACCTCGAGAGACATGACATAGCTCAAAACATCACCTGATTAACTGATGATAACTGACTGTAGACGTACTACGGGGACATGGGGAGATGAGAGGTGAAATAAGAAGGGGTGTGGTGCTTGGAGTAATTGGATTGTCAAGCTTATTTATGTTGAAGGTCCCATATTACGCAAAATTGACTCTTGTGAGCTTTAAATCAGGTTATAAGCGTGTTACCTCATCAAAAACAGACCTGGAGTTGTGTTTTGTTTCATTCAAACGTTTGAGTAATCCTTTATTATTAGTCGGTCTATGTCTCCAAAGCTCAGGAGGCTCGGTTCCTCCTTATGATGTCATGCAGTGGTAGTTTTCACACTACTTTTCAGCTACTTTTACTGTAGAGATGGGCAATTCCAGGCTGAAATCATCCAAATGAGTGTGAATCTAGTGAATGTGTATGGAGTTTAAAAACACAATGGAGCACTTCCTGTATTACCACATGACATCATAAAGTGAAAGAGGAAGCAACAGTATAACATAGATCAGAAAATGGCATAATATGAGCCCTTTAATACTTAGTTTTCCATAAAGAAACTGAGACACGAGGTTCAGATGTTCAAATCAAACAGAGCTTGTCTAACGCTGATTTATCTTTAATTACAAAAACATTAAACATGATAGCCAAGTGGTTTTGTGTCTCTGTAGTGTTGCCAGTTCCTATGCTGTAATCCAGTTGGTTTAAATCTAAAAAAAGGACTTTTTCTGATCTGTATTGTCGCTACCTAAACCCCAGCCCCTGCACTCATTTATCACGGCCTATGCTGCTGTCCAAACACTGAGAATGAGAAAAACTTGTGTGTATATGTCCTGTGTGCGGGTTTAGGCGCTGTAAACCCGGGTTCAATTGTGATTATAGTGCCTTTTTAAACCTGAAAGAGTGCGGGCTACATCAGGTCCTTTTTAGATGGTTGCAGAGGGCGTGCATCAGGGCTTAAAGCATTGACAGCATGTGGTACTGTTACACTGTGTACTTAAGTCACCTGCCCTTATTCATGCGTTTGTTTTTGTGCGTGTGTTTTTGTGTTTGTGGAGTGAAAGGAAGCCGCTGCGAGAGAAGGATGTTTAATCTAAAGCCTGTTTTGTCACATCTAAATAAGCTATTATGAGACAGGTATGGGCAAGCGCAGGTGGTGGACTCGAGTCAAACAAAATACAATATCATGTCGGAACTGCATAGTAGATTTGAGATACAACATTGTTAGTATAAGATAATATAAGATTACACTTCTTTCTGCTCCTTTTCATTCATTTCTTGAGTGTTTAACGTTATGAGGCAGTTTGTCTTTTTATATTTTATGAATGAAATAGATAAAAAACATTTGTTGAGGCAACACATGTTAATTAAAGTGTTATTTTTTGTTACTAATATGAATAAACTAGACGCTATTTAGATTACCTTCTGCTTGAAAATTGTAATCTAAAATGGCTTAAGTTAAAGGTGCATTGTGTAACTTATATACACCAAGTATTTATTCATTACGGGTGTTTCTGTTGCTCAAAAATACCATAATTCCTTCTGTGAATCAAGGCAATTCTCCACAGATCTGAGCTGTAATGTAGCGTAATGCTGTAACCTGCCGTCTCCTTCGTGAACATTTCCACTAGAAATGTTACGCAGTGCACCTTTAAGTTAAACCAAGACTAAAGCAGGTCTAACCTAAGACTAGTTTAAGGTAACGTGAAGTCAAAGATATTGGTGCATTTTTATTTGTCCTGGTTTGAGCCCAGTTTAGTCCTGATACAGTCTTGGTTTAGTCCTGCTCTTGTCCTGGTTTAATCTGGGCCTAGTCCAGGTTTATCTCTGTTGTTAAGTCCCAATTGTAACGCACTGTGTAACTTTTTGGGGGGGTCTTTTACCTGCTTGTGTCCCTGGAGAAGTTATTGCTTTGCCTAAAATGTCCATAGTATTGCATTAAACTTACATGTATTCAATTACAGGAGAATTTTATTGAAAAACATGGTCACTTATCCACAGATCTGACCTGTAACTTGGTCTAGTAGCTTTACCTGCTTGACTCCATGGAGATACAGTAGATGTTTAATGCCGTACTATAGGACGTTTCAGCAATTTCAGCATTTACATAAAGACGCAGAGACAAACTTCCACCAGAAAAGTTGCACAGTGCACTTTTAACTATTTAATAACTTAAACCAAATGGGATTAAACCAGGTCTTATATTATATCATATTAATTTAATATGAACTAAACCATTTACACAGTTATTCAGTAATACTAGTACAGTTTGACAGTAACAGAGTCATTTGTCACATCAGTGTTATTTCAGTTCAAGTACTTCTCTGGGATCCCCCGTCTATGTTAAGATAATTAATTCTAAAATTTACACTTGAGGCGATCACAAGGTAGTAGTTTGATCTATGGTTTGTCTAGACTCCCTCTCCTCCTCTCTTTATAAAGCACGTCTCCTCCTTTGCCCTCAGAGGCAGTATCGGGATCATTGATTACCTCATCCCCCGTCTCATCTGCTGTCCTGATCTGTAAAGGGCACATGCGTCAAGTTTGAGAGGGAGGGGAATAATACGCTTAAGTTTCAAAAGTAACTGCAGTTTTAAAGGTCAGAATTGTTAAATGACAAATTTTCTGCGTTAATGTTTTAATTTGTCATATACAAATCAATTTTGTGTGATTTTTGTATTAGTTTATCTTAACATATTTAAGTCTTTTCTCAAATGGGAGTGGTAAAATATATTTAAAAAGATCTAATCTCGGTCGCAGTGTTTGTCTGGAAAATGTCGATATTTTTCCAAATTTATTCCACCCAATTTGCATGTTTTTCAAGATCTTTCCAAAATGTATAGGCTTTTCACGTTACTTTTCACGTGACATTGTTCTTCTGGGTTGTTGTGTGTGCACCTTTTCTTTGTATTAATCGGTAAGTGTTATAGTTAAAGGTGCATTGTGTAACCTTTCTGGTGGACTGTCCGTCAAATGCTTTTTTTCTTGCATGGAGCATGCTTTTGTAGGGTGACCAGATTTTCAAAAACTGGGACCGTTAGTGGTGGTTGGTAATGATAAAATTGTGAAACAAGTGCGTAATTAAGGAAACTTGATGCACTCAGCCCATTCATCACGAACATGTGAGTCAGTATAGTCACTTTTTCTTTGTGTTTTGGTCATTTTTAAGCAGCTTTTCTGTATTTTACCTAAACAAATGGCAGTGTACGTCTCTCTTTAGTGTTGGCAGGTATCAGATTGATCAAAAATAGGGACACCTGTTTAAAACTGTGACAAATCAGTGGTTTTAGATAAATCTGCTGGGACAGGGGACACAGGGCTCAAAACTGGGACTGTCCCGAGTAAATAGGGATATTTTGTCACCTTATGATATTGCTTTGTCTGGAATGTTTCACAATATGGCATTAAACCTTTCTATCTTCTTTGGGACCAAACCAGACCAAGTTACAGGTCAGATCTGTGGAGAGGCAACCCCGCTCACAGTCAGAATGCCTGTTTTTCTAGGTATTTTTGAGCTATAAAACCACCTGTAATTGAATAAATGTAAAATAGAGCTGCTTAATGTCATACTGTGGAACATTCTGGGCAGAGCAATGATGTATCCATAGAATAGAGTGACCAGATTTTCAAAATTCAAAACTGGGACACTCCCGGGTTGGAAATTGTAAAAAGAGCATGTAACATTGTGCATTCTCGTGTCAGTCATAATCTGAGGGACTTCTGCCTATTTATGGTCATTTGCAAACACGGTTTTCTGTATTTTGGCTAAACAAATGACAATTTATGCTCCTCTTTACTGCAAGCAGGGATCAGATTAGTCAAAAATTGTGATAGTCCAGTTTTAGTCCTGGTTTAGACATGATGTAGTCCTTGTTTAGCCTTAGTTTAGTCCTGGTTTAGATCAAACTGGTCAAAAATAAGGATACCTGGACAGTTCTTGTATAAAACTGGGACAAATCACCTGTTTTTTGTATAAATCTGCTGGACACAGGGCTCAAAACTGGGACTGTCCCGGGTAAATAAGGACGCCTGGTCACATAGAATCAAGCAGGTGACGGACTCTAAACCAAAAAGTTACATAGTGCGCCTTTCTGTAGTAATATATCTCCGATCATTGACAGCTCTATTGCAGGTCGTCGAAAAGCGGCACTTCCCGTCTCCTTTCCTCCGTGCATGTTGAGGTTAGCCTGACGTGATGATGTCACCCCTGGACCAGACCATGTGTTTGTTTGGGTCCACATGCCCCACTGCTCATGTAAGAGCCGTGTCAGACCCAGCATGGGCTTGTATAGGTGCATAGTGTGTATGTTGTGTGGAGCTTTAAGGTCAGACGGACAAAAGAACAAGGCCCCCGTTTGTTGATCTGCTTATCTCATAATGTTATCCTCAGTGAATAGGAAGCCACGGGCACGTCCACAGAGCGTGCACTGTGTTGGAAAAATCTGAAGGGCACATGTGTAGGGTTCATGGCCTCAGTGCGGCATACTTAGCTAAAGTCATGGTCCTCTGCGGGTCACTGAGGCTGGTAAACAAACAGGTATTTCAGTACAATAATGCGTCTGTGGGCCGTGATTCTTCTTAGAGTTTAGTTTATTTGGGCTTTCTTTGCATTTTATATTGCGTGCGTACATAGAAGCATACATTTATTTATTATTGTATTATTACGTTATGTATTTTTTTATTTATGGAAAGAAAAATACACATTCTAATGTGGTACTTTAAGCTGAACTGTGTAGCTTTACTAGACAAGAGTCTGCCACACTGCAAATTTCTCTGATCTGGCCAAGATTTTAAAACTTTTATCAGGTTATTCATCTTGTTTTCAGATTTATTATCTACTTACTAATTCTGAGGCTGCTTAATTCTAGTCTAGAGGCAGTTTATTTTAAGATAACTTGTTAAATAAAATGATCTGTCCATGCAGCAAGATAATTTCACTACTTTTAAGTCATTTTCTGATAGATTTAAGTGTTTATATCTTAAATTCTGGCCCAGCTTTTTTGCAGTGGACTTGCTTGTCATTAAGTTTAGATGCCATTATTTTACTTAGAATGTTCCATGGTGTAGCATTAAAGCTGTATGTCTTATATTTATGCCATTAGGGGTGTTTTTACTCCTAAAAATACCTAGAAAAAGTTGTCATTTTCTGTGCGCAGGATCGTCTTTCCACAGATCTAACCTGCCACCTGCTTGTCTTGCTTGTCTCCATGGATAGTTTAAATCCATATTGTGTGGAGACAAGCAGGTGACAGACCATGAGAGGGATGATGCTATTGCTTTTCCTGTTGTTACAGATGTTACACAGTACAGCATTAAAGGTATTTCCTGGTATGCAAGGATTTTCTTAGCAACGGCATAGAATTTTTTAGCAAATTCAAGCCCCCAGAAGTCTGTGATAAACCAAAAGCGTAAAATGTGTAAAAGTCCATATTCTACAAGATCATTAGCCGAATTTTAACCCTTGAAAATTTGAAGGACTTACATTAAATAGTTTTTTAGATACAGCAATCTGAAAGTGGCTCCTTGGAAAACTCTGCTCAAAACAGATCAGGGAGTCGCTGACAAAATATTTTTAATGACAAAACTATAAGGAGTTGGGAGCTAAAATTGGGGACTTTTCCTCTTGGAAAGTGTGTGAACCTCCTAGAATTTTTTCTGTCAAATCTGAGATGGTCGTATGGGGGCATTCGGAGATATGGCCTGGAATGACCCTAAAAACACCAATAACTGAATAATAATAGTCATAACATTTCGGGCAAAGCCATAACAATAACATGTCCGTGGGGACAAAAAATGGGCTGATCCTCCACCAGAAAAGTTACACTGTGTGGCTTTAAAATTATCTTGGTATTAAGTATAACAATAAATACTTTAGTGGATGAAGCAAGAATCCTTTGTAAAGTGTAGAGTGTCTAACATGCTATTTTAAGTGTAATAAAATCTCTTTCTAATTGCGTTGCCATGAAAGCGTAGCCTCTCTTTATATCTGAGGAAACCGACACTATTAAACACTGTGCGCAGTGAAGGGAAGTGCTGACTCGACTCGGCCTTGGTGCAGAGCAGGGCCTGGGACGATGTCATAGTGATAAATCATATTGTGACGTAACGCCCAAATATGTCCATACTGGAGTGGGACTTCCTGCGAGTCATGTGACCTCGTGGTGTTGGTTTGTGGCGATGGAGCGTTATCTCTTCCGGCTTTTTCCTTTGGGTCTGTTTACACCAGAAACCTTCAAATGGGTCTGTGGGAAAGGCAGTAGCATTGGTGGGAAGGAGGTAGATGTTTTTATCTGTGGAATATATCTGTGTTGTGATGTACAATTCAAGAAAATTCAATTCAACAGTTTTAAGTACTCAAGTCTGTGTGTATTTTTATGCTTTGTTTATAGTTCTGTTGAGATACTTACTATATCAGTCTTATTGTTATTAATATCAATCATCTTACGGTTCAATATTTGAAGACTGGAGCAATATTTTTAGGGCTTGATATTCATCATGTGTATATTTTCTTTTAATAGTGGGAAATTTTTGGTATTTTTTTGGTTGTACAGTAAGATTTAAAGGTGCATTGTGTAACTTTTCTGGTGAAGAGTCCGTCAAATTCTCTGTGGAGAGGTTATTGCTTTGTCTGTAATGTTCAGTTTGATATTGAACTTTTCTATCACCATGGAGGCCAAACCAGGCCAAGTTACAGGTCAGATCTGTGGAGAGGCGACCCCGCTCACAACCAGAATGTCTGTTTTTGAGCAATAAAACCATCTGCAACTGAATAAATGTAAGGTAGGTCTGTTTAATGTCATACTCTGGAACATTCCAAACAGAGAAATAGCATTTCCATGGAAACAAGATGACAGACCCCCAACTGAAAAGTTACATATTGCACCTTTTAAGCTGTAAAAAAGTAGAATTAATAACTTCTATGGCTCATTACAGATGCAAACTAAGTACTTAAGTGCTTCATTCTGCTGGTTATTTATTGCTGCTCATGATTTTAATTAAATAATTCATCATTGCATTTTATATAGCGTCCTTCAAGACCCAAAGTGCTTTACAGACCATTATTTATTCACTCCACACTCCGTGGTGATAAGATACTATTGTAACCACAGCTGTCCTGGGGCAGACTGATGGAAGTGAGGCTGCCAGCCTGTGCCATCAGCCCCTCTGACCACCACCATCACACACACACACACCACTTTCATACTGGGCATTGTGCGTAGAAAGTGCCTTGCCTAAGGACACAACAACAGTTTTTGCAACTGGTGCTCCACCATTTTACAGTGATTTAACAATATTGCAGATTTAGAATAGTTTTTGTGGTTTAAATCTGATCTTGGGTTATTGTGTCAGTGGCATAAATTAGTTTCAATATTATAATTTCAGCTATTCATCGTACTTCAAAATGTGCTATTGTGACAGGCCTAATTACTGTTGTATAGCATCTTTATTGACCGGACAGTGTTTTCCTTACGTGGCTTGGATGTTCAAGGGTAAATATAGTGGCCATTAGGAGTAAAAGGGCTGGAAATCACTGCTCTAGTTCACACACACACACACACACACACACACACACACACGCATACACACACATCAACAAACAACACTGATAAAACACAGTGTCCTGTACAGAGATAGAAAGGGTTACATAAAGTATTTTCTGCAGGCCTAGTCCCACTACCAGCTCATTACTGTAATACTCCCAACTCCTCTTGATGCATGTACTTTTAATCGTGATCTGACTGCTTTTACGAGCCCATAAAACACCAGCTAACTCAATAGAAGTTTGTAAAATATTAACTCGAGGAGGAGGATTAATTGTTACGTTCAGCACATTTGCGATCGGGTCGTTTGTGCTTTTTCCGATCAATAATAATTAAGGACAGAGCGGCCACTGTCCATTGAGCTCAGGCCTCAGAGATGAATTGGTCCAAACGCTACAAACATAAACAAGTTTATTTTGAACCTTTCATTGTCTCAGAGCAAAGGGAGAGGAACGATTTGGACATAAGGGGTTATAGCTTTTTTTTTATTTATAATTTTGAACAGTAGAAAACACAAGACAGTGTTGCCACAGGTTTATTCCAAGATTTTAGCAGCACAAGGATATACTGGTGCTTATTTAAATAGATTTATGTGAAGCAAGTTCTGGATTCAAGTTTGTAGAGGGTTTGAATCCTGCCTCGACATAAACATCACTGGTTGAGTGGTCAGATCTAGTTACACAGGTTGGCTCCCACTGATAAATGCTGTCGTTGTGTCCTTGGGCAAGACCCTTCACACACTTCGCCCCTAATTTCTGTGTACACTGGTGTATGAATGTGTGTGAACAGGTTAGTGGTTCCTTGATGTAAAACACTTTGAGTGCTGTGAAGGTGGAAAAGCATTAAATGTGACCATTTACCATAGTTATTTGAGCACTAGAGTTGATGTTAAAGTGACTTAGATTGAGTTTTATATAAGCAGCATTACACTAACTTCTTATTGTACTTCATTTTGTGGAAAAATTACATTATGGGGTCCTACAATAAGCCAATTTATTAATATGACCGTGCAAAAATCATGTATGATCTATTTTGCATTAATGCCCTGATAGTTTTAATACTTTGAGGCATAGAATTAATATGCTACGGTGACAAAAAACACACAAAGATGTTTTAAAACATGTGATATGTAAATGTAATTCAGAAATGTTATTGTTTTGTTTATTTTTTTCTTATTTATTGCCTGTTACACTTCTCCTCTGTCTTCACGATGCAGTAAAATGTAATAGTATCAAAGATATAACTGTTTTTAAATCCATACTCTTTTTTTTTTTTTTCCATTGCTAATCTGAAATCCTTTGCTGTTGTGTTTGCAGACTGTAAAATCTCCCATGCGGCCAGTTGAAGGCGGAAAGACAACATATGTCTGAAGTGTCCCCTGTGTGCGCCTTTAAACTTTAAACTGTGCAGTCCCAGCCCATTGACTTATCTGCTAAATTGTTTTGTCTGTTTCCCATAGATTTGACTGGACAGGAATGCAGGCAAAATTAGCTCAGAGCAACACAGCAGTTAGGAATATTTTGTATAAGCTGCAAAAGTATGTGTTTGGGAGAGGTGGGACAGTTAGGATATCGAGCTCAACACCAGTGGTTGAACGTAATGAAGTAAAAGTAGTAAAGTACAAAAAATAAAGTAAAAAAATAGGTATCTGTACGTTACTTTAAATAGATACTTTTTCCTTTTACTTAAGTACATTTGAGAGCAGGTATCTGTACTTTCTACTCTACTACATTTTCAACAGGGCTGCAAAATAAAAGTATTTTTTATTATTGTTTGCGGGGTTATTTTCATCAACTTTGTAGTTTGAGCAAACAAAAATATACAAATTAAAACTGCTGTAGAAAAAAGATCAATTCAGTTGTTTCTGTTGAACAAAATTCAGCAAAAATCAGTATCAAAATCACTATATTTGAAGCTTTATTAGAGCTCAAACTGTGCAAAATACTTTTACTTTTTGCTCTTTATGTACATCTTTAAATGGGTACTTTAATACTTTTACTTAAATTGTTTTTTTTTATTTGATGCTTTTACGTTTACGTGAGTTTTTTTTTTTTTTGTGCCTCAATATCTGCGCTTTTACCGAGTGGAGGGTCCGTCAATTGGTTTTCTTTGTGATGTTATTTCACAGTATGGCATTAAACCTTTCTATCTTCATGGAGACCAAACCAGACCAAGTTACAGGTCAGATCTGTGGAGAGGCGACCCTGCTCACAGTCAGAATGCCTGTTTTTCTAGGTATTTTTGAGCAATAAAACCACCTAATTGAATAAATAAAAAGTAGAGCTGTTTAATGCCAAACGTTCCAGTCAGAGAAATTACATATCGATAGAAACAAACCGGTGATGGAACCCCAACAGAAAAGTTACACAGTGTACATTTAAGTAACAAAGCTGAGTCCTTCCTCCACCATGGTTCAGAATGTTCAAAAACAACAAGTGTTCCAGACGGGAGCGGATAAAAAGAACGAACAGGTGGTCAAATCTATCGCCCCGACCCAAAGCCCCTCTACTTAACACGCTTCAGTCTTACAGGACTCTTAGGAATTCTCACTATTGTTCTGCATAATAGAAAGTTCAAAATTATCCCTTTTGTCTCTCTCTACTTTGCATTAAAGCTGCACTACGTAACCTTTCGGCTGGGGGTCTGTTACCTGCTTGTTTCTATGGATATGTCATTGCTCTGCCTGGAAAGTTCCACAGTATGACATTAAACAGCTCTACCTTACATTTATTCAATTACAGTGGTTTTATACATTAAAAACACTTGTAACTTGGTCTGGTTTGCTCTCGATGAAGATAGAAAGGTTAAATGCCACACTGTGAAACATTCCAGTCAAAGCAATAAGATCTCCATAAAGAGAAGCATTTGATGGGCCCTCCACCTGAAAAGTTACGTTTAGTTATCCAGTTTTTGTGGTGGTAGTTAATTCAGGCATATTATCTTCTATAGGGGTTAACAATTTTGGTAAAGAATATATATATATATATATATGTATATGTATATTTACCTTACATTTATTCAATTACACGTGATTTTAAAGCTCAAAATACCTAGAAAAACAGGCATTCTGACTGTCTCTGCCTCCCTATAGATCTGACCCATAACTTGAAGATAGAAAGGTTTAATGCCATACTGTGAAACATTCCAGACAAAGCAATAACACCTCCACGGAGAAAAGCGTTTGACAAAGCCTCCACTAGAAAAGCTGCACAATGCACCATTACAATTGAACTTAAAGCACGTATATAGAAGCATATGGCCGCCTCCTTGCCCGTGCAGAGAACTATAGGGCAGTTGCTATGGCCCGTTGACCTAGTTGTCCACTTGGAAACCAGTGGTAAAGAAAGACTCACAATGAAAATTAACCACACAGCAGGAGGCAGGGAGATGTTTTGCAGTGGTTTTGTATGACAAGAGCGTAACACTGGCTATGCCTTTAGAGACATGCACAGATTTAGTCTTGGGAGTCTTGGGAGTTTAGCTTGGTTACTACTACAGTCTCCGGAGAATACATGGTACCACTGATCAGTTTTATTAAGCTCTGAATTCAGGGAGTATTTCAAGGTCTTGTGGTGTTAAATGAAATGTTTACTTAAAATTGTTCTCTTATTTCATCATTTTTTATCACTTTTGTATTGATTAAAAGCAAATTTGGTGATTTTTTGATGCTATATTTGGTAATGTATATAACTTTATTACAGACAGTTAGTCCAATTCACATACAATAAAATAAAATCAATCAATCAAACTTTATTTATAGAGCACTTTTCATACAAAAATGCAACACAAACGCTTTACAGTGATTAAAAAAAGAACAGTCCCACATTTCCCCTCCACCCCACACAAAGCCAAACTAAACAGATGAGTCTAGAGATTACAATCCCACATAAAGCTGAACTAAACTAGTGAATCTAACTGTGAAAGAAGGAAAAGTATAAGAGTATAAAAGAGTGCTGATACAAAATGTATACAATTATAAGAGGCACAAACTATAACACGAGTGACGTCTCAGTTTAGATACACGTCTGTAGCAGCATTTCAGAGGACTGACCAGAGCTGCTATGACTTGGTTTTCTGAGTTGTCCAGGCGACATAAAACTAAACATTAGCCATCTTAAAGTGCCACACTAGCTGCTAATCTTGTGGAGACAACAATTGACTCGCAGTGTGCCACATAGAGACTTGAAGGAGCATCTCAAGGCATCACTGTAGGCGACCTTTAACCTCTGCAAACTTGATTTCTTATCATTTGACCACAATTGTGCGGTATAGAATAGTGATATAGGTTTTAAACAGGGAACACTTCACATAATCAGAACACATGTAAAACTTCCTTAACAACATGTTAGCTTGAACATATATTTTACAGCGCTCCCGATGAATGTCTTTGTCATTGATTTAATCATTAGATAGGACATGACCTAAGTATTTAATTTCTTCACACACTTCAAGAGGACTGTCAGATAAATAGAAATTGGGGAAAGTTGATTTCCTGTCCCCAGCACTTTTAACTATCATTATTTTTGATATATCTGGCTTTACAACAAGGAACCACTCACCCATTCACACACATTCATACACCAGTGTACGCAGACACTAAGGGTGAGGTGGGTTAAGTGTTTTGCCCAAGGACACAACGACAGCATTCATCTGTGGGAGCTAGAATGGATTAGTGAACAAACGCTCTACCAACTAGTCTACTGCAGCCTATTTAAAATGTAAGCTATCAATTAAAGGGTAATGTGTAACTTTATTCTTGTCTTTGTGGTGGTGATGTTTCTTTGCCTGAAATGTTGACCTTTGAACAGCTTTTACTTCATTTTTGGTGGGTTTATTGCTCAGAAAACCTTGAAAAATATGCACTGTTGATCTCTGTGGTCTCCTCTCTACAGATTTGACTTGTGAATTGAAATAGTGGTGTCACCTGCTTGTGTCCCTGGAGATAGATTCATTTTATGCTTTCCTGGCAAAGCACTAATATGCCCATGGAGATGTTAGTAGTGGACAGCAGGAGTACAGTCATATTTACATTTATATTTCAGCAAAAGCAGTAATAAGCTATAATGGAGAAGCTCTACATGAACCAGAGCCTGCACACATTCAGTTACTCATATTAGTGAAACGTGTTGAAAAGTTGAATCTTTATTAGCTGTTTTTATGCCAAGAGCAGTTAGTGACGCGTGAAGGAGATAGTCTCGGGTTCACGTCCTTATTCAGACTATGGCTCTGGTATAAGAGCAGACAATGCACAGATTGTCCTTAGACAGAATCTAGGACAACCTACTTCTGCAAGTAAACAAGCAAGATGGCCACTTTACACTCACATTATAGAAGTAGGGCTGCACAGTATGAGGAAAACACAGGATATTTAATACATTTTATATAATTTGTATTTATTTTTTAAATACCTGGATTAAGTTGTCAAATTTAAAACTTAAAAAAAGTAAACCAGATACAAGGCCAATTTAAGGCCAACATTGAATTATCAATAATACCATGTTGCTGAGAAAATATTTCTTCCAATTTATTTATAAAATGCAAGAAACTTATGTTTAAAAGTTTAAAATTGACCATTTCTGCACCACTTCTAATGCATCTGGTCACTGATAATGGGACAGTTTGTCTTAGTAAAGCTAATGTTTTCAAATGGAGTTGTAATGAGATGGGTCGGCGTGGTCCTTTTATGGTTTTAAAGTTGACCTGTGGTTAAAGCCCCTCCTGTCAGCAGCACTTTGTTTCAGGGAGAAAGAGAGGAGAGAGAAAGAGGGAGATAACGAGAGATGGAGAAATGTAGAGAAAAGAGGACACAGAAAGAAAGTGACAAGAGACGGGGAGATGGGGAGAAAGAGGAAAAAAGAGAGTAGATGGAGAGAAAGGGGAAAGGAGAGGCTAAAAGAAAGAGAGAGAAAGCAAAAGAAGAGAAAAGAAGAGGGAGGGATAGAATTCCTGCCTGGGGATATAGAAGTGACAGCCCGAACAATTAGCAGCACGTGTCACAACTGCAACTCCAGTGGGACATTTGGCACAAGTAATTTGCTGTTATACTCAAATAGACACTATTATTATCCCCATTCTTTATTAAATGAGCAAATAAAAGATACACGTGTGTTTCAGGATGATGAAAATTAGGTCTCTTACCTAATTAACTATTTAAAACTAAAAAAAATTATATCTTTTGAATTGTTAAAAGCAAAAACCCATAAACAGGCATTTATTTGTTCAATGTAATCTTTGATATATTACTTTATTCCTGTTTTACTTCCACAGACAAGTCCAAACTCTATCACTTGTTTTTGTTTATCCTCAGGTAGCGCCCCCTCATGTGGCTGCTTCCTGTTACTGCACCTCTTTACACCGGGCCCTGGGGGATTATGTTTAAGCAGCAGATGGTGGTTTCTTTAGTAAATTTAGCCTCATAAGACTCAGCGCAGACGGTGATGACTCTGCACTTTAGCTAATAGGTGATACTATTGTTTTAAAGTCCTGTCTAGACCTCTTTATTACGTTTCCAGGAAGTAAAGTTAGGTTTCGGGGAGAATGTGTTCTTAGTGAGGTGTGGAAAGTGTAAAAATTTATTTATTTATTTTTAAAGGTGCACTATGCAACTTTTCTGCTGGAGATAGGGGTCTGCCATCTGCCTGTGACCATGGAGATGTTGATTTGCCAAATGTGACTAAAAAGTATAATTGAATAAACACTAAATTTAAGTGTTTAGTCAATTATACTTCAATTATTTTTTATTTTGCATTTATTCAAGTATGTTCATAGCGTATCTCTACCAGAAAAGTTACAATGTGCACCTTTTTAATGCTGGTTGTCAGCACTTTTAAACATTCAATTATCAGTGCTGATAATGTTGACTTTACATTTTTGTGATCATAATCATTTTGTCATTCATTGGGGACAAGAATGAAGACTAAATGCACAGATATGTTTTTTTTTACTAATAAAAAGTAAACACAAAATAATAGAATAATCACCTGCCATCGCACACAAGCTCAGCATAATTTTTATACATCCTATAATTACATATTGAGCCCACATGATCCACTTTCTCGTACACGTTTAACGTAAATTGTCTTTGCTGGTTTGTAAAATCTCTTAAGTTGCCGCTTGAAAGCACAGGGCTCAGTGCATTAAGGCCATGACCAGATCAAGTGATCTGAGTTTAGAGGCAGAAGAAACACTGAGGATTAGAAATGATCTCCCTCAGGCAAAAACAAGCTATTTCACTTCACTGTATGTATGTATTTATGTGCATATATATGAAGAGAACAGGGCCTAATGTCCTTGTTGTACCATAAACAATACAACAATTCCCAAAGTCTGGTAAAGATCACGTAGGGCCCCTCTAAAAATATAAAACAATATGTAATTTTTTTAGAATTATATGTTTAATACTGGGCTTAATACTAATATAAAGAAATATAAACACATATCTTTATATACTTTCTTTGGGGACCCTCCTGCAAAGCTTCTGTGGCCCCCCGGAGTCCCCGGACCCCACTTTGGAAACCACTGGAATAAGATGTAAAGGCACATCCATTGGCATTTGCTTAGTTTAGAGTTTAGCGTCAATTTAATCCACATTTGAGGCCTTCTTTGTGTTTGTGAGGTTTTTGCTTATAACTAGTTTACCAATAATGTAAACCTGTTTAAGACCAAGTGAAGACCTGTTTTAGACCTGATTAGGATCTGATGGTACCTGGAAGATCAAATATTTTCATAAGTGGTAAAAGTTTGAGAGCATTGGATAGCACATAGATTAATGAATGTAACTTTTTATCCAACATCCAATGATGAAATTCGTTTTAAGATATACAAAGGTTTGTATATCTTAAAACGAATTTCATAATTTCAAAATTTTCCTCCAATAAATGAGATCGTAGTCGGGTTTCAGCTTCCTGCTATAACAATTTTTTTCCATTCGGAAGATATAATATTTCGTTTTAAATTGTGAAACCCATCGATAGCCACTCAGTATTGTCTTTTAACGTGATCTTTCATTCATTTCTGCCCATTCAGGAAACACAACACGTCACCTCTCAACACTGCAGCCTGATTTATGCGCAAATATGTGAATCACGTTGTCCTATTGGAAATATTTACACATAGATGGAGCAGAAAAGTGTGTGTTTCCCGAACATGACCCCCAAGACTTCCACTTATCCACGACAACGCCATTTCAGTGTAAGCTCTCTTCGGGCTGCAGGAAGTGATGCGACACACACAGGAAATAGAGTCCAAAATACAGGAAGTAGAGCTGTGAAATGTAGAAAGCCTCTATTAGATTTTGAATTAAGCAGGAAGGAAACCCTCAGCGCTCCCACTGTTTCTATGAGACCGATGTTTGTTTTTCCTGTCAGTCATTTAAAGAAAGATGGGGTCGGGAAAGTCCTCAGAGGTATTTTTGTGAAACCTTCTAATATAGTAACAGTTGCCTTTTATAGACACACGGAGTCTCCCAGTTGTGTGTATTCCTGTGTGATTCACTTTTCTGTCTGGACACTCCAGGTTCAACAGTCTGGCCTTTGTTGTAATAGACCAGAAGTAGTGGGAGCCCGATAATATTTGCATAACATCACAATTAGCCTAATGCAACAGTTTTTAAGATAAGTTTTTTTTTGTTTTTTTTTTTACATTTTGTACATTTTTGTTGGAAATAACTTGCCACCTGACTCATAATGTAAGATAACAGGACCTTGCAATAGCAGTGGTAACAGAAACGGTGGTAGTATTTGCAGTATTTTGGGGTTTGCAGTATTTGATTTAGCTGGAGTTTGGGAGTGACTGGAGAGGATCTGGAATCTGCCTTTATATGAAGATGCTGTGAAGTAGCTCAAGGCATTTTTTTTTTTTTTTTGCGTGTTTCTAGTGCAGCTCCATGCACTTTCAATTTCTTTAGTCAACTACAGCCCTTTAATCTTTAATATTTATTTAAACGAAACATGTAACAGTAAAGTTGCATATAGACTGGCCGGACTCAGTTAAAGAACTGTTTTTCAGCCAGTTCCTATTACAAAATGACATGACTACAAACACACAATTATAAAGTGCATATTTAACAAGACACGAGTGCAGGGGATGATCAAATTCAATAATAAAGTGTATCATGGACAATAATGGGTGCAGGTTTGATTTGTTTTTAAATCATATGTGTAAAGCCGTTTAAATTGTGTGACGGAGGAAGCCGATCTTATTTGAGGAGGTAACTCACAGATGTGCGTATGAAAGAATTCAAGCTTAAGTTGTTTTCGTACCTATATCGGTCTGGGGTTCGACTGAGGTCCTGTGTACCTGAGCGGGTAGTGCGGGCTGGTCTTTCACTGCGTTCTGGGATGAGTGAATTAGCTGTAGGTGGAAGACATTTCGTGTATGTTGATAGAAGAGCTTTATTGCCAGGAGATTTGTGTAATAGATACACTAATAGAAACACGCTTGTGGGCAAAACTAGGGATACACGACCTAGCTTTTCAGTATATCAATGCAGTGACTGAAAAGAGCATTTATTTATTTATTTATAAGACATAACTGATGTGTGGCTGTTATTTTCTCTCAAGTAACTTTGTGAGAATAAAATAAATTATTCTTTCTGGACCAAATATGACCAGGAAATAGTCTTATCACATAAATTCATTAGTCCAACCAGGATCAGCTACACCGATATGTGGAATTCAGTATCTGATCCAGCAAATATACAGTATCAGCGCCAATATCTGATGCCAGTATTACACCTGTGTATCCCGAGGCAGAACACATCTGTATTGTGTTGTGTTGTATATCCTCAGCTGAAATGGGAAAAGCCACTGTATAGAAGTATCAGTAATAGCAGTAGGAAAGCAAAAAAAAATATGTTTATTTAAATAGCTTTTGTGACCTTCCTCCATGTTTGAAACTTGGACTGTCCCAACTGTGGATATGATTCACTTAATTATCCAGATATTTTTGGAGCTGTTGCAGCAGACTAGAGACTCACAGGCTTTGGTCAGTCACACTTAAACATCCAATCGTTTTTGGTAATACATTCAAAGTTATTTCCTCTTCTTTGTTCTTTTATCTCAAACATGGCGACTCTTATCAACTCTCCCAGTGCTCGGGCCAAAGAACAGACCTACATTAAGTGGGGCCTCAGCAGTTTTGGAGTCTGTCACTTTAAACAAGACAAATGAGACACGGAACAGCTCCGATAATGCAACATGGAACCTACAGCAAAAATAGATCAACACTGCAGCTTGGAAATACCACGTAAAGGTCCAGTATTACACAAAATTTAGCTAATCAAAACTGATTCTTCAGGATAGAATCAGTTTTGTCCCACAGTTTTGAAATCCTTGGTGGTTTAGCACTTTTATCCTAGTTGAGACCTGATTTATATCTGGTGGTACTTGGTTCTTAGTCTAAACAACTGTCTTAATGCAACTTTATTGTTCAAAAGTTTGTCAAAAGTTTCTCTCAAAGTCTTAAATCAACTTGAAGAGGCCACAGTTTTAGTATTTGTAATGTCACATAGTACCATAGTGAAACAAACTTATTCTACTTTGTCTCATCTCTACTAATAGACTAAATATAAGAAAGAGATTTCCAATGAATCTCTCTTTTAAAGTTGGGTGATATTCTTATGTAAACTGTAATAAGTCAAATAAAGTAACAGGCTCCTTTTGTGGGACTCTTCAGCTGTTTCCTGCTCCCGCACAGTTGTCCTGACAGACACAAGACGGCCCCATGTCCTGCAGAGAGAGGGGGAGGAAGAGAGGAGAGAAAGAGAGACAGAGAGAGAGGGAGAGGGAGAGAAAGAGATACAGAGAGAGAGAGAGGGGGGGCGAGATACAGAGAGAGGGGAAGAAAGAGGGGAGAGAGAGAAAGGGAGGAAAGAGAGAGACTGACCTGGAGAGAGGGAGAGAGGAGAAGAAAAGGGGGAGGAGGGAGAGCGGGAAAAGAGAGACCGAGATAGAGAGAGAGGGGAGAGAGGAGGGAGAGAGGAGAAAGAGAGGGGGAGCAGGGAGAGATGGGATATAGAGTGACCAAGATGCAGAGAGAGACGGAGGAAGAGGGGAGGAAAGAGAGAGAGGGACCGAGATAGAGAGAGGGGAGAAAGAGGGGAGAGAGAGAGAGGGGAGGAGGGAGAGAGGGGAGAGAGTTCAAGCTATAGAAATAGGGGGAGCAAGAGGGGAGAAAGATGGGTGGGCAAGATAGAGATAAAGAAGGGAGAGATGGAGGGAGGGGGGAAAAGAATGGGAGATTGAGAGAGGAGAGAGAGAGACTGAGATAGAGAGGGGGAGAAAGAGGGTGGAAGAGAGAGAGAGAGGGAGAAGGGAGAGACAACATAGAGAGGAGAGAGGAGAAAGAGAGAGGGAGAGACCGAGATGGAGAGAGAGGGAGAAAGAGGGGAGAGAGACAGACAGAAAGAGAGAGGGGCATGAACCCTCTAACTTTTCTGCTTGCCTCCATTGTGATTGTGATGCTATTGTTTTGCCTGGAATGTTTTACAATAAGGCATTAAACCTCTCCATTTCCTTAGAGACAAGCAGGGGACGACCCCAGGCTAAATTACAGGTCAGATCTGTGAAGTGACTCTACTCACAATAAGAAAGCTTCCCACTGTCACTCACACAAAGCCCTGGAGAAGTTACCTGGTTAGTACTAAAACGTTGGCTTTGTAATTTAGTAAGTCCAGATATTTTTATTCTTCGTTATGATAATACTTGTTTTTTAACTAAATTTTGAGCAATAAAAACACCTATTGTTGAATAAATGCAAAATTATGTTCTGTTTAATGCAAACAATACAAACAAATCAAATCATCATAATAAATTAAAAAGATAGAGAGACATTAAATGAGAGAAGAGTGCAGAAAAAAAACTTTCAGTTATTCATAGTGCACCTTTACATTTGTTACATACACTTAAGCATTGATATTCTCCTGTAACTATAGTGTGCATCCCTCTTCATGTTATCAGCTACAGTGGTAATAACCTGCTTCTTATTACATTTACAGAGAATACAGTTACTTTTGTATTAGATTAGCAAAGTGCCAGAGAGATCGCAACACCTCTCAGCTGAGCAAGTACAGTATAAGGTTTCCTCTGGATCTTATCAGTCTCAGCGCTCCAGAAGTGAACGTTGTATTAAATAACACGAGAATGCTGTGAAAGATATAAGAAATGACATAAGAAAAGACAGTGGCAAGTGAATGACGCTGAATTACTAATAAATAAATAGATAATAATAACCTGGTTGCAAGATTCATCCAACTGGAATTCGCACATCGCAAAAATATTCCTCAATATTCTTCCAAAATTGTTTCAGCGATGGTGAATTTGGTCATTTCATGTTGTAGGAACGATATTTATAGATCAGTATATCAGTTGGCCAATACCGCATACCAGGTTGATATTTGACTTTTTAATATATTGACTATCAGCTTTAAATTTCCAGCATCGGCCAATATTTTGTTTGGCCTAAATATGCATAAATAAATATTTAAAAAAATCTGCAAAAATGTGACTACATAGCTCTCGTATCCAGTCTGTAGTTAAACAAGGTCATGAATGAGTTTGTACTAAATTCAAGATAGATAATTTGGGCAAAATTACCAATATCTGCCTTACATATCACTCCAAAAATACTGGTAGAGCTTATCAGCCATTGGTTCTCTAGACTCTAAACATTTGGTATCTGTATCGACCATGAATAAACCCAAATCGGTCAATCTCTAATCTCTACACACAGTAATTGGCTTTTAAAGGGAGCTCAGTAACTTGGAGCTAGTGGAGTGAAACTGAATATGAGAAAACTAGAGAGCAGAGCGAGAAAATGGACGGACCGGGGATGTTAAAACAATTGGAGTGGCAAAGAAAGCAGTCTGAAGTGGCCTAGAGACTAAAGGAGCAGCACTTCCTGTATCCTCCTGTAGGAATGTCAGGGCGCATCAAATTTACGCTTAATGGTGTCATAGTGTAATCTCAGGAATTTAAAACGGTTATTGTGGGAATTTCAGAACCACTTAAGTACTACAAAGTCTTAATCAGGTCTGTAAAGACTATACCAGGTGCCATTGAGCTAATATGATGACACGATACTGATCTTTCAAATGTGACTGTAAGGTTAGTACGGAAGCACTCATTACTTGATACTGATACTGATACTACAATGAGCATTTTAAACATTTTTTCACAGTAGAATGCCATTTTCAAGACAAAACAATAGTTTACTGAAAATGACCATGAGATCTTGTCACTATTGTTCAAGATCAAGAACAAAACTACACAGAAATGTAAAATTTGTCATATTTATCTGTATTTATCTTCTTTCACCATAGTTTTTCAAATATGCATCTGTATGTATATGTAATTTGCTTTAATATCAATTAGTATTGGGTATCAGTTGTTTTCACAGTCCTACTGAGGATTAAACCATTATTTATATGAGAATAAGGAGCCTAAATATGAATAATGTGAATGCTGTCTCAAACATGTGACTTCCATAGAGTACAGTACAATCCTGTTGCTTCTTATATAGCGCACAGATGAGAACACAGGAAGGAGGAGGGTGTGGGTGTCTGGGCGCGGTCATGCAACTAAATGGGATGACACTGGTGATTACGTAATGGCTGGAGGGTGCCTCGTTGCCCCCTCTCCCCTCTGTGGTGTATCGGTGCTCCTCGCTCGCCCCTGATTCAGCCCCGGGGCGAGGAGAGCGAGGGGTGTCCGCTCACATTATGGTCACACCACTGAGTTCATGGTGATGTGGTCGAGTGCCCCCTGGCTGTGTGTCAGGACCAGCGATGACCCAGAGGAAATAATGTGATAATAGTGGGTATATAGGCAATGTTTTATGTTTATTTATTGACCTTTATTCGCCGTATTTTTCGGACTATAAGACGCACCAGCCAAAAAATGCACAATGAAGAAGAAAAAAACAATCTCACAAGAAAAAAAGATTCTCACTTTTTGGGGGAAATTTATTTTATAAAATCAGAGACCAAGAACCGACATTTCATCTTGAAAGGCGAGTTATAGAAGTTATAGTAATTAAAACAACCAAATAGAGAAGAATCCGTGTATTATTGTTTTTTAACTATAGAACCAAACATAAGAAAATGAAAAAACAACTCTTTTCTTTATTATTTGTCTCTAAAACCAAAATGAAAAAATGCATAACAATTTGTTTTTTCATTTTTGATTCATAGATTTGGTGACTTGGACTGTCTGTGTGAAAAATGTAATATATAAGTCGCACCTGAGTATAAGTCACAGGAACCACCCAAACCCTGAAAAAAAGTACGACTTTAAGTCCGAAAAATACGGTAACCACAAATAAAATGTAGTGTGTGGAGTTTGGGGCAATATATAAGAAGTCTAGTTTCTTCAAAAAGAACTTTCAGATTTTATTATAATTTAATAATATATAGAAATTATGCACTTCAAGACACCACAACAAAAAGATGCATTGATCCAGGTTTTTAAGTTCCGATACCAAGTCCAATACTCTAGCTATTTGCGATACCTGATATTAACCGAAACCAGTGCAGAGACTGAAAACTGCATTTCCTTAAAACAAAAATAAAATAAAGCTAAATTGATATAAATGTGTTATGCAGGTGTTATTTATGTCTTTACTTTATATAAATTCAAACATTATGAACCTTTCTGCCCCTTTCTGGATTAACTACAACCTGGAAATAGTCTAATTACATCAATCTTTATGTCCAATCAAGACGTCGATATTCAGAAGCTGATACCCAACACATTTTTCAGTATTGGCGGTGATATCTGACACCTGTAATGGATCAGTGCATCCTTACCACAACATTTGGAATTATTTTTCCACATTGGGCCAATTGCCAATTTAATCAGCAAACTGACAAATTACTTCATTCATAATAACTTGGCTACAGCTCTGCTTGATATTTAGTTGCACTTATTGTGAGCCAAGGGAACGTGTCCTTTATCTCACTGTTATTAGCCAACAAGCTAGCTCTGCCGATTCATTAATCAGCCATCTGTTTATGTTTTCATTGTTATAATCTGATTAAAAATGTCATTTTTGCGTTATATTATACTATAGATTGCTTCTGTGTTCAGGGTAAGTTTCCCCTGGGTGATTTTGCGTTGACTGTTTCTCACTTTCTCACTTCTGCTATTAATAAAACAAGGAGCTTTTTTACTACACACCTGACAAGAGGATTTATGTGTTCCCCGAGTTTGTCTTTTCATATGATCCAGGACGAGGCATAGCCAGGTCTCAGCTCAGGAGGGGGCGCCGGCGAGCTACCCACAAACAGTGCATTGGTCTGGCCTGATTTATCTCTGTCTGTGTCAATAGAAAACACATGTAATGCAGAAGAAGAACAGTGTTATATTAAAGTATATTAAAGTATGCAGTATCCACAAATATATTAGACCAAAAAACTAGAATATTTCTACACATCATTAAAAGTGCACTATGCAACTTTTTGGTTGGAGGTCCGTTCCCTGTTTGTTTTTATGGATATGTCATTGCTCTGCCTAGAATGTTCCAGAGTATAACATTAAACAGCTCTACCAATCAATTACAGTGGTTTTATATCTTAAAAATACATAGAAAAACAAACATTCTCACCTGTAACCTGGTCTGTTTTTGTCTCCATGAAGATAAGAAGATTTAATGCCACAATGTGAAACATTCGAGTCAAGATCTCCATACAGTAAAGAGAAGCATTTGATGGACCCTCCACCAGAAAAGTTACACACTGCACCTTTAAGTTAATCAGTTTGTGTGGTGGTAGTTAATTCAGACATATTATCTGCTGTAGAGGTTAACAATGTTGGTAAAGAATGTATATGTGAATAAAAAAACATGTGAAAATCAAGATTCAGTTTACAGTTCACATTTTTAAACATCCACGAGCAGTAACACTTGAGTGAAGATAGATACTGTAGACCAGGCATGTCAAAACTATGACCCGGGGGCCAAATGTGGTGCTCAGACCAATTATTTTGGCCCTCAGGCTTCCAGGTGAATTGCCCCATATACAGCAGTAGTACTTTTTACTGCATTTTTTTAAAATCTACCTTCATCAAGCAAATGTAGTGTGTCCTTTTGAGGGTCTAAGCCTGAACAAAGGTCTGGAGGGTCATTTAAACCTGTTATAAATGCACAGATTTGAACTACTCACTGTTTTGACCCTCGATTTGCCCTCACGCTGGTCTGTGTTTTAATATGTGGCCATTGATGAAAAAAGTTTGGACACCCCTGCTGTAGATGTACTTCTGTACTGCAGAAAACATAATATGGGCCCTTTAAAACATTGTTGTATTTTAAAATACAATTTAAATAAAATTAGTACCTATATATGCCCTCTTTTTTAACTCTGAATCCATATCTAAGTCCACCTTAAAGACAGACCATCTTCCATTTCCACCTTAAGACCAGGATGCCTCTGTTAAGTCCCACTGGTCTCTGGTGGATTTCCACAGAGCTCCGGAGCTTGTTCAAGTCCACTGCCCTGAACCAGGACGGATTTGGAAAGACATGTGGGAATTATGTGTCTGAAATGGGGCTGAGTGGGAGATGAGAGGGACCAGAGCCAGGACTTTGGGAGAGTATCTTGTCTAAGCTTTTGGCCCAAGATAGTGTGTCTTTAAAGAGGAGTGCCCATATTATAGAAAAATGGACTCTTGTGAGCATTTTCTGAGAAGAACACCTAAATATGCAGGGTTGTGAAAGTGTGAATGAAACAAAACTCAACTCCAGGCATATTTTTGATGAGGTAATGACATTATAACATGGCTTAAAGCTCACAGGAGTCCATTTTGTGTAATATTGAACCTTTAAAAAGTCCTCTTCATTATATTATTGAGCTGTAATAGATTACTTTTACCATGCAGATAGTACGAGGACGTATCCATGGGAATACTGTATCTAAGTTGCCCTTGTCTGTGTCTGCCCCTCCATTAGGCACACGGGCTTTTGAAGTGGCCTGACACTTGCTCCCCTCATAGTAATAGCAGCCATATGTAGCACAGTTTAAAGCTGTCACACCAACATTAAAGCCATATATTCCCTTTACACATGACCCTAGTTCTATCTATTTTATCTTGACTGCAACATAACTTACACAGTGAAGTTTAACATAACTTTCATGGTGAAGTTTAAAAGCAGACCATTCTTAAAGCACCTATATTACACAAAATGGACTGTTGTGAGCTTAAAATCAGGTTAGAGTGGTGTTATCGCCAAAACATACAAAACATACCTGGAGTTGTTTTATTTCATTCACACATGATTGAGTAACCCTTTATTATTAGGGTGTGTACATTTCCAAAGCTCAAAATGCTCTGTTCCACCTTGTGATGCCATGTAACTACGTTTTACTTTCATTTCAATTGGCAATTCCAGGGCTGAAATTATCCAAATGATTTTAGTGAAGGAGTTGGTGGTGAATGGATGAGTTTAAAAATACTGTGGGGCACTTCCCGCATTACCACATGACATCACAATGTGGAACAGAGTGTTTTCCGTTTGAGAGAGGAGCCTAAATATGCAGGGTTTGTGTGTTAAACATGTGTGAATGAAACAAAACTCCAGGTATGTTTGTGATGAGGAAACAACATTATAACAGATCATAAAGTAGCATAATTTGGGTCCTTTAAAGTTGCAGATAAGTGAAGTATTATTATTTCCTGTAATGTGTTTTTCCCTTGGGCCAATAGTGCCAAATGACCCCAGTACAAAGTGTATTCTTACTGCGCTGATGAGTAAGCTTCCCTTCACTTCTCCATTGACTCACACAATCATTATTTATGCAGCTAAAAATACAGATCTGTCAGCACAGTTCCCAGAACATCTGCATTACACAGTCTGGGTATCTGGAGGAATAAGGCTAAACCTGTACCTCAAAGTGGCAAGTTATTGTTGTTGTTGTGGACCGAAGCTGATTATGATTCACAAATATACTTAGCTGGGGATTTCTGGTATGTTCAAAAGCCGAGTGTTGTCAGGTCAGATAATTTTGGCCTATCATTGTGACCTACAGTGTTCTTTTATATTAATTTACTTATGAACTTACTTAAAGTCAAAGTTATATTTAAGATGAGAGGATAATACCTATTGTAGATATGAATTATAGTTTTATGCCAGTTAATAAGAAATTTGACAAAAGTTGAAAATATGTTGTAAAATTACAGGCAGAGAGTTCTAAACACACGGATCACATTATGCTAGGGTGAATTCTACCCAAAAGTTATGGCCCATTTTACACACATTTGTTATCTGATACTGTAAACAATATATCAACAAAATAAAGGTATTTTCTTATATTTCTACTCATCAAGTATTAGTTTCTGTGTAAATTAAAGGGGTTTTGGCCCAGTGTACAATGGTTGCTAGTTATTTTTGTTTTTGTTTTTTTTTACATAAAATTCCACCATAGACCTTTTCTACAGCTCAGTTTATTTATTTATTTAATTTATTATTGGACTGTAAAGGTATACACTATAGACATAAAGGCAGATGCAGTATAAGGTGTACATAAGTTTGTTTCATCAATGCAGAGTCCAGTTCACATTAATACTTTTTAGTAAATTCTTAAATCTTGGCTGTGTTTTAGTAAAACGAGGAGTCCAACCTGTCATTGGAACTTTAACTGTAGAAAGAATCATTATCTTATTCCCTTATTCGTTATAATTTTGTTTAGAGCTCTTTTTCTGTGTCCTGAGTATCTGTGGTAGTAGGTCCACTCCTAAAGTGAGTCGGGTTGGTGCAGACAGAGGGAGCCCGCACACAGGTCCACATGCTGGAGCGCCTGCACCCAAATGCACCCATCTGTAATTTGCCTCAGTTTGAGACAAAAGGTAACAATTAACCAAAACTTTGAGATCCGGCAAATAAATGGCCTTCCTAACAGCTCCATAAATACCCCATTTGAAGCAATTATAAGGAAAACTATTTGTGTTTGTTTTAACTTTAGAAACAATGCCTCGTATTATCTGATTCCTGGTAACTCCGCATTTGTATTTTGAAAAAGCCAGAGCCAAGCTTTGTCCTCTCTTTGTCCTCTCGCACCGTCCCGTCACCTTTTACCATTTTCCGGCCTTTACTTTGAAGCCGCGCTCCTGGCACTTCCGATGGTCCGTGTGTGGTGCGCTGCGGCTCCTGTTTCCAGGCAGGCCGAGCACACACGGAGGGATTTAGTTATGTCCCGCTGAAGAAGAGGAGGAGAAGGGGGAGGCGGGGGGAACAGCCCGAAACAACGGGAACTGAGTGGGCTTTTTTTTAAGAAGGAAGGAAGCAGGAGGAGAGTTGTACGTATAAGTTTGGAGTTGGAGCGTTTAGCTTCGTTACGCACAGACCCTCGCGTCTGTCTGTGTTTTTTGTCGCTACTGGAGCGACAAAATCTGCCTCTCCCTGTTGCAGAAGAACAGTTCGTGTTGTCCAATGAATGGAGTTGCTTTTTGCCTTGTTGGAATACCACCCTACTCTGAGAACCACGTAAGTAACACGCGCTGGCACCGTTATATGATTCACTGTTATTACCTGCACGTTATTGTGTTGGGACAGCCTGAAGTACGCTGCAGCAGGGCTGGTCAGAGAGCGTGATTTCCTAAGAGGATTACCACTAGTTTACATAGCCGCTGTGTACACACAATAAACTATACTGCGCTGCAGAGACGCAGAAGCTAATCAAAGTTTGTGTGCTGCTTTTTGCTTGGTTACGCGCGACGCTGGTGCCATCATGTATTTAAGCTTGAGCGACTACTTCCATAAAACTGATACAGACTTGTCTTTACGCGTGGGCTGCTGCAGTCTTTTGTCCGCCTCTCGCTGCATCAGGCTGCTGTCAGACCAGAGACAGGACGTCCCAAACTCAGACTGTGCATGGAGCCGACGACAGTGCACTACTATAACCGCTGTGCCATCTTTGTGTCCTCCCCAAACAAACGCACATTGTTCAGCATCAGACACTGGCTCATATATTAACTGAGAAAACTGTGTAACTTTTCTTTTGAGAACTGAAAAGGACACTACACACTGCTAGTTCAAGTAATTCAGCTTTGTAATTACCATTTTCCCTAACCAGATTGTTAAAGGTGCATTATCTATCTTTTTGGTTTAGGTTCCGTCACCTGCTTGTTTCTATGGATGTGCCATTTCTTTGCCTGGGATTTTCCACAGCATGATAATAAACAGCTTTATTCAATTACAGGTGGTTTTATAGCTCAAGAATACCTAAAAAACTGACATTCTGACTGTATGCTGGGTTGCTTCTCCACAGATCTGACCTGTAACTTTGTCTGGTTTGATCTCCGGTTTAAGTTTCACAGCATGTTATTAAAACTATCTAGATTTAGTAACACACTGTGAAACATTCCAGACAAAGCAATACAACAAGGCAAGTTTATTTGTATAGTGTTGAGGAAAACAGCCTTTTTCTCATGTGTTCGTTAGTTTCTGCTTAGATAAAAATAGCCTACACTTGAAACAGAAATAAAGTCCAGATAATTTACTTATTCAAATATTAGAAAGCCATACGTGTACAAGGAGTCTGTGACGACATTCCCATGCAGAGACTCAATATTTACGTCTATACAATGACTTTTATACGCAAACTATTGTGGGAGGAGACCATGCCTTTTCAGCAATAGCACAAAAGTATTTCAAAGTGCTTTACAGAATAAGACATGCTTTTCTCTATAACATCTATGGAGAAAAGCATTTGACAGACCCTGATGAGTTACACAATGCACCTTTATGTCTACTTTGCCACTATTTGCCCTGTTCCCACTCACTGCGCGCTAAATCTCCAGGTATGTATGTAATTGTAAGAGTGTGACTCCAGGAATGTACCATGAGTTTGGTGTGTCAGAGAGGAGTCATGGGGTGGTTGTCACTGGGGCGGAGGTCTCTCACTGGGCACTAGACTTTGGCATATGGGACCAATCTGTGGTGGTGTGTGGATGTGAGTTCCCCTGCCCGACCCTGTGCTGTATGAATGTAGGATTGTTTGTCTAGGGTTGTGGGCATAATGGCCTTTGTGCATTATATCGCTTAGAGCTCCTCCTTACAGTGTTTCCAATGCCTGTTCCTGTAGATCTTCTTTAAAGGAAACTGTATTCATACTTGGAAAACTTTATAGATCCATAAAGGAAACCACTTTGTGGTAACAACATATTTAAAATGCATTGTGTGACTTTTCTAGAGGAGGAGCCTTCAAACGTTTTCTCCGTGGAGTTATTGTATTGTCTGGAATGTTTCACAGTATGGCATTAAACCTTTCTATCTTCATGGAGATCAAACCAGACCAAGTTACAGGTCAGATCTGTGGAGATGCGACCCCGCTCACAGTCAGAATGCCTGTTTTTCTAGGTATTTTTGAGCCATAAAACCACCCGTAATTGAATAAATGTAAGTTAGAGCGGTTTACTGTCATACTGTGGAACATTGTATCCATAAAAACAAACAGGTGATGGGCCTAAAAAGTTACACAATGCAACTTTAAAGATGCAATGTCTAACTTTTTCTGGTTGAACGGCTCTCACATCCATGGAGATTTGCTTTGCCTGTAATGCTCTATATGTCTCTGAACTTAGACAAGCACTAATGCCACTATGCAGGCCAAGTTGCAGGTCAGATCTGTGGAGAGGCAAGTCTGCTCACTGTTTTTCAAGGTATTTCCAAGCAGTAAAAATGCCTGTAATACCAATATTGAATTGTATTCTATATCTACTGTACGTCTGATGCTGCTGCACAATAATTTCCCTCTGTGACGATAATAAAGTTGAAGTTGAAGTGAAGTATATAAGATCATTTTAATGCTGTATCATGAGACTTTCTAGGCACCTCCATGGAGACAAGCAGGTGCCAGAACTTCCGCCAGAAAAGTTGTTTTGTACACTTTTAACAACGATACTAAAAGCATTGCATTACATTATTAGCAATGGTTTTGAAATGGGCATTAAGGACTTTTTGTTTTGTTTTGTTTGTGGTGCTTTAAGTGAATTTGCTAATGCTTTATTTGAGTGGTGTCATGATGATACACTGTAGAAGCCCTTTCTTGTGTTTCGACATATTATACCGGACTCATAGCCTCTGGATTTTAGATCAAGACTGACCTCAACCACAACCAATTTATAATTTTGAGCACATAATTATTTTAATTGGCTGCATCTTCAAAGGAAATCTCCTCAGCTTTTGGGCCTGAACCACAACACTCTCCCACAACTGAATGCTGTGAGGGTGTTGTCAGTTGTAAAGAGAGTAAAAAACATCTTGTGGCATGGATATCTTGGTCTAGTTTGGTCTAATCTTGTTCTCAACATGCAGGTCAAGACGTTAAAAATGCATTCATTCTTATCATGTGCTGTCATTTAAGTGCAAGGCTATTGTGACATGTTAGTACAACTCTGAGCATGTAATTAGCCCGGGTTCATTTTTCTTGACAATTTTTTACAAGGATCAGTAAGTCATTCGATATTTAGTTAGCTGTTTTTTGTTTTTATAGCTAATTTCTTTCCGAAACTTAATTAAACAAACATTAGACCTGAAATCTCATAAAATGGGGGCCTTGCTAACACATAAATTGAATAAATCCAGGCTAAGATTATCTTTTTGTTGTATTGTCTTCAAACTACTTGTTGTAATACCATTGTAATATATTCCAAACTCTCTAAAAGTCCTCAAAATGGCGTCCGTAAATCGAAAATATGACTGAAATACATAAATAACAATGTATGCTGGCCTTCTTATCAGCTGAAATATGCAGAGTTTGTGTGTTAAACATGTGTGAATGAATCGAAACAAAACTTCAGGTATATTTTTGATGAGGAAAAGTTATAACATAGATCAGAAAATAGTGTAATAAATAGGGAGCATTACATAAAATCATCTTTTTGGAGCTTTTTACCATAAATTTGTCCAAAATCCTTTTACCTGCCTATACAGCACTTTTTCTACCTCCCTGTTGCATTCTCCCCTGCAAAGACTTTAACATTTCCTGCTCACTGTGGGCTATAATTGGACCACTTTATTTCTATGTTGCCTTTATAGCGCGTTGCCTTCAAGCGTGTTTAATTCACATTTCATCTTTTTAATTTTAGGCTTGTAACAAAGGTACCGAACTGCTGTAAAACCCCACACAGCCGGTAGTAAGTGCGCTATAGACTGCTGTGTCTGAGCCCGCAAAATTGCCCTCCATTATCAGCGTATGCAAATAAAACGTACAATACTTCTCTGTACGTTTTCTACTCTAGTTTGCACCGCTAACCCAGTGTCCAGACCTTTCCATACCTGACCTTTCACCCTGCATATTTTTGCCAACACCCACCAGCTTTAATTTAGCCATGTCTTTCCGCAAACATAATTTCACCTGTCTTTACACGCTGAAAGGAATTTGGCCCATTGCAATATCAGTCAAAATATCGAAATTAAAAACAACAAAGGGTAAACGAAATGCAAAAAAAAACTATGTATTTAAAGGCCCTGTAACAGATCTTTTACATTCTTCGCCGTAAATGTTGTGTTTTTCTTTGTAAAGTGTATCTTGGCCACACTGTGTTGTCATGGTTGTGTCTGTGTACGTCAGAGGGAGTCACAAATTTAAATTTTATTGATTGTATTTTTTTCATTTCATGACTGTCAAAGCAAATCAATAAATCAATCATAAACAGCTATTGAGGTAATCCGAAATCGGCCATGTACTGCCTGCATCTAAGCTTGAATTTTATTGTCTGAGTATCGGGAAGTGCACTATTTGGATGCTAGTTGTTGCAAAACTGTCTGAAAAGCACTTTTAAACTCCTCGCAGTGAGTAATTAGGATAAGTGAGGTATAGCTTTGGACTACTGCAAGTTGTTCAGTTCTGTTTTAAGACAGTAAAAATTGGCTTTAAAGATGGTTTGTTAGTTGTACACTATAAATTCAACTCAAATGTGATCTTGGTTCTTATGAAATTGAAATGGCAACACAATATTTTCTTTTTTACTACATATTCTTGTTGTAGCCAGCACGCTTTGCCATCCACTGGGCATGTCATGGTTTGTTCTCACCACAGGTATTATATTGAGTAATTTTCAACACAATTATTGAACACATGTTTTGATTTGGGCTGTTTAATTTATAGCTATTGAATTTTTTTTTTTTTTTTTCTAATATGTATTTAACTTTACAAAAACATGTACATTCAAATAATTGTATAATTACAATGAATTTAGACTAGACTATGTGTATGAGGGTGGCTTCAAAGTGGGAGAAAACCCTAACCCTAATCCTAACCCTAACCCTAAACCCAAACTAGAAAAGGACCAAACCAATACTACATCAGGACTAAACTAAAACCAGGACTAAACCAAGACTATACCAGGACTGAACTTGCATAGATTAGGACT
Source organism: Odontamblyopus lacepedii (assembly GCA_034769755.1). Taxonomy (NCBI): domain Eukaryota; kingdom Metazoa; phylum Chordata; class Actinopteri; order Gobiiformes; family Gobiidae; genus Odontamblyopus; species Odontamblyopus lacepedii. The sequence goes on from CM068351.1 coordinate 15,079,625, forward strand.
AAACTGGTCTCAAATCAGGACTAAATCATGGCAAGTGTGTACTCAGCTCAGCCTTATTTAATTTAATGACGCCTTTTTGCTCACAATGCCTTAATTGCAACCAAAATATCAAATGTATTACACTATTTTCTGATCTTATAATGTTTTTTCTTCATCACAAACATACCTGGAGTTGCGTTTTATTTCATTCACACATGTTTAACACACAAACCCAGCAGATTTAGGTGTTCTCTATCAAAAAACTGTAAACAATCTGAACTAAAAGTAAATTATAACTATTAAAAAATTAAAAAACTACCACTACATGACATCACAAGCTGGAACAGAGCATTTTGAGCTTTGGAGATGCAGACAAACTAATAATAACATGTGAATGAAACAAAACACAACTCCAGACATGTTTATGAGGAGGTACCAATATTATAACATGGCTTAAAGCTCACGAAAAACCCATTTTGTGTAATATACTGGAGGACCTAGTAAAATCAACACATCCTAAACCCACTTAGCTACATGTGTGAGTGGAGCTGATAAAACATGACCCAAAAATCACTCTGTTCAATGTAATTAAACCCTTTTTGTCAGGCTGACTCCAAGTTAATCCATTTTTGCAGTTTCAGAGCAGAGGAGGGCTGGATGATGCTGCTTTAATGGCTACCACGGGGTCCGCGCTGTAATAACGTTAGTGTCTGTGGCTAATGTTGTGCAGGCAGATCAATAGAGCCTGAGGGTGGGGCAGAGGCTAGCCTAATAGCTGCAGTTTTTTCCATGTGATGCTGACTGTATTGATAACAGGAAACATGAGAGTGCTGTTATGACAGTCTTGAGATGAGGGGGTCGATGTTACTTCTACTTCTTTAGTCCAGGGCTACATCAGGATTGCATTGTGGCTACTGCATGACTTTGTGCTTTACATAATGGCTGAATGGCAGAGTTGTTACTGGAAGAGGTGGGCGAGGATACTGGGTACTGAAGCCTTAAACTGCACTTTCAGGAAGAAGTTGAAATATAGGCTTATGTTTAATCATTTTTTATTCACTCACTGTATTGTGTAGATCTGAAATACAGGGTTAGCAGGGTTTTTTTTTTATAAAGAATGAAGGATATTTAATTGTTTGTGGAGGAATTACGTTATTTTCTGATTTATGTTATAATATATTCCTTACCAAAAACATACTCGGAGTTTCATTCACACATATTTAATGCACAAACTGCATTTTTTCATGGGTTCTGTTTTTAAAGTCTATACACCTTCAGTAGAATCGTTTTGATGATTTTAGCCCTGGAATTGCCCATCTCTACTGAACTAACGGTAAAAGGAGCTGTTAATTACATGAGATCACAAGGTGCATTTCAAGCATTTTGAGCTTTAAATAGGCAGACTAATAAACCAGGATTACTCAAACATGTGTGAATGAAACTAAACACAACTCCAGGGATGTTTTTGATGAGGTAACAACATTATAACACTGCTTAAAGCTCACAAGAGTTAATTTTGTGTAATATAGGATCTTTAAAGAAATTGTGGCATGGTGGCTGAGTGGCAACACTCAGGCCTCACAGCAAGAAGGTTGCGGGTTCGATCCCCGGGTCACCCGGGCTTTTCTGTGTGGAGTTTGCATGTTCCTCCCCGTGTCTGGATGGGTTTCCTCCGGGTACTCCCGTTTCCCCCATCAACCCAAAACATGCCCGCACCCCTATGAACTAACATCAAGGACCATAATGTCCACCACTCCTGTGGGCTCACCACCTGCAGAGGGGTTCATAGGGGGGGTATTGGGCAGCAAGCTGCCCCCGCGACCCAGCCAGATTAAGCGGGAGAAGATGGATGGATGGATGGATAAAGAAATTGCTGCCTTTGCAATTTGTGTCCATTCAAATCCCAGTTTCGGTTTGATTTATGGTAATAAACTCAAAATTTGAATGAGAAACTCAAAATTTGAATGAGAAAACAACCATTTCCTTTGCAAACAACACAATATCCTGTGCTTTTATGGACAAGACCTGCTTTGCATGTGGTTTATATTTCTGCAAATATGTATTGTATTAATTCAGTTTTCTCTCAAATGTTAATGTAATGTTTCTGGATGAGTTTAAAAGGGGCATTGCTAGCTAACATTAGATCTGAAAACATAAAACAGAAATCTATATTTGCTTGTCAGAAAAATTGCAATACATTTTTCAAAATCTCTCTTTCGTACTTGTACCTCTGCTGCTCTTAGCCATTCACAGCCTCTGCCTCTCAACCCATCACCTCTCACTCCATATAAATGCACTCTCTCTCCTGTTCTCAGCCCACTGCTCACCTGCCATAAAACTCCTCTTTAGTGTCTATAGGTCCTGGAGGTTTACTTTCCCTAATAACAAATATACAGTATACTATAACTTATTTCTTTCTGGCGTCGCTAAGTGCCAAACTTCACCCATTAATTCACAAATAATTTTAGGGATGAACATGTAACATGTGACATCTGAAATCAATTTGGAAATTATGTAAAATGTCATAGTCTTTATAGAACAAAATATCCAGTCTCCAGTCTTACAAATAAAATGTGTAGTTTGGACCTTTCCAAACATGTTGAATTGATTGTTATAATGAAGTTTACAGCAGCGTCAGCTCCCACTGGGCACTGCACTTTTGTAAATCAGCCGACTTCGTTCATTTATCAAGTCATTTTAAATTGATATTGTGATTTAGACCATCAAACTTTTAACATAATCCATGGGTTTCATAGATTATAACTGTATTTCAAGATCAAGAACATTTAAGAGATGAAATATGAACTAATAAACGAATACAAGGATCTAATAAATCACAGAATAAATTGTGATTTCGATATGATTCTTATATATGGTGCAAACCTATACATTTCCCAAACTGTTCAGCTGTAACTCTTTATTCTCTCTCCTGGCTGAGTTACTGGTGGTTCAAATGAAGACTTTATACAGGGGCATTTTCCTGATCCACTAATGGCCGCTGGGTCTTGTGTGGACGCGTTGGGTGCAGACCACAGTGAAGTCAGCAGGTCCAGGCTGATTAAGGAGCTCTAAGTGAAAACACATGCGTGGCTCTGCAGAGGAAAGCATTTCTGAGAGAGCTAACAGATGCTGGAGCTTCGACGAGGCACGTAACACCAACTGTGGTATCGCCATGGAAACGTTTACAGATTTATGAATGAAGACTGAATTTTGATGGTGATTCTGAATGTTTGTGAGCAATAATGTGATTTTATTTAGTAACGGGGGTATTTACTGTCATGAGTTTTCGCAATGTCGACCTAGTTGTGGCCAGATAAAAGTGCACTGCGTAACATTTGTGGTTGAGGGTCCGCCACTTGGTTCTCTCCATGGAAATGTTATTGCTTTGTGTAGAATATATAGATTAAACCCATCTATCACAAGGGAGACGAGCAGGTTTCAGCACTATGATACCTCGATTTACAGAAGAAATGTATGTATTTTTGAGCGATAGAAAATTAGATACTCTGTTGAAAATGTTTAATTTAGTATTTAGTTTTAGAATCTGTATAATGTCTAGTTAATAAGCATAAGCAGAGACAAAAGTGTTATTAGTAATGGTAGCGGTGTGTCAAAAAAGACATCTGGGTTAGAAAAATGTGTGTAGTTTGTTATGACAACTCTACTTCTGTACTTTTACTTCTACTTCGGCGGATACATTGTGACGTTTTAATACATTTTTCTTACTTAAAGCTTTGTTGTTTAATCCAGTAAATGCACCAGATTTAGTCGCAAGTCTAATTTTTACATTGTCACCCTAAGAAAAGACACAAGAAGTACATAGTATAACATAACTGTCATCTCTCTCTCTTTTTCTCTCTCTCTTCTGTCACCTTCTTTACATTCCTGTCCTCTTCAGCAGCTGGTCCAGCGCTCCCCCCCTCTCTTCTCTGTAGTGTACAATCATTAACCTGTGTGGGCTGTTGACATGATCTAATCACTCAAACACACATGGGTCCAGCGCAGGTGTTGGAATGACACTTTGAGCTATTTGGTTTGCACTTACAGGGTCAAAGAAGCACCTCCTTCACAGGAATAAGGGTGGGAATACAACTAAATTGCAAATAAGGGGCACTTTGTAACTTTTTTGGTGGAGGATCCATCAAATGTTTGCTCCGTGAAGATGTTTTCGCTTTGTTTTTGTCTTGAATGTTCCACAGTATGACATTAAACAGCTCTACTTTACATTTATTACATTACAGTTGGGTTTATAGCTCAAAAATACCTAGAAAAACAGGCATTGTGACTGTGAGCGAGGTCGCCTCTCCACAGATCTGACCTGTAACTTAGTCTGGTTTGGTCTCCATGAAGATAGAAAGGTTTAATACCATACTGTGGAACATTTCAGACAAAGCAATAACATCTCCACAGAGAAAAGCCGTTAACAGACCCTCCAAAAGAAAAGTTAAACAATGCACCTTTAACGAAAAGGGCAAAACTTCAATCTTAAGAACATATAAAAGTAAATCTTACAGTTTTATAGTATCCATCCATCCATCCATCCATCTTCTCCCGCTTAATCCGGCTGGGTCGCGGGGGCAGCGTGCTGCCCAATACTCATAGCACCTGACCCCCCCTATGAACCCCTCTGCAGGTGGTGAGCCCACAGGAGGGTGGACAACATGGTCCTTGATGTTAGTTCATAGGGGTGCGGGCATGTTTTGGGTTGATGGGGGAAACCGGAGCACCCGGAGGAAACCCATCCAGACACGGGGAGGAACATGCAAACTCCACACAGAAAGGCCCGGGCGACCCGGGGATCGAACCCGCAACCTTCTTGCTGTGAGGCCTGAGTGTTGCCACTCAGCCACCGTGCCGCCTAGTAATTTAGTAATTTCATAAATATGTTTAATAAGAAATATATATGTACTGGCGGGTGCTTTGTTTGGATGCAGAATCAGAAGGACTTGGCTGGTTTTGCTTCTCAGTCCTGAATCAATATTGTCTAAAAATAGAAATTGGAAAACTATTGCTTGAAGCTGATTATATTCATTTTGACAGAGAAACATTGCAATCACGATATCTGTTGACAAGTGAAGTTAAAGCAGACCTATTACACAAAATCGACTTTTCAGAGTTTTTAACCATAGTATAATTGTTTCCCTTCTCATTTACCCTCTCGGAGTTGTTCTTGGATGGATTTTTGCATGTTTGAGCAATCTTTAATCACAATTTTCAATACGCCATATTGCCGCTCAACCTCTGTTTTTGCCTCCAACGGCATATGGCTACTGCTCTGTACCTGTTTCGTTCCCAATTTATTTTCTTAATCGATTAAACATGTAGGATTCGGCAGCGTCACGTAGTCTTTTTGGTACACATGAAAAACAAATCCAACACCTGTACGGCTCTTTTTTCTGATGAAATTTGCGTCAACGTCAGCTTCCATCAGGCACCGCAGTTCTAATGTTGTTTTAGATAAATATTGCAATTTAAAATGTGCAGATTATAACATATTGATCCACTGGTGTCATAGATTACAACTATATAGCAAAACAGCCTCCAGATTAATGCATCTCCTTATCATCTTTTTATCTGTTTCTTCCATTTATGTGTATCTGTTTTGAACTGTGTGAAGTATCTTTGAGTGTTATGAAAAGCGCTCTACAAGGACACATTAAATACATTTTTGTACTGTGATAATTTTCCAATACGGTGACACTCACGAAATGAGTTGGAGTTGTACAAAACCGTGGCTGGAGCTTGTTTAGGTGAAGGACATGAGACAGACATGACCTTGTTTACTCCAGTGAGATGGGAGCGGCTCTGTCAGCAGTGGTTTCTGAAGCTAATGCCTCTGTATTGATTGGTACAGTCAGTTTACCGTCAGTTTGCTAACAGCTAAATATACTCTGCTGTTTTATTATTTATCTGTAAGAACCGTAACATAAAAGGTACACTGAGTAACGTTTTGGTTGGGGGTCCATTGCTTGCTTCATGATACTAAATTGGTGATACAGTATCGTTATCCTGCGTTGCTATATCAATATATCACCAGTGGTATTATTTTTATCTTTCACCAGTTCTTTTTGTGACCGCACTACGTTTGTTTATTTATTGGAATGAAGCTTGTTATATTCACTGTTTTGATAATTAAAATAGATTTATTCCTTAATAACTTTGCACAAATGGTGGTTTAACAAAGAAATATTGTTGGATAAAACAAAAACAAAAACAATACATCACAGTATCATGTGTAATATCAGGGTAGCCACATGGTTTTAAAAATCTTAAAAAGGTGTTAAATTTCATGTTCCTAAATTAAGGCCTTAAAAAGTCTTAAATTATGTTGTCCAAGTCTTATTTTTTTCACTAAGGTCTTACATTTCATTAGCCTATTTTTTGTATACTCAACCAGGCTGCAGTGCAATGTGAGACAAGACCATGTGAAAGCTCAGTTTGTCTTGTTAGAATGTTATAAATGATTTTTTGGCCATTTTACAAGCAATGCATTGAATGTGATTTTATAATAAAAGTACTTTTTGTTATTTAAAGCAGTAATGGTCATTATTAGAACTGGATCTGGTGTTTTTCTCCCACATAAAGGGTGCAATGTTGGTCTTAATTTTCATTTAAATAGTCTTCAAAAGGTCTTTAAAACATCTTACATTTGGCGTAGTCAAACGTGGGGATATCCTGAATATGGATTATTGTGTATGTATTTATATGCATATCGGATCATGAGGGACCCTGTGATTCCCAGCCCTAGTCCCAACCCCCAATACAGTATTGATTTAGTAATTGATTGGTGATCAGTGATGCACGTGGAAAACCTCCTCCCCAAGCTGCCCAACAATGAACAAATAGTCGCTTTGTTTTTTTGTCCCCCTTTGCAGTGATGTATTCTTGGATGAGCATTCAATCTTAAATAAACAACTTGTGTTTTTGAGAGCGCTGTGCTGTTTTGATTAATCAGGCCATTTGGTTCCACTTTTACCAAAGAAAGTAGGTCTTGATTTCAGCACTCTTAGCAGCAAGCTCTTAAAGCATTCAGAAAGTTGAATTATTTGTGTGTAAATAATAATCTGAATGTGGCAGGAGTCCACTGTATGGCTCTGTCACTTATCAGGTTTTGATCTCGTATTTCCTCGGCTAATTGCGTCTGTGTGTGAAGCATATGTGTACACGACTGCCAAAGAATGTGATGAGATAAGGGGGGAAAGTTATGGGCTAATTTATACACAAGATTTAAAACAGTAAAAATAACTGCCAGCAGACTAGTATTACAGTTGTGTATTGTCGAGACAAATTTATTTGAATCATGAGTTCACTGAGTTATGTGGTCAACAGTAGCTCATTTGTTAGAGTTTCTGTCCTCTGATCTGAAGATTTGTGGTTTGAATCCTGCTACTGGCATCGCTAAAGAGGTTCAGTCACAGATCCTACAGATAAATACTGGTGTTGTGTTCTTGGGCAAGACTCTTTGCCCCCAGTTTTTGCATCCACTGATGTATGAATGCATTTGTGAATGGGAGAGAGGAGCATTTCCTATTTTATCACATTTGAAAGCTAAACACTACTGTTCAACTGGGTTAAATGAAGACTCAGTTATGATTGTGTTTGTACAGGCCGGGCCAATGTATGTAGATTGCAGAGCACTCAGTCTGGAGACATAAATAATGAATGATTGTCAGTATACTTAAGCCAAGGCCAAGAAAATATTTTCTACAAACTAGGGCAGAACTACAGAGATAACCTAAGTCTAAATAGTCTGACCCACAGTTGGTATGTTACAGAAGACATATTGTGCTTGAGCCTGTTGTATAGTTATAATCTATGACACCCGTGGATCATTATGTTGTAATTTACACATTTTAAATCGTATATTCATGTTAAACGGGGAAACTACCAGTAGCTCTCCAATCCATTCCAAGTAACTCGCCAAGAGATTTCTGAAGTATATGCATTGTGCTGCATATCAAAATTTTACTTAATTAAATGGCTATTACCAGTTTAAATGTATCATTTTGATACCTAACTTTGTGCACTAATAAATGGTTTATGTTTTATAAGCATCTAAGTCGATCCATCTAAGGCTTCTTTTATATACTCAATTTCTTGCAATCGCTAAATTGAGTTGCTCCCTGGTATTTTTGTGTTGTAAAGGTAACTCACTGGAGGATCAAGGTTGGAGACCCCTGATGTAAAACAACTTCTATGTTATAAAACTGCAGTGCCCACTGGGAGCAGCTGTGATGCTGTCGCTAACTCCGATGGATAACTGTAGATCATGCTAGGGAGTAATGTATTTTTCCTTTTCATTTGTATCAAAATGACTACGTGATGCTGCCGAATCCTACGTGTATCACCAACTAAGAAAATAAAATTCGAAAATGAATTTCGAGAGGGTGAATGGTGAGAGGAATGAACTAGAACATGGTGAAAAGTTCTGAAAGCCTGATTTTGCATAATAGGTCTGCTTTAAACCCGTAAAAGTTCTGAAGCACTACTTTACATGTAGATTTGCATTTTCCAAACAAAAGTACTTACCATGCAACCAAATCAGTTGGCTTGTGTATTACCTTCCTATCCTATTCTTTTTATGTGAAACAATGCCCTCTCAGTGTATAGCCTAGTTAGATTCATACCATACCTGCGTCACTGCTCCCCGTATCCAGGAGATGTGTGTTTTGTTTTGACACAGAGAAATATGCATCGAGCGTGGAGTCCTGTGAGGGGCTCCGTGATCTGATGGTCCACTCATGTGAAGAATGGGAGGAGCAGGTCTGGTCTCGTTCTGAAAAGCAGACTTCTGTATCAGCCTCTGGGATCAGGGCTGTTGGCCGGAGGGCCTGAGAGCGCAGGGTTCAAAGCTCAAGGTTCAGAGGTGAGGGGCCCCCCTTGTTACGCACTTGTCCCTCAGCGAAGAGGCTAAACTGGCAGGAGGCACTGGTGTCGATGCGAGCAGCTGGGGGCCAATCTGACAGACATCTTTGTGTTAGTATTTTATATGTAGAAGTAGGGGTAACGCTTTAGAATTACACTATTCACCACCTTAATAAAGCATGAAGGAAGAGTGACTACTTGAAGTCATAGTGCGTTACTTTTTTAGCCAAAAAAACGTACAAAAATACAAGTATGTTTTTCATTGTCATTGCTTTAATTGCACTGAGAAACTTAACTGATATGACCTAGATGAGGACCTCCTTTCTTCTAAATATTGTTGCTTTTGCTGATTTTCTTTTTGTTTATACCAAAATAACTATATTACGCTGCCAAATCCTACATGTATCATATATAAAGAAAATAAAATTGGAGTACAGAGCAGTGGACGTGTGCGAGTGGTGGTGAAAGAGGGGTTTGATTAAAGATTACTCAAACATGCACAAATCACTCCAAACACAACTTCCAGAGGGTAAATGAGCAGGCGGAACCGCTATAACATGATTAAAAGCTCTGAAAAGTCAATTTATTATTTTATCGTGCCCATTTATCAACATTTTTCTCATATTTTTTGAAAAAGCACCACAGAGATTCAAATCTGAATTGCAGGAAAACAAGAATGGTGCTTTGTATCTCTGTGCAGTGGCTGTTTTTTGAACAAGTGGACCTGGTATGCAGAAGGGAGCAGTGTGAAGAAAGGGAACTGACAGATAACAAAATACTGCATCTGATCTGTCATGGGGTGAAATAATGAAACGCTTAGACAGGCCAAAGGAAGGTTTACTCACGGGACAAACTCGCGGAGATGGTGCCAAATATTCCTGAAAGACTGAAAGGGTCAAATACTCAGAGACATGCAGTTCTCGGAGAAACATCCTGATATTATTATTACTATGGGCCCACTACATCATGTGCTCAGAATGCAATACAGCAAAATATGTTTAGTTTAGTTTGGACAAGGCAGAGATAGGGAAGCATTGGAAGAGGGTGAGCTAAGAGGTTCCAGTTTGTATGTTTATTACCGGTGATGTTTTTCAGTCATTCAGAATTTAGGAGTAAAATGGATGAAATACAAGCATTTTTGAACATGTTATTTATACAAAAATGTTCCTCCTGAAGCAACATGTCTCATTTTTTCCAGGCTGGACAGTGTCAAAAAGTGCACTTGTATGCGCGCTTTGATACAAATCTATTTTTGTTATTAGTTTACACACTTTACATGTTTTGGATGATTCTGATATGTTAAAGTGATAAAATAAATGATTTTCTCTCTTTAGCATCCCAAGTGTGTTACCTATAGGGCAATTATTACACTACAACTTCCACAAGATCACATATGCTGAAAAGGATCTTATGAGATTTTTTCCTATGTTTTTACATTTGGATTGGATACAAAATGTAGTTATAAGTACATTTAAGTTTAAGTTACATTTTTGAGAAGCTCTAGTCCCAAAAAGCCATCTTACAGTGACAGCAGACATTAAATGAAGTAAATCAAAAATGGTGAGGCCAAATTGGGAACTGGATTGCACAATTTATTTATTATAAACCCCATCTAATGATTAATGACTTAGCTTTGATTTGAGCTTATAATTCATATTTCATGTAGTTAAAAAAAAAGTACAATATGACTTTTTAACCTTGTTGCTTTTAAATAATAAAGCAAAATAGAAAACCGTGCTGAAACAAATGCATGTGATTTTCCTGGACAGTTTCTCTGTCATGCCTGAACTTATGAGAGAATTAACTAAGTGGGCGGGTCTAACAGTTCATTGAGTTGAGTGGTTCAGCGCTTCTTACCATAAAATACTGCAGTGGTGGAGAGTTTGTGTGTGAGAGGTTTGATTGGATTGCATTGCCATGTTTTTGTAATTTGTTCTTGTGCAAAGCCAACTTGTCCTGGTAAAATCATGTTCATTCCAGTCTCACATTATTTGCTTACATAAGGGCGTATTTGGCTCCATAAACCTCAATTAATGGATTATTGCTGGTTAAACTATAGTAGTGACTCACTGCCCTGCACCCACACTTCCTCATTAGAGCAAATACAGTTCATTTTCTCCATTGCAGCAGCTGTATCTGTTAAGAATGGGCAATGATAACAACAATGACTTTGTATTATTATCCCAACAACATTTGACTAATAAAACAATGGGAAATGTGCATGTAAAGTCGACTTTTATGAGACCATGATAGTTCCTTCATCATTAGCGTAGTAAAAGTTGTATTTTATATCCTGTCTTGTCTTCCATTTCGGGATTAGTACTCTCAAAATTCTGCTTTTACCTACCTCCATCTCCTATCTACTCCTAACTCCTTACTTAGTTATTCGTGCACAGGCATTTTTCCACAATTAAAAAGTCAATGTGAATTTGCAGCTTTGAAGAGGCCTCTCACTTCTGCTAATGCTGAGGCAATGTACCAGTTTCTTTATAAATGCCTGAAAAATCTCCTTTAATCTCCTTTAATGTTGCATATTAGCATCTTATAGCACTTTCAGTACTATCTTGTAAACAGTTTCTCACCTATGGGTAATAATGTTTGTTTGTGACATAGAGACACAGACGGGGACGGGGGGCTGTTGAGTGAAGTCACGAGACGACGAGGATGCAGAGATAAAATGTTCTTCACCTGAAATGTTTTGTCTGCGCATTATTCTTTCATGTCTCATAAAGAAACCTGTAAGAATGTGTTTTGATACAGATTTTAGATTTTAAAAATCACATGGATGGTTTATCACATAACCATCAGGAGCTCAGGGTTGGCTGTTTGATCCTCACAAGCTTCCATAGTTTTTCACCATTTAAGGCTGCGGTGGTTTGAGTTTTGACCCCTTGAGGTCACCAAACTACAGACTTAGACTTAGACAAACCTTATTGATCCACAAGGGAAATTATTTGGTTCAAAAATGATTTTTGACTAAAGAAAACTGAATTATCCTATACGATATCTGATATTTTCTTGTTGTGATTGTCTTATAACTGAAAGGTTGATTTGATACCCACTCTGACCAGCACTGTAGTTGTGTCCTTGGGCAAAACACTTCAAGCACCTTGTCTTAGTATGAATGAGATGTGTGTGACAGATTGTAGCTCTTAACCCATTGACGCCTAAAACGCCTGTAAAAAAAAAAAAAAAAAAAAAACAGCTATAAAAGCCTATGCTATTCTAGGGTAAAGGTCCTTATTTCTTGAGGGTTTTGGAAGAATTATCAATGTTTTTGAAAACCTAAATAGCTTCTGGAGCACATAAAAACAAGAAATTAGTTGTATTTAAAAGGTAAGTCTCTCAGCTTTTATTAAATGGCGTCATGAAATTTGATTAAATGAAAGTGACGTCATGAAAAAATGAGGACAAATCCGGCATAAATGGGTTAAAATAATTTGCATGTGTTGACCAGATTTCTTATTTTCTTCTCCTACAAATTAGGGATTCATAAAATATCACAATAATTGATATCGCAACCTACACAATCAGAAATAAGACCAATATCACAACATCAATCTGACAAAAATGCAGTTTTTAAAAAGAATAGGTTAAATCATTTTTTAAAAGAATAGGTTAAATAAAGCTGATTTTATTCATGACTTTCCCTATTAAGTCCAAATTTAGTTGTGGTTTTGTCGGTTATGGTTTTATTTTCACAGTTTTACTAGTCAGCTAAAGGATTTTTTTTATTATAACTGAAATTATTGAGGCAAAAAGTATATTAAAGCTCCTATACTAAACAAAATTGACTCCTGTGAGCTTTAATCCATGTTAAAATATTGTTGCCTCATCAAAAACCTACCTGGTGTTGTGTTTTGTTTCATTCACACATTCTTGAGTAATCCTAGTTTATTAGTCTGTCTCCAAAGATGAAAATGCTCTGTTCCACCTTGTGATGTCATGCTCATTCTAACACAGATCAGAAAATAGCATAAAATGGGCCCTTTAGAACATTACAATAATATTTTTCATACTTTTTCATACTTTCCAATATTGTGCAGCCTTACTACTAATACAACTATTACGAGTAACCTTGAACAAGCCCTCACATAACTCAGAAAGGGCCATAATCTGGACGTATTGTGTTCACCACTCCTACTCCAGGGTCATGTATGTAGATTTATTAGCTGCTTGTTCGTGTCCTGTTTCCTCTATGTGCCACTCCATATGTTTGATAAGCTCTTTGTTGTTTAACCTAACCCCACATTCTTCCTGCATTCTTGTTTTTCTCGTGACTTTGACAAATAGCTGTCCGCCTGCCCCTCTCCTGCCTCTGCTTCCTTCTTTGGTCATCCTACTCAAATTTTCTCCAAACCTCATCTGAACCTCCTAATATTATATTTCAGTCATCTATTCCAGCTCAGTGTCTTTCAAATATGCTCCTATAGGCCATAAAAGGTATGTTTAGGTCTAATTTGTCCACTGTATATCCTCTGTGCGCTCGTGGACTCACTAAACTAAACAGAACGATTCGTGTTCTTCAAGAGCTTGGATCTTTTTGTAAGCAGTGCCTCAATTAGATTTGGTATAAAAAAGTGGAGATGTACCATATGTTCACGAGGGATGTCAACAGTGGTACGCTCCTCTGGCTGTAAAGACTTGTCTTTTATTACCATGGTTAAAGGTTCTACTTATAAAGCTTAAAGATCCTTTATTACACAAAATTGATTCACACATGTTCGAGTAATCCTTTATTATTAGTCTGGCTACATCTCCAAAGCTCAAAATACTCTGTTCCACCTTGTGATGTCATGTAGCATAGTTTTCAAGTTAACAGCTCCTTTAGTTCAGTAGAGATTGGCAATTTTCAGGGCTATAATCATCCAAATGATTCTAGTGAAGCTGCCTGGAGTATAAAAACATAGTGGAGCACTTCCTGTTTTACCACATGACATCACAAGGTGGAACAGAGCGTTTTCTGTTTGAGAGACAGGCCTAAATATGAAAAATAAGATGGTAAATATCTTTAAACTTAGACTTATACAAACTTTATTAATCCACAAGGGAAATTATTTGGACACAGTAGCTCACACGTCACAATATAATATAAAAGTGTAAAAGTGTAAAAAAGATATAAATTGTAATAATAAATTCTAAATAAGTAGCATAAGAGACAGATGTGAAATAAGGCATAATTATATAAATGTACAAGTCAAAATAAAATAGAAAAATAAGTAATAAAAAAACTTAGACAAGAGGTCATAGGAAGACAATAGGAAGAACAATGATATGTTGACATGTTGTACAGTTGTAGGGAGTATTATCTGTTACATAAGGGTGAGTTGTACAGTTGTAGGGAGTATTATCTGTTACATAAAGGTGAATTGTACAGTTGTAGGGAGTATTATCTGTTACATAAAGGTGAGTTGTTGTACAGTTGTAGGGAGTATGAGTATCTCATCTTTATGTAACAGATAATACTCCCTACGAAACAATATTATAACAAAGATCAGAAAATAGCGTAATATGAGCCCTTTATGTGGAATATTCCAGGCAAAGCAAATAACTCATCTCAATGGAGACAAGAAAATTACATAGTGCACCTTTAATTGAGCATTGTGCTGTGTTAGATATTTGAAATAATATAAAGCCATTTTCAACTCTGAGATTACATTAGATCTTATAATGCCCTTCCCTGATATTATACCACTGTCACCGCTGAAATCCACCCTTTTCTTCTGTGCATTTGACATTTAGTTCCTGGGGACATTGCCTTGTGGGGGTGAGATTATCTCTGCATTAAAAGGTGCAGCTAACTCACACTGACAGGAGTTTAACATGAGGGCACATCAGCCCTGCACATGGAGCCTGTCACTGCAGCAGATACAGCGCCACAGGGAAACAGCCACTGCTCAGACGACCTTCACTTTAGGCCAGTTTAGGGTCTGAAAATGAGCCTGTGGATAGAGAGGCAAGATGGAAAATAGCTTGAAAAAACTCAAAAGTACTATAGGATTGGAAGATAAGAGTCTAGGGTTGTAGTATTGTCATGATACTAAAATTTCAAACTCGATTTCGCTACTAAGGTAAATACAGATTCAGATATCACAATGATAAATAAATACTATTGATCTTGAACATTAAATCATACTTCTTTTTATATTACCATCGGTGTAATCCCTCAGTGGTCCAAGTATGGTCCATAGTGGTCCAGAATACTCATCTATGTGCTCTTATACTTGTTCTGATACAGCCCAAGATCATTCTAAAGTTCAGACCAGAACAGGTTCATATCTTGTAAACGTGACTTTTTTAGTATCAATAGTATCGTACCTGCTCAAATGAGTATCTGGTTTTGATACTAGCTTTAGTATTGATTAGTATCTGATTTTCAATACTTGACAACCCTATTAGAAAGTTTTAATGTAATTAGTAAACTGAAAAGGAAAAAAAAAAAAAAATCTAGCTATAAGTATATTCAGAAATACATCTAATTATTGTACGTTAGACTTATTAATTAATGCTACTATAGTACTTCTAAACCTACTACTTCCACTACTATTCTAAATGGAGCCAATGTTATTGAGTGGTACATGTATTTCTATAAAATAGAGATCTGACCTGTAATTTCGTCTGGTTTGATCTCCATGAAGATAGTGCCAAACTGTGAAACATTCCAGACAAAGCAATAGCATTTCCATAGAGAAAAGCATTTGACGGACCCTCCACCAGAAAAGTTACACAATGCACTTTTTAAATACATCAAAACAACAACAACAAAATATTCCTTTCACAACTTTATTGGTTTAAAGCGTGGTACATCTCAGTATTTGTTTGGTTTTTCAGTTCATGTGACCAGCCCTGTTTCACTTCAGACCACCATTGACGTCACTTTAGTGTAAAAAGCTCAATATTCATGTGGTAATTGATTCTTGTGTGGATACTTTCTTCCAAATGGCTCCGTCTGCTCAGTGTCTGCGGTAAAGAGGTCATATATGAACGGGAAAACTGATTGGGATTTGGCATGGAGCAGGAAAATGTTGGAAATACAGAGGAATTTTCGGTTCTGTTAAATGTCGTCTTTACATCATCACTTCGTAATATACTCAGTGAGTCATAGACATACATAGTGTTCATATATTATAGTTTTCCTTTACTTTATATCTTGTATTTTTTCTGGAAAGAAAAACTTATTGGATTGAAATAAAGGAAAGAGTGAGGAGAGACACGCATTGACGAAACCAGGAATCACTGACACAACTCATAGGCCTGTAATGTGACGCATGCATTTTGACCATATACCCCTATAGACCATTGTGCAGCGTCTTATATTACACAAAACACTCTGTTCTACCTTGTGATGTCATGCAATGCTCCACTATGTTTTTAAACTCCATGTGCCGTCATCTGAATTATTTGGAGATGTAGACAGACTAATAATAAAGAATTACTCAAATATGTGTGAATGAAACAAAACACAACTCCAGGTCTGTTTTTGAGGAACAACATTACAACATGGTTTAAAGTTTTGCATAATAAAGGACCTTCAAGTGGATGGTTTATTTATTGATGAATTGTATTAAAGTTACCATCAGTAATTCGACTGGCTGGTCCAGTTGTATTCTCATATATCACCACTAGATGCTATCTACTTTATTACTGTCTGATAGTGCACACACTTTGGTCTGATAGAAGAAGAGTGAGACCGAACCATGGATCTATAATTAAAAAAATCAAATCAAACTGCCCGTGTTCGGCTGACAGGACATCAACAGCTTTTATAAAGGTCAGGTTTTGTAGGGATTCTTCTGTATTTTTACAATATGAACACCTAAAAATTAGCTTTGTAAGAGTTAGCCTCGCCCTGCCCTGATTGGTCAGAACTGCGTTTCTGACGTCACACATTGGGATGTGGAAGTAAAAAATTTTGGGGTCATGCACCAGTGAACACAGACCATTGAAAACAATACGACACCATCTTGGATTCATCTTCCAGATTTTAATATAGTTCTATTTACTGAACAAAGAGTGTTAGATTTCAGCAAAGAACTTGATCGAAACTCGCTAATCTTGACAGTTTAAGATATAAAATAAAGCCCCAAAAAAGCAAATTATGTGATTGATTCTTTGCGGCTAAATATTTACAAAAGGCCCAGATGTTTAAGGCTTTAGTTTAACTTGTCCACAGTCTGGCGTTAAACTAATCTGTACTGCATTTATTTCACTAGTGTAATTAGTTGCTCAAAAATATCTTTAAAAACATTAATTCTTACTGTGAGTTGGGTCGCCTCTCCACAAATCTTACCTGTAATTTGTCTTGCAAGTCTCCATGGAGATTCTTAAGTTTATGGTCATACTGTGGAACATTCTAGACACATCTCCACAGAGACAAGCCGGTGACGGACCCTACACTGGACAAGTTGTACAGTGCATCTTTAAGAAAGGAAAATCTCAAAATTTAGCATTTGTTTTCTATTTTGTGACCTCTTTGTGCTCCTTTTTCCTCAGTTCAATCTTGGTCCATAGTTTGACCTTTTTCGAGATTAAATTGACTGTTTTGGCTGCTCCCTAAAACGTCCTTTTTGTGAACGGACTGTGCACTTCCTGGTTGTGGTGTTCACGGCAGGAATGCAAAAACCAGATGACCTCAAATGGAAACTGCAGACTCCACCGGGCCATCTAACTCGGTCTAATAAACACTTTTTTTTTGCTTTGCTTTTTTCGTTCCTTTTCATGCCCCATAGCTCTGTCTCGCATCCAAACTGCCACGCCCCAACGTTCAGAGCACACTGACGTCACCTCTGGGTCCCTATAGTTATAATTTCCATCTTTTAATTACACACAAGCTAAAAATACACCCCTATCCTTTGCTGGGATGGCCAATGGGGCGGTTTGCTGGAGTCTTGTGGTCTTCGGCAACCTCGAAAAACCACCACCGTTTGGAAAAAAAGTCGAAAATTTCAAATGTGTGGGGGCTGGGCCGGGCTCCTATTGCAGTGTAGCTGAGACGTGACGCTCTGATTGCTCCCAGTGGTTGTGGACAGTGAGGAAAAAATATGGGGGGTTGTACAGTGAAAGGGGGAACAGCTATTTGCCAGATGTCGTCACTGTATGGGCCCCCAAGTATATACTGTAAGTGTATTCATGTATATAAGAGCGGGGGAGATGTGCTCGAACATAAGAGAGAGTCCAGCTGGGGCAGTACCTGACCCAGTGCAGCTGCTGCCCATCTAAAGCACACAGAGGGGAAACTGGGACAAATATTATTTTCACTGGGTTTTAAATATTTAAATAGGGCTGACAAAAATATGGCCCTTTTTTCTTTTCATTCATTTTGTTTCTTTATTGATTAATCTCAATTTTTCAGTTTTATTTTTTCTTTTCAATTAAATACAATCAGTCAATCAATTCAAATACTGTCTAATACATTAATAAATACTAATAAAATACAACACTAAATACAATCAATCAATTCAAATACTGTCCCACTTTAACTTTAGGCTTTTAACTGTATGTTTTAATCGTACTTAATTTATTTATGTTGTTGTAAGGTGACCTTGGGTGTCCAGAAAGGCGCCTAATAAGCAAAATGTATTATTATTATTTTCAAAAACAAGTGGCATTTAACACAAAAAATACCAAATACCTCAGTGTCTAATTTCCTAATTCCTAACTCTGCTCTGAAACATTTAAAAAGACAAATTAAAAAGGCAAGGAAAGTTTATTTGTATAGCACAATTTGTACACAAAGTAATTCAAAGTGCTTTACAGAATAAGAAATACATTAAAATCACAAACAAATCAGATAAAAAGCACTGACAATTGAATGTGAATCTTGATTTCAAAGCTTGATTCAGATTTGATTAATTGTCCAGCAGTACATTGTACATTTAAATGAAAGTGATGTATCTATACTGGAATTCATATTGATCTTAAAATAAATCAGAGCTTTACAGATAAGACACCATATATGACATCAGGAAGGGCATCTGGGGTAAAATCTAAGGATGAATCAATAATCCTTATGATACATGTCATCATGTCACAGCATCAAAAGTCTCATATTAACATCATGGACCGTTATCACATTTCTAAAGACATTGCATTATTTTCTTGTAGCTGAGGGAACTACAGGGACCATTGTCCTTTGCTCCATCACAGTGCAGACAATATGAAAAAATTATCTTTAATTTCATGTTTTAATGTGAGTGTGAGTGACATTAAAAGTTGAATTTCTACAATACTGTCAGCCTATATCTTAATATACATTGTAACATCATGAGGTAAATGCTGTCTGTAGGTGTCAGAATGATGATTAATTTACATTTTGAGCAATTAACAATTTAAAACAGATGTGCAATACATAAGATGTCCAGCAGTCACTTTACCCATTACAAATTTATTTACTGTAAGATACTGTAGCCACTTTAAAGATATAGTGAACTCTATTTATTTATAGCATGTACAAACTGTAGCCACTGTATTCAGTCTGAAACTGCACTGTGATCACTAAGATAGCAATTTATTTTATATATAATTTTATAATCCTTATCTTTATAGATCTTTATAGAGTTTATCTATTTTTAAGTAATTCTATACTTCTATTGCTGCTACTTTTTTCTTGCTGTTCTCTTAACTGTGCATTGCAACACTGAAATTTCCCCATTGTGGGACAAATAAAGGATATCTTATCTTATTTTATCTTATCTTATCTTTAATGGAGAAAAGTCCTCAAAATTTAGCATCTAACAGCAAACTGGACCCCATGGATATAACACTTGTAAATCTGTGTATTGGTATTGCCCCAGAAAAAAAAAGAAAAAGGAAAACTTAAATTAAACTAAAATGTTTTGCAGATCCGACTATTTGCTGTTTTATGCGCTAGGATGGAAAGAGTTCTGCTAAGCTGCGGTGATTTTAATTGCTTTAAACCAATATACTTCCATGAAACAGTTGTAATAAGAATGTAGTTTTAAGTGTTAAGTTCTGCACTTCCAGGATCCCAAATCAGCTGCAAAAACACATTTGAATCATGAAACAAGGGGAAAGTCGTCATCTGTCAAACCCACAGATTTCCACCAGCCAAAACAAAGCATTACTGTTCACACTCTGAGAAAGAACATTTGTGAAAAGTGAAAAATGAGATTTGAAACTTGAACTAATGCAGACCGGGCCTGTTCAGGATGAATGACAAAATAACTCAACTGTATCACTTAACACAGTTTCAATTTAGCACCATTTAAATTGTCGTATATTTAAGGGAAACCTGAGAATCATGAGAAATAGTGGAGCTACAGTAGAGAACAATAACTCAGTATAACACATGTAAACTGCCCAGATTGCCTTGTTTAATGTTTACTGCTACGAGTTATGAGTTGGGTTTGATGCCTTGGTTGAAATATTTCCATGTTTAAAATGGGCCTATTATGAAAAGTCGATTTTCCAGAGGTTTTATCCACAGTATATTTGTTTAACTGAAGTTTGGAGTGATTTGTGCATGTTTAACTCATCTTTAATTGCTTATTCTGGAGACCCCATTTTTCTAATCAACCTCCAGCATACGCCCACTTACTTTCTTATCTAATTTTATTTTGTTTATCAGTGATACATGTAGGATTCACAGCGTTGCGTAGTCATTTTTATACAGATCTTTAAAAAAAATCTGCGTCTACATAGCGTGACCTGCAGTTATCCACTGGAGGTGCCGACAACTTCATGACTCTTTATTGTGATGACATTTATAGCAATGTCAACTCCCATTTGTCTCTGCAGTTTTCAAACGCAGAAGTCAGCGGGCTTGTTTCTTTTATTTAGTTGTTTTAGAAGAAAATTGCATCTGAAATCAAATCCAATTTATAACATAACGATCCACTGCTGTCATAGATAATTACTATGTAGCACAAGGACAATATCAGAACAAAATCTATAACATCTTTTCTCAGAGATTCATAGAGTCTAGTGCTTTGCTTGTTGATTCTGTGTAAAACTGCATCTTTTCTCAGTCTTATGTGTTTTCTTTTACTCATAAACTAACACGAATGCCCCATTTTAGATAAAAAGCCCATTCACTTCCATCTCTGTTGCATTTAAGGAAACAAAATCTTAAACTTTATGATTTTTTTGTTAATTTTAGCCATATTTTGTTCATTTTAGCCATTTCAAATAAATGTTTCTCTCTGATTGGTTAATCCACCTGTCAATCACACATATCAGGAATCTATCAGAAATCTATTTGACAGGGAGTTTTAAGACTGTAAAGGTTTATAAATGCATGTGGTATTGCTGGAGCTGGGACCCTATAAGAGTTGCTTCAGGTACCAGAACCAAAAACAGGCTTTGTTCAAATACTAGTACCCAAAAAACGTAAAGATATCCAGCCTTATATTGCCATATTGAACATATTGTCAGTTGATATAGTACTGTAATTATCATGTCAGCCCTACACTCAGCAACATCTTTCCTTTTTATTGAGAGATTTACACTGCAGAACTTGACTCTTGCTCTTATAAACTTGACTCAGAGATACAAAGTCTGTTCAGATGCCACTCCCTTCTTATTAAGTTAAAGCCAAGCATCGCCTCTCCACTTAAGCTCTGGGAAGTGTAACCAGGATGTTTTTAGTTGTGGTTTTCTCTATTACTGTCTTATCATCTCAGTTTCTTCCTCATTTCATTCATAAATACACAGACATACACTGTTATTAAATGCATTACTTTACTGTAGGGCTGAACTATTTGGGAAAAAATATCAAATTGCAATTTTTCTAACAAGCTGTGATGTGTTTTAATAATAGTATTCTGGTCAAAGTTCACGATTTAAAGGTGTCTAGAAGAATTGAAAAAAAGACACACAGACTAATACAAGAATCACATTTCAGAACATGTTTGTGCAGAACTACAAGGTTTGCCGTTTTTATGCAGAATAAGACAGGAGATTATGTTGTTTGTGCAGGAATTTATGTTACTTCTAAAATTTTGCGTTTTGAGATTTTGTGTCCATTCAAATTGTGATTTCTTTTCAATTGTGATTAATTCTACAGCACTACTTTAAAGGTGCATTGTGTAACTTTTCTGGTGGAGGGTCTGTCACCTGCTTGTTTGTATGGATTAAGCAGCTCTACTTTACATTTATTCAATTACAGGTGGTTTTATAGCGCAAAAATACCTAGAAAAACAGACATTCTGACTGTGAGCGGGGTTGCTTCTCCACAGATCTGACCTGTAACTTGGTCTGGTTTGGTCTCCATGAAAATAGAAAGGTTTAATGCCATACTGTGAAACATTCCAGACAAAGAAATAACATCTCCATGAACAAAAGCAAGTGCAGCTTTAGCTTTAATTATAACTGTGCTTTTATAAAAGTGTGTCAGATTGTTTAGTCGACATATTTAGACGACACTAATGTGATAAACACGCCTCAGAGGAAATGTGTGTCAGGCTCTTGTTTTATTCAGCTCTGGGTCATGCACTGCCTTTAAAGATACAGATAAACATATGTTCATCACAAATTAACTTGATAATTTTTTTTATTGACCAGACCCAGATTGATTTTTATTGATTATAGCTTCCTCCCATATGTATTAAATATTATTGGCCTATAGAATATTGGGATATAGAATCATAGGCTATTGGTGGACAAGTCAGTTCCTTATATGTGTGTTTATGATACAGTATGTAGTAACTTTTTGTTGTCATGTACATATTTGGTCCAGAATGTTCCACAGTATAGCATATTAACTTCATGTATCTCCATGGAGACAAGCAGGTGATGACCAGGCTTAGATCTGTAATAGACAAGATGACACTGCTCACTGTAACAATGCATGTTTTTTGTTTGTTTGTTAGTTTTTTAGCAGCATGACGAATGTTTAGTTTAATGCCATACTGTGGAACATTCCAGATAAAACATTAACATAAAGGGGGTGACAGTTCCCTCCAAAACTGCACATTCAGTTGTTTTATTGCTGTAAATGGCTCTGGTCGTCCCATATCCTAATTGAGTGGCAGAACGCTTATATATATTTTAAATCTCCACAATCTCCACAGCTCGACTCACTTTTCCTGTACTTTATCACTTTGCCCTCATTTCTCTTCCCAGTGTCCAACATCTGCTGTACGTCCCCTGCTGTGGACAATGCTCTCTCTATGTCCCTGTGAGTTTGGCCCGTAGACCACAGCTCTGACTCATGCGTCCCTCATGACAATTAAAATCATCATAATGCTGCAAGGATTAACTTTTCATTTTTGTTTTAATTCCTTGAAGAGGTGAATAACTGGTCAGATATGTGGGGAATAAAGGGGTGTACAGTGTTTGAGTAAATGTTATTTGCATAGAGGAGGAAATGGAGGAAAGTGTTATGCTCAAAGGAATAATAACAGTGTGCAATACTAAGTGAATACTAAGTGTTTCTATAACTGTACTTCACTAATAATACATGTACTATCAATACTATCTTCTCTACTACTATTACTTCTGGTGTTATCTACCTGTAAAGATATGTTGTCTAATCAAACATTAAATTGTTTATACTACTACTCTACACTGTACATTACTATCAATATACTATACTACTACTTCTACTACTAGTACTACTACTTCTACTACTTCTACTACTGTACATGGAGAGAGGAAGAAGATATGTTAAGATTTCTTATGCTACTATTACTCTGCAATGTACAATGCAATCTATGCTATTAATATCTCTACTACACTATTACTACTACTACTACTACTACTACTACTACTACTACTACTACTACTACTACTACTACTACTACTACTATTACTATTAGAACTACTACTACTACACATGCAACGTGCAACAGACATTATTAAATCGCTTATACTACTGCTCTACACTGTACAGTACTATCAATACTGCTACTAGGTCCACTACTACTACTACTACTACTACTACTACTACTACTACTACTACTACTACTACTACTACTACTGTACATGGAGAGAGGAAGAAGATATGTTAAGATTTCTTATGCTACTATTACTCTATACAATCTATACTATTAATATCTCCACTACACTACTACTATTACTATTAGTATTTACTACTACTACTACTGTACATGGAGAGAGGAAGAAGATATGTTAAGATTTCTTATGCTATTACTGTGCACTGTGCAATGCAATCTATACTATTAATATCGCCACTACACTACTACTACTACTATTAGTATTTACTACTACTACTACTACTACTACACATGGAACGAGGTAAAAGATATGTTAAGTCTAATCAAACATTATTAAATTCCTTATACTACTACTCTACACTGTACAGTACTATCAATACTGCTACTAGCTCCACTACTATTACTACTACTACTACTACTACTACTACTACTTCTACTACTGTACATGTAGAGAGGAAGAAGATATGTTAAGATTTCTTATGCTACTATTACTCTATACAATCTATACTATTAATATCTCCACTACACTACTACTATTACTATTAGTATTTACTACTACTACTACTTCTACACATGGAACAAGGTAAAAGATATGTTAAGTTTAATCAAACATTATTAAATTGCTTATACTACTACTCTACACTGTACAGTACTATCAGTACTTCTACTAACTCCACTAATACTGCTACTACTACTACCACTACTACTACTACTGTTACTACTCCTAATACAGATGGAACAAGGTAATGGATATATTAAGCCTGTGTAATCAAACATTATTGGTTGCTTAATTACTTAGGTAAACATTGCAGGACAAATAGTTTTTGTTACCCCTGGATGGTCTGTCCCAGTGCTTTTGTTTGTGTATTTGCTCATTAAAATATTTGGATAAAGAGTCTTCACATATCTAGGTCAGATCAAATTGAAAACGTGTGCAGCACAGTTTGTACTTTTTACGCTTTTAACAAGATGGTAAAATAAAGAAACGGGGGATTTTTAGCCAAGAGTGACATAATATAGGTTTGGTTGTCAGCACGTATTGATTAAGAGTGTGCATATGTAGTCTGGACTAGGGTTGTGAAAATGAGATTGATACTAAAACGAATATTTGAACTATTTGAGCAAGTATCAATACTAAAAAGTCACATTTACAGGACAGAAATGAACCTTTAGAATGATTTTGAGCAGTATTTGAAGTATAAGAGCCCACGGAACCTACCTGGGCACGAAATAAAAAAAAATACTACAATTTAATGTTGAAAATCACATTCTGTTGTCTAAAGAAAGAACTTTTTATTGCCATTATGGCATCAGAATCAGTACAGCGTCGATTCCTCAGTGCTGAAATTGAGTTTGAAATGTAAGATGTCAGATTTGATAGCGTGTGATAAAATGTTATGGGAACAGAGAGGTGCAGTTAAGTGTGTCCATAGTAAGAGGCATGACCCAGTGTTTGGAGTGAATCTGAAGAATGCATGAATAATGTGAGAGAGGAGACTATGGTCAGGTGGACTGTTTGGCTTTACAATCTCATAACTGTAGCCGCAAGTACAATCTGTTCAGTTTTAATGTATTTAAAGCTGAACAGTTTTGAAAATGTTTATTTGCAAGACTCCAGACGAGCATTGTGATTAGAGATTATGTTTTAAAATGTCCAGGAGCATTAGAGAAAACTGAAACTGTAATACAAGAATCACACGCATGTCCATAAATGTTTGTGGAGATGGAAACTGCAGTGTCACTCGGTCTTTTACATAATGAGATATTTTCCTTGCAAATTACACTGTACTTCTGAAATCATTTTAATATTTTTTACAGTCAGCAAACTAGTGCATTGTGTAACTTTTTTGGTGGAGGGTCAAATACTTTTTTCTGTGGAGATGTTATTGCTTCATGGAGACCAAACTAGACCAAGCTACAGGTCAGATCTGTGGAGAGGCGACCCCGCTCACAGTCAGAATCCTTGTTTTTCTAGGTATTTTTGAGCTATAAAACCACCTGTAATTGACTAAATATAAAGTAGAGCTGTTTAATGTTACACTGTGGAACATTCCAGGCTGAACAATGACATATCCATAGCAACAAGTAGGGACTGACCCCCAACCAAAAAGTTACATAGTGCACCTTCAATTAGCTTGCATTTATTTATACAGTACAGTATAACAGGAGTTTTACTGTGAACAGGGGGCGCTTCTCCACAGATCTGACCTGTAACTTGGCCTGGAGGCGTCACCTGTCTCTATGGCGATTGTGTTCAGGATTAGCAAGCAAAACTATCTCCATGGATACTAGCATACTGCAGAAAAGCTTGGTCAAAATTTAAGATATAAACACTTAAGTCTATCAGAAAATGACTTAAAAGTAGTGAAATTATGTGTTTATAATTGTACTTGACAAGTTATCTTAAAATAAATGACCTCTAGATTAGAATTAAGCAGTTTCAGAGCTAATAAATCGATAATAAATCTCAAAACAAGACAAATAACCTGATATAAGTTTTAAAATCTTGGCCAATTTGCAATACATGTTTAAATATGTAAACATGATATCATCGCGCTATCCAATATCTAAATTGTTATCTGATTCTTTAATTAGTTTAAACATGTCCATGCATTTGTCTGTGTATCTCAGTTGTTGTTGTTTAATTTCAGTAGCATTAACACCCATTTGAAAACTATATTAAGACTTTCATATTTAGCCTGCAGACTAAACAGCATAAGTCTCTCCCCGGGGACGGAAACTGAAAGTGACGGGGGTCGGGACCACCTGCAGCTGCTGTGTGGACTTAAGGAGTATCTGACCTTATCCTGGTACATCTCCACCTGCTTTCACTATAAAGACCAGACCACAACAGGTGCAGTCCTCCTTTAGTTGTGTGCCTCAGCCTACAGCCCAGATAACTGCTCTTTCTATTGACTTTAACCATCAACATGTAATTATATTCAACTGTGCATGACTTGGCTCTGTCCCTGTTGCCCTCTTTGCCTCTCTGGGCTTTGTGGGAGCTGCCCTCTTGTGGTCGCAGTTTGTAACTACAGCCAGTCTGCAGCGTTAAGATACCAGTGGATTTACAAGAGATTATGGTTTAAATTAACCTGCTTATAACATGTCTTTTTGCTCACCCATGGATTAACTAAGATTATCTTAGTACAGTGTAAACAGGCTGATATCTGTAATTCAATAGATTAGTACAGGTAATTCATTTTTGTGTGCATATTTTTAGAATCAAATAGTATTTCTAATCAAAAATGTAAAAAAAAAAAAAAAGAATAAATAAACTCAAAATCACTACTGTATAAAAACTGGTTATCATAGTTTAGTGACTTTTTAATGCTGTGATCTTGACTGAACGAAGACTGACCTAGGATTGAACTATCCATGTGAAGAAAATGTAGTACTATTGCCAAAACAACTAACAATTCAACATGAAATATTATATCTTTTAATTGGGGAAATGTCCCTATACGTCCTATATTACGCAAAGTTGACTCTTGTGAGCTTTTAAGCATGTTATAACGCGGTAACCTCCTCATACAGCATACCTAGAGTTGTGTTTTGTTTCATTCACACGTTTGAGTAATTATTAGTCTGTAAAACTCAAACTGCTCAGTTCCATCTTGTGAAGTCATGTAGTTTTCAAGTTAACAGCTGCGTTTGACCTTTTGTTCAGTAGAGATCGGCAATTCCAGCGCTGAAATCATCCAAATGATTCTAGTGAAGGTGTATGGAGTTTAAAAACACAGTGGAGCACCTGTATTGCAATGGAATGAAACAAAACACATCTCCAGGCATGTTTTTGAGGAAAAAGCATTATAACAGATCAGACAGTAGTGTAATATGGCTTTAATAATCAACTACAAACAGGAAACCCATGAATAGGACTGAACCTGAGTATAGAAAATCTTATCTTGTCCAGTAATTAACTTTGATAGAAACCAATTAGGTATAAAACAACATATTTCAAATCATAACAAAATCCACCAGTTTTGCATTCTTACCTCCTCCTCTCTCTCTGTCACATGTCACCTCAAAATCCTCCCCTCACTAAAACAGCGCCGTAACTATAAAAATTTCACTTTTCAACTGCATTTTTGCTCCTAAAAATAACAGTCTGTCTGGTTTTGCGAGGCGTGTGCACCCTTCACTGCCTCCTGGGTTTAAATAGTTTATGGAGTGAGCAGCAGAGAGCCCAGCACAGCGTTTACATGTGAACTCAAAGCACACGAATGCCACATGACTCAGAGACACAGATGGGTAAAAATACTCTCTTCTATGTAATTAGGGAGCTCCATAAAGTACTGGGACGGAGAACTGTGGGGGGCACGTCTCCCTACCAACAGGACCAGCCCTGCAGACAGGACATAATTTTATAATATATGTAACTGTATATATTTAGGGTTAGGAAATGAACAGAAGACAGTTTAAAGGTCCTATATTACACAAAATTGACTCTTGTGAGCATTAAGCCGTGTTATAATGTTACCTCATCAAAAACATACCTAGAGTTGTGTTTTGTTTCATTCATGTTTGACTAAACCTTTATTATTAGTCTGTCTGCATCTCCAAAGCTCAAAATGCTCTGTTCCACCTTGTGATGTCATGTAGTGGCACCTTTAGAGTTCAATAGAGAGCGGAAATTATTCAAATGATTCCGTCACAGTCTGTTTTTTTAGTTTTTGTTTGTTTTTTTTACACAGTAAACCTTTCTATCTTCATGGAAACCAAACCAGGCCAAGTTACAGGTCAGATCTGTGGAGAGGCGACCCTGCTCAGTCAGATTGCCTGTTTTTCTAGGTATTATTGAGCTATAAAACCACCTGTAATTGAATAAATGCAAGGTAGAGCTGTTTAAAGTCATACTGTGGGACATTCCAGGCAGAGCAATGGCATATCCATAGAAACAAGCAAGTGACAGACCCCCAACCAAAAAGACATACACAGTGCACCTTTAAATAATAATCATATTACACTTTTAACACCCACTGTTCCACTTTATTATCAATTTGTTTTATTTTCTTGGTTATCTTTGACCAATTATCATTTTTGTGAAACTAGATCAACACTATTAGGCTAAATTCATACTCTAAAATGTACAGTATTTGCTTTTTTTTATAAATTGACGTTACTTTAAGCATTAATCACTGCCAAAGCTGGAGGAGTGGCTAATTTATGTGAACAAAAGCCCATTGTCTGGCCTTTCTCTCGTTCATAAAACACAGTGATCTTTGACATAGACTTAAGGGCAGGAGTGAAAGAGGCAGCGTAGAGTTACAGTTTACATTGAGGGCAGTTACAATAACATGCCTCCCACTGAAGCAGGTCTGGAGCAGGTCTGAACTACCTCCAAAGACTTCACCTGAGAGGGGACAAGGCAAAGAACCTCCCAGGAGGCTTTATACCATATATGCAGAAGAACTGTGACAAGTACATGTAGCCCTGAGACGGGGTTTACTGTAGATATTTGTTTTTGAGTAGAAATTTTAGCTTAGGCAGGTGAAATTTAACTGTGTAACTTTTCTGGAGGAGCGTCTGCTGTAGAGTTGTAGAAAATACTATAATTTAATGTTGAAAATCATATGCTATTATCTAAAGAGCTTCTTTTTTATCATTGTAGTGTCAGAATTGGTTGATTATGGAGTCTGTTCCCGATTATCTAAAGTGATTTTGGAATTTTAGTATCGTGATAACACTAGTTCACAGCCTGCTTGCCTCCATGGAGATGTTATGCACCAGCACTGCAAAAAACTTGGCCAAAATTTAAGATATAAACACTTAAAGCTACCTACTTAAAACTACCTCTAGACTAGAATTAAGCAGTCTCTGATAAATGTTCATGGGCTGGAAATAAGTTTATAGATGCTAAGTTTTAAATACATACTCGAGTATCAAGCAAATCTCTATCACTGAATCTAAAAACAAAGTTAAGTGTTGCAGGGGAAAACTGTGGTAAATGGATTGTAGCTTTTTTCAAACATTTATTGCCTAAATTTAAGATTTTCTGACTAGTTGAGTCATGGAAGTAATATATGTGACACTTTTTAAGATTATACAACCAATTCAGAACTAGTAAGTAGATACTAAATCTGAAAATCAGATGAATAACCTGATATAATTTTAAAATCTTGGCCAGATCAGAAGAATTTGCAGTGTGGACTGTTCCTGAATATGGCATTGAACTAATCTATTCTTCATTTAACCAATTACAGGTGATTATAGTGCAAAAATATAACTAAACAAAAACCTGAAAACATGCATTTTTACAGATCTGACCTGTAACTTGTCTTGTTTGGGCGAGATTTTAGTTAAATGCCATTTTAGTTCTAGTTTACAAGTTTAATTTTAGTTGCCCAAAAACAGTGGTCATTACTTCTATATTATTTTACACCATAAAGTTCCACTCATTTAACATACATTCCATATATCAGCAGGATTAGTCTTAAAAAAGGCTATAACAATCCAATATTAACACTGAGATAATATTTACAATTCCTCCAAGGTCAAGACAGACTTTAAAGCCAGACTCGTGTGCAGCTAATCTTAAAGGAGGCTCTGCTTTTGCCTCCTGCCCTCATCAAAACAAACTCAGCTGGAAAAGGCTAAGGGAGATGTGGCTAACGTTAACATCCCCATTAACTCCCTCATATGTTTTAATCCTTTTCATAACAGGCCTGGAGATTATATAACAGCAGCCACAGACAGACCCCAAGCAGTTTTTCCATTACAGTGAAAGAAGAAGGCCCCACTGTATAAAATAGACCCTTTAAAATACTGGGTCATCAGAAGGGTTGAAGTTACGCAATGGAGGAGACCAGAGGGATAATGAAGCAGAAATCGTGTTTTTTCAATGATTTACTGACAAAATCTAAATGTTAATGGTTTTAAATCTTTATAACAAAAATAAACACATTTTCCAGAAAAACTGCAGCAAATAAGTTTGCTTTTCTGTTAATAAAGATGCAAACAATTACTACAGTATTTCAAGCCTCAAAATTGTATTTGTACTTTGAACAGACAGTGATTTTACAGCTCACAAATACCTAGATCTGACCTGTAACTTGGTCTGGTCCTTCATGAAGATAGAAAGGTTTAATACTACATTGCAAAAACTAAAATCTAGCCATGTTAAGATTACTTGAAGTAAGAAAGTTTTATTAAAATTTGAGTAAATTTCACTTAACAAGCAGAATTATCCGCCAATGGAACAAGACTTTTCGTACTTAAAATATGAAAATACATCTGGCTACACTTAAAATAAGAAAAACAACAACTTTTTGCACTTAAAATAAGAAACAAAATCAATTGTTGGTTGTTCCATTGGTAGATAATTTTACTTGTCAAGTTTAATTTACTCAAATAAAGTAAAATGTTCTCAGTTTAAGTCATTTTAACTTACTTAGGTATTGCTTTTTGCAGTGATACCGTGAACCTTTCCAGACAAAGCAATAACATCTCCGTGGAGATAAAGAATTTGACAGACCCTCCACCAGAAAAGTTACGCGATGCACCTTTAATATTTTGTGATATTCTGAGATTAATCTGACTTTTCCCATTTAAACATCATTATGTCCCTCTTCCATTTTTACCTCCATGTTGCAGAAGTCTTTGTTACACATATTTAAAGGACCTGTAGTTCAGCTGAATGGGAAAACACCAGGAAATGCACAGGGGAAATACAGAAAGACTAAAAAATAGGTTGGTGACTGATGTTAGTTCCACATGGCACAAACAAACCAATGTAGACACAATTATGGGGTGTTTTCTCTAAATACAGACTACAAAGAGACGGGTCAGAGGAGGACAGGGATGGGTCGTGTACTGATGTTTCAAACTGCGCAGCAAAAGTTAAACTGGATTGCTGACCTGAGGATTCAGCCAATCGATTTTTATTATTTATAGAGCCCTTTACAACACTCAAGGGCTCCAAAGTGCTTTGCAATAAAATCGACAGGATAAAACATGCAAAACATTAAATGTGTTGAAGCCCAGTCTGAAAAGAGAAGTTTTGAGCCTGGATTTAAACAGGCAAAGTAAAAGTGTAGTTTATTGTTTAATAAAGAATGATATGCAGAATATGTATCGCCAAAAGCATTGATCTTATCTTATTTCCTGTATATATGAAGCTGCTTTGCTCACCCTGTATTGATGTAAAAAAAAAAAGACTATGTAAACTTAATGGTCCAAATTTGTCCTTCTCAAATTACGTTCATGGGTTTTAAGCTACGGCAACAGTCTTCCTTCCTGAATTTAATAATAATATGCATAGATACTAATCATTTTACGCACTGTGGATGTACTGTAACCCTAAAATATGTGTAAAGATGTGTTTTTACAGTTTTTTGGGGGAAATTTGCCATTCATTTAAAAAGAAATGCAAATTACCGCAATAAAAAACCTTACAAAAGGTAGATTTCAACACCCTTACCAGTTTCTTATTGTTTGAGTGTTTCTCAATTGCAGTTTCATGCCGTTCACTCATTTTGTTTGGTTTGAAGACATTTCTTCCTGGAAATTATGATGCTATGTGTTTTTGTGGTAAAATTGCACTTTGCTGAACCTAAAATAGCAGCGGTAGACAACATGGTGTGTGAATGAAAATACTAAAACTGCCAACCACTGTCATATGTTGTAGTCTATGGTATGTCTGTACATTTGAAACCAGGGAACATTTAAATGCCTCATATTTCACTGAAAATATGTTCCCACTTCACTCAAGTTACCATCCGTCTTGTCCCTATGGCATTTTGAACATCTATATATCTGTACTTAAGATCTCTGATTATTTATGACCTACTTTTATTCTTTTATTTGCAACAGATATTTTTAATTCATTACTACAACTAAGTCAATTGTATTTAAATTGTATTGTATTGTTATAATCACCTAAAATTGTATTTTTTAACTACATAAACAAGGAAAAAGTCATGATTCATTATGTCCTCAAAGCCACACATTACTTTCATAATAATATCGTAATAATGTGTTGCATGTCTGTCAATACTTTTGTCCATTTTTATGTGAGGGACCTGACCTGCAAATTAGCCTTTGGCTAGACGGCTTATGGATATGACATCGGTCACTGTTTTAAATGTGGCAATGCTCTCTGTTCTGTCCCTTTTAAATAAACATGATGATGATGATAAGGAAAATGATATCAGTTGTATAATACAATATATATTTCATGGTTATTCCCAGTAATTATAGGGATATTAACCATAAATCAGCTCAACAGACTGACAGTTAAACAGGCAAATTCCATCATCAAAATCTGATCTGTCCTTCACCTCAGTTTTAAAGGGCTCATATTGCACTTTTTTATGATTTATAATGTTGTTTCCTGTTCAGAAACATACCTGGAGTTGTGTTTTGTTTCATTCACACATGTTTAACACACAACCTGCATATTTAGGCTGAGTTCTTTTCTCAAACAGAAAACACTCTACTTTGTGATGTTGTGTGGTAATACAGGAAGTGCTCCACTGTGTTTTTAAACTCCATACACCTTCACTAGAATCACTTGGATAATTTCAGCCCTGGAACTGTCTGTTTTTACTGAACAAAAGGTAAAACATAGATGATAACTTGAAATAACAAAACACAACTCCAGGTATGTTGTGTTTGAAGAGGTAACAACTTTCTAACATGAGTCACTTTTTAGTAGGGAGTATCCATGGCGATGTTATTACTTTCCGTGTAATGCTTTAAAGTATGGAATTTAACGAATCCATCCAGCATTTTTCTGCCGATTCCAAGTATTTTTATTGCGGATAAAATAAACATACCTTGCTTATGAGTGGGTCTCATCTCTGCATATTTGACTTCCAATTTGTCCCGGTGACGTCTGACATCTGCTTGTCTAGTATCGTCCTCTGGAACATTCCAAGCAAATAACAACATCCCCATGGAGACAAACAGATGACAGGGAAAGTTACATAATGCACCTTTAATGCTATACTATATTGTGTAGCATATGTTTTAGAGCAATACATGTCTCTCCCATTCACTATCTGATGTTTTAAGATGTTGTTGTTGTTTTTGGCTTTGTTCCTGCATAATGTTATTGCTTTTATTGCAGTACATGTTATCCAGGTTTGTGAGTCTGCCTCTCCCAAACACCCAGGGGCCATACACTGTCTCCTTCCCCTTTTCTGTCAGGACTTGCCCCACTTGGGTGTCACACAGCGAACGTCCCTGTTCTGTTGTATTCGATGCATGTTTTGTCACTTCGTTATCCGGATATGGGAATTTTTTATGAGGAGTTAAACGGTTGGGTTCACATGACAGCACAATATTTTTGAGCCCCTATAGTTTAAATTAAAGGTCCTATATTACAAAAACTGACTCTCTTGAGCTTTTAGTCAGGTTATAATGTTACCTCATCAAAAACATACCTGGCGTTGTGTTTTGTTTTATTCACGGATGTTTGTGTAATTTTGCATTATTAGTCTGTCTACATTTCTAAAGATTAAAATGTTCTGTTCCACTTCATAATGTTATGTCAGCTGTAGTTTTCATTTTAACAGCTCCTTTTACCTTTAGTTCAGTAGAGAATGGTCATTCCAGAGCTGAAATTATCCAAATGATTCTAGTGAAGGTGTATGGAGTTTAAAAACACAGTGGGGCACATTGTTTTCCATTTGTGAGAAGAACTCAGGCAAAATATGCAGGGTTTGTGTGTTAAATATGTGTGAATGAGACAAAAATACAACTCCAGGTATGTTCTTTCTGATTTGTTGCTCTGGTTTATGGTTAATATCTCTTTAATTACTCAGCCTACCCACATGAAACTAGGTGAAAACTGGTACAATTGACTTAGATTCAGAAAACTTTATTGAACTTCTCACATACACATGAACACATAAAAGTGCAATGGTTCATTAGAGTTTACAAGTGGAACTCAAGCTGGTCAAACAATACAACAATATATTACAATGCAAATGATTTCTTTGCATAATAAACAAAGATAAACTTATTTTATTTACTATAGCTTCAGAAAGTGGTGCTATTATTCAAACCCCAAAGTTGTGGTAGTGACAGTTTCAAGCACTTTAAACCATAAGATTAACTATGTGGAGCCAAAACCACACAAAAAATGACAAGGTTTGGAATTTCTGGATCATATTTTTGTATTTTTATTTATGTCTTTGTTCTTTTATTTCATTCATAATGTATAAAAAGACAGTGTTATAACATTAAACAAACAAGAAATTAATGAACAGAGGCAGAATGAAGTGTAATCTTATGTAATCTGCCCCCTTTTCTACACATTACATTAAAAGTGCATTGAGTAACTTTTTGGTTGGTCCATCACCTGCTTGTTTCTATGGAAATGTCATTTATCTGCTTAGAATGTCCCACAATATGGCATTAAACAGCTCTATCTTACATTTATCAAATTACAGTTGGTTTTACGAGTCAAAAATACTGGTTTGGTCTCCATGAAGATGGAAAAGTGCAATACCATACTGTAGGATAAAGCAGTAACATCACAGAGAAAAGCATTTGACTGACCCTCCACCAGAAAAGTTACACAATGCAGCTTTATGAGTTACATAGCCCCTTACCTTCCATCTGAAATTACATCAACACTACCTATTAAATTCTTTCCTCACATGAGCCTGTAGGCCTGGTGGTTTGGTGAGAAGAGCTGGGGCTGATTTAGTGCGCTGGTGTCTAGGTGTCATTGTGGAGGGTGCTTGGGTGGGTCCTGAACTGAAGCATGATGGGAGTATGAGGCCAGGAACCAGGTCATGGTGACTCCAAGTGACCTTGTTTTGGAGCTGAGAGATTCTTGTCATGTCCACTTTCACTTTCATTGTTTGTAGCTGAAAATACCTGATCTGTGTATTCATGCAGAGAGAGAAATGTGAATTAGGTTATTGTTTTCCTGAAGGTTACATAAAGAGCTAAACTTTAAGTATTAGTTTTAATACAGTACATTTATAACAGAAAATTGGACATGTGTTGGTCATTTGGACAATTTTGTATTCTTCTGTCAATATACTTCATTATTATTTAAAATGTAGGGCTAGAAGTAGAAGCAGGTAGTAGTAGTAGTAGATATTTGTGATGGTTGTGATAATTTTAGTAGTAGCAGTTGTAGTAAGAATTTATAGTGTTTAAAGTTGACACATTTCTGCAATTCTCACGTTTTACCAAATAACAACTTAGCAGTAACTTCTTCAGTAATATTAATAATACAAGTACTTGAAGTAAAATGAAAAAGTCATTATCAGTAAGTCATATTTAGTTTCCTTTGTGTCTGACATGGTCCTTTATCTCTTTGAGTGTTTTGTTTGGAGGGGAGGCGAGTAGTAGTACACAATGTAGTAGTAGTAGCAGTGCACAATATAACAACAAAAACAACAGCACAATAGTAGTAGCAGCAGTAGTAGTATTTGTAGTAATAACACAATAACAGTATTAATAGTAACAGTAGTTGTAGTAACAACAGCATAATAATAGTAGTAGTAGCAGTAGTAATAGAAGTTGTAGTAGTAACAACAGCACAGTAGTAGTAGTAGTAGTACTAGCAGTAGAAGTTATTTATGATGGTAGCAGTAGTTATAGTAAGTAGTTGTAGTGTTTAAAGTTGCCAAATTTCTGACCATATTTTGCCCAATAATAAAAGTACTTGAAGTAAAGTCACTATCAGTACATCGGTAAGTCATATTTAGTTTCTTTTGTACTTGAAATGCTCCTGTGTCTCTTTGAGCGTTTTGTTTGGAGGGGCGGGTGTGGGCGGGGCCAGGCTTTGTGCAGTTTAGCGGCTGGATTACAGCTTTGTCGCTCCGTGTTTGTGTGGCTTAAACACAGAGGCACACGTGGAGCCAGAGGAGCTGCTCTTTACACTGCAGCCAGCCACGACGGATTTAGCCTTTTTTAACAACTACAACCGCCTATGAGCCAGGGAGGCGGAAAGGGAGAAGAGAAAGAAGAGAAAGAGTGGACTTCTGTTGCATTTTGAGATGTAGACTCAGAAGGAGTTTGTGGTGCGATGGAAAAGCTGATTTTAGTGAATTAGATTTTGAATTTTAGGTTGAGATCTAGTCACTTTTTGACAAATATTGCTGTCTTTTGGAGA
This sequence comes from Odontamblyopus lacepedii, assembly GCA_034769755.1. Classification (NCBI taxonomy): domain Eukaryota; kingdom Metazoa; phylum Chordata; class Actinopteri; order Gobiiformes; family Gobiidae; genus Odontamblyopus; species Odontamblyopus lacepedii. Next base: position 15,116,465 of record CM068351.1, read on the forward strand.
GAGAAAGAGAGAAAAATAAGAGAAAGTGTGAGCTTATGTTCCATTTTTAGATATGGACTCATAAGTAGGAGTTGTGGTGCAATGAAAAAGCTGATTTTTATGAATTAGATGTTCAGGTTTAAGTTAAAATCTTGACATCTTTTTAACAACTATAAATGCCTGTGAGGGAGGGAGAGAGAAAGAAAAGAGTGTGGGCTTCTGTTATATTTTGAGATATGGATTCAGAAGTAGGAGTTGTGTGATGGAAAAGCTGATTTTTATGAATTAGATTTTGAATTTTAAGTTAAGATCTAGTCACTTTTTAACATTGACTGCTGTCTTTAGGAGATAGAGAAAGAGAGAAGGAAGAAAAGAAAAGAATTCTGGGCTTTTGTGCCATTTTGAGAGATGAACTCAACATGGTGGTGCAATGGAAATTAGAAGATTTTTAAATTTAAGTTTGGATATGGTGACTTGCGAGAGAATGAAAGAAAAAAAGACAGAACCTTTATACTATTTTGACTTGAAGAAATTGTGGTGCAATAGACATTCTGATTTCAGGAATTAGAAGATTTTCAGACTTTTTTTTTTTTATAATTTTCATGGAAATAAAAAGGGAGAAACATTTTAGAATTTGGACAACTTTGATATATGGACAGAAGATACTAACTGAATTCTCCAGTCGTACGTTGGAAGAAACTCTTTTTATTTATTTATTTTAACAGATTTGACCTTCTAGTTGCTACGAGACAGAGACTGAAGATTTCTATATAATTTTTAGATATGGACTAAACTTGTGAGAAGTATTAGAGAAAGATAGCAGAGAAATATTGTTTTTAACATTTTTGTGGTGCAGCGAAAAGCAACATTGAGTGAATTAGAGGAGTCGACATCTGGATGCTATATTTTCACCATAGCAATATATAGAAACTTGAAACAGCACTTGCAGATGCCTCATTTGAACTGTAAGAATAGCCTTTAACTGTGACATATCCAACTTTTGTATTGTCTGGGATCTTCTGTCATCTTTCCACATCCAAATCGCCTTTCAAATTGCATAATTCGTCCAGCGAGAATGGAGCAGAGCTACAATTTTGTGAGGGAGATGTCCAGATTTAGGTAGAGAGGCTGGACTCGTGGGAGGAGGGACAGAGAGGAACAGAGGAGAGCAGAGGAGAGCAGAGCCAGCCCCTTCTCCTTGTGTTTGGGGGTGGTCTTTAGGGGCTTTGTATGCAGAGCATCACCGGACACCAACCCAAGAGGAGATGTCATTTGTTTTACAGTGCGTGTGTGAGCGTCTGGGGTGAAACTAGAGCTACCTCTGCTCCATCTGGTCATGCATCTGGACTTTACCAACCCCCTTTGAAGGACTTTTACGTTCCCGCTACTTTTATTTATTAATTTTTTGCATTTCCAACTTGAAGAAGATCTAAATGATGTGGACTTTAACGGATTAAACTTTTTTTTGCACCCACGAAGAGCTGAATGAGTGAGAAAGTTAGCTGGTTGGCGTTGAGTGAGTGGCCATGCAGCGCTAGGCAGACCCACGCGCCCTGATGCCCGTTGCTATGCTACCGTGCCCTCAGCCCGCCGTCCGGTCCGACTGGAGGTTTCAGAACGCGGTGGGGGTGGACTGTAGCGCCCCCGAACCGCGCTGCATCTGGGTTGCAGTGCTGCGCGGAGCCACCAGTGCCACAGAGACCAGCATGCCGAGCGGGCACAGTGCATACCAGCCCTGGGTAAGAATGGGCTGCGTGGGTACAATGTGTGGGAAGTTACAACATATGAATAACAAGATGACACTCTTTTGTCCCTGCTTTGCAAGAGTCAGAAGTAATTAATTCAAACTTTTACGGCTTAAATCTTATTGTATAGCTACAAAATAGCCAAAAATTTCCCAGTAGTGCAAAGAAAATCTATACATGATAAATACTAACCCCAAAAAATGTGATAAATTGAGATAGTAATTATCTTGACTTACTCAGATTCCTAATATATGTAACATTTTGACAACTAGCTACAAGATATTTGAGTGAAAAAGGTGCCAATTAGACCAGTAGTAGTAGTAGCAGTAGTATTTGTTGTAGTACTGTGTAGTAGTAGTTTTGTTTTGGCTAGACTTTTCAAAGTTTTCAAAGCATCATCAGTTCATTGAAGGATTTTCAGCTCAGAATGACTGGAATGTAGCAGCAGTAGGAGTAGTAGTAGTAGTAGCAGCAGTATTAGCCATAAAAATACAGTTATTATTATATAGCCCTTTATTTAGAAATCTTAATTTTGTTAGCATGCCAGTATTTACACTTAAACCATGTGTCTATTTCTTCTATTTCATTACATTTTGCCTTTTCATTTTTGCCTGTATTCAACATAATCCAGTCTAGTCCATCCATTCAGTAGTGGAGTCTAATTACTTTTAAAGCAATAAATAACTGCATCATATTATCTATATATTTTATGGTGCAACTTTCTTCTTAATCTTCAGCTTTGCACCATTACGTGACACAACATCCTCCTTAAAAACTGTTGTCAGTCTCGCATGACAGTCAGGTAATCCTTGTATTGTCCGCCCATTGTTTAAAGTGGGAAAGTATTTACCTGCTGACAGATAGTTGAAGTACAAATACACATAGTTTTCTTTAGGCTGTCTCTTCTAGGTCATTTTATACCATTATTGTAAAGGGCCCATATTGTGCTATTTTCTGACTTATATTGTTGTTTCCTCATCACAAACATATCCAGAGTTGTGTTTTGTTTCATTCATTTGGATCATTTCAGCCCTGGAATCGCCAATCTGATACTGAACTAAAGGAGGAACAGAGCATTTTGAGCTTTAAATGTAGACAGATTAATAATAAAGGGTCACTCAAACATGTGTGAATGAAACAAAACACAACTCCTGGTATGTTTTTGAGGAGCTAACAACATTATAACATGGCTTAAAGCTCATGAGAGTCAATTTTATGGAGTATAAGACTTTTTAAAGACTATGCAAACTCCACTGGTAGCGTAGGATCTTGCAGTTGCTTTTGCTTGGGGAAAAAAAAATCTGTTAGGGTATCTTTTGCTTAGAGGGCTGCTAATTACTGGCTTAAGAAAACACATGAGTTGCAAGTGCCAATTTTAGCGAGGTGCGAGGAGGGGGCAGATCGCAGAAGGCAGGCTGCAAGATTACCCCACCCCCTTCTAAATGCCCCGAGAATACAGGGCAGTTATGCTAGATTACATGTTATATTAGAATGTATTTACTCATTTCTGTGTTGGTATGTTGCTACCCTCCCCCTTTTGTTGTATTTAAATCACTGACATAATTTAGAAAGGCCACAATCAGGGCAGAAATGCATGTATTTAGAATGGGGGAGGAGAGAATACTAGTTTACATAGGTTTAGTGTAGTCACGATACTGCGATTTCAAACTTGATTTCGATAATTACCATATTTATTTATTTTATTTTACAAAAGTTTGAGCAATTCTGTGGAAGTTTTGTAAAAGGGACTCCTCCTTATCCACCTTGTCTTATAAAAGGGGTCCGAGATATATATGAAAATAAAATACATTACAAGTTAGAATTCTTAAATCTTAAACCACACCCTATACAGTCCTACATGTTTTTTTTTTAGTAATAGTGCTTAAAATAAAAGTACTTCCTTTATGTTACCATGAGATCTTATACTAGTTCTGATAAAGCCCCAATTTTTTTCCTTTTAATGTTGATTCTTGCTGTACTGATATTTGCTCAAATTAGTTTTAATATCGATTTGTCTCTGATTTTCGATACTTTTCATAACCCTATGTAGGTTAAATAAATTGTTGTATAATGTCTGTGATTTTGTATGATGTGCGTATCGTGCCGTGAGATCGGGAGTCTGGGGTTTGTTTTGGCTAGACTTCCCAAAGTTATCGGCCTTCATCAGTTCATTGAAGGATTCTTTTTGCCCGGTGTGTACGTGTCCGACTGTCCCTGTAACAAAATGTGCCACGGATAAATTGAGCTGGAATGTAATCGTAACGGTGCTGGTGGTGGTAGTAGTAGTAGTTGCAGTAGTGGTAGTAGTAGTTGCAGTAGGAGTAGCAGTAGTAGTAGTTGCAGTAGTAGTAGTTGCAGTAGCAGTAGTTACAGTAGCAGTAGTAGTTACAGTAGTATTTGCAGTAGTAGTAGTAGTTACAGTAGTGGTAGTTACAGTAATAGTTACAGTAGCAGTAGTATTTACAGTAGTACTTGCAGTAGTAGTAGTTACAGTAGTATTAGTACAGTAGTAGCAGTAGTAGTAGTTACAGTAGCAGTAGTAGTTACAGTAGTAGTTACAGTAGTAGTAATAGTTACAATAGTAGTAGTTACAGTAATAGTTACAGTAGCAGTAGTATTTACAGTAGTACTTGCAGTAGTAGTAGTTACAGTAGTAGTTACTGTAGTAGTAATAGTTACAACAGTACTAGTTACAGTAATAGTTACAGTATTAGTAGTTGTAAAAGTTACAATAGTAGTAATTACAGTAGTAGTAGTAGTAGTAGTAGTAAAATTGTATATTGTTCATAAGAAATATACTTTCTATGGGCTCATACTGAAGTTCAAATAGAACTTCAGTTCTAAAATGAACTGAAGATTAATCTGAGTATGACATGGCGTAAGCTTTAAGTTTAGTTAATTATAGCCTCTTTGTGTTTTATTTTTTAATGTTCTCTGGAGTGGAATGCTGCTCATGTTCCTTTCCCTATCCCAGCCACTCTCTACCAGTCCAACCTGTAAAAAAACACATTAAAAAGCCTCATTTTGGAAAACATCCCGGTACATGAGTTATGACGAAACCAAACTTGACAGACGGAGAACAATGTGTCTCGGGAGCAGGTGAATTTCAGAACCTGTTTAACTGACATTACATCACCATCGTGCGCCCTCTGATTGAACTGTAAGGGGTCAGACTGGCTCAGAACACATGTATTACTCCTGACTTGGCGACGCTGGTTTAGTGAGTTACGCCGAGGAGAGACGGAGGTTGTGTTTGAACTTGAGGTTTTTGGAGTTGTGCGGAGAAGAGCTCTAATTTGGATTCATATTTCTGGACTATGGGACATGTATGATGCTTCTGGACTTGCAAAGGTGGTCCAGCGTACCGTCATTTTTTATGGTGAGTCGTAGAAATCTGTTCAGTATATTCAGTATATTCTTATAGTACTTTTATAGATTGATAGTTTCTGTATACCCTGGACAAAAAAAAGTAAAATTAGACATTGTAGTAGTGTATAGTAATAATTAGTGGCAAAAAAGTATTGAGAATGAAGGAAAGAAAGCAATGTGGGAGTGGTAGTAGCAGTTGTAGAAGTTTTTGTAGTTTAGTTGTAGTAGTAGTAGTTTTTGTAGTAGTAGTAGTTTTTTGTAGTTTAGTAGTCGTAGTTTTTGTAGGTTAGTTGCAGTAGTTTTTGTAGGTTAGTTGTAGTAGTTTTTGTAGGTTAGTTGTAGTAGTAGTTTTTGTAGTTTAGTTGTAATAGTAGTTTTTGTAGTTTAGTTGTAATAGTAGTAGTACTAGTTGTAGTTTCTCTGACAACAGGGAGGTATAAAGGTTTTCTGCGCTGAGTACTAAAAGAAAACAAAGTAGTAGTAGTAGTGGTACAGTAATAGTAGCAGTACTAGATAGCATAGACATTTTAGAAAGTAGTAGTAGTCAAAACATTCATAGTAGTTTTGTAGTAATTCATTTTTATTTGGAGTATATACTTACATTCATTAGTATGATTGTAGTGGGATGGTGGTGGCTAAAAGTATTACGTAGAAGATGTAATACTTACTGTACATCATTAGGAAAAAGTAGAGTAAGACTATAGTTGTGGTAGTATTATTTGTAGATGTGTTGTAAGATATATTTCAATAGTCCATTCACCTCTAAATAACTATAGCAAAACTGTATTGAGAATGAAGGAAGGAAAGAAGTGTAGTAGTGGTAGTAGTAGTGATACTAAATAACTATACTTTGCAGTACTTTAGCGTGATTTGTCTGTCTTTTTGCGTACTGTCCCCTGTCCCCATCCCTGTGTGTGTTGTAGACAGTCAGGATTAAACCGTGGTCAGCGATTGTAGCCTCCTAAATCTCCACTTTTCAAACAGTTTGCAGCTCTCAGCTTTTTAAAAGACCATTATTGTTCACGGGCTCGTCCTGCATTCCTCCTGCACTCCGAGAGAGACCGGAGCCGCTGTTCCAACACCGGGAATGTCAAATTCCGGGGTTACGGTTATTGAAATTTCATTTTTCAGTTTATTTTTGATGTTTTACTGATCACAACAAACATTTTTTTACTAAATGATTATTCTTTAATAATTTGTTTAGAGGGCCTATATTACGCTATATTCTGATCTATGTTATAATGAAGTTTCCTCATCAAAAACTTTCCTCGAGTTGTTTTGTTTCATTCGCACATGCTTAACAAATCCTCTATGTCTGTCTTTTGTTTTAATAACTTTATTTATTGACATTTTCAATTTACAACAACAAAAAAAGAAAGAAAAACCAGTGACAAGGACAAGTTTATTGTTTGTTTTCTTCTTTTCTCAAACTGAAAACACAATTTAGATGTCACACGGGGCGGTTTTTGAGCTCCATACGCCTTTAGTGGAATCATTTGGATAATTTCAGCCCTGAATTGACTATTTCTACTGAACTAAACATAAAAAGTAGCTGTTAACTTGAAAACTATCACTACAATACATCACAAGACATCACAGAACATACTGAGCTTTGGGGATGTAGACAGACTAATAATAAAGGATTACTAATATTAATAATAAAGGATTACTCAAACATGTGTGAATCAAACAAAACTAAACTCCGGGTCTGTTTTTGTTGAGGTAACAGGATTCCAACATGGCTTAAAGCTCACAAGAGTCAATTGTGCGTAATATAGGACCTTAAAAAACCTTTATAAAAATACACTAAGAACCAGACAGTAATACTTTTATCTTGCAGTAAAATCTCAGAATAACCAGAAAGACTCCGGTTCCATTCTCACTTTAGGCATCACGTACTGCTGTTGTTGTGTCTTTAGGCATAGCACGTTATCTGCTCTGCTGGTATGAACATGTTCTCATTTGTGTTCTGGGGTCAGTGGGGCCATAGGGGCAGAATGGTAGTTGTAGCTACATGGATTGATTAGGTCATATATTACGCAAAACTGACTCTTGTGAGCTTTAAACATTGTTAGAACTTTGTTAGCTCATCAGAACATACCCGGAGATATGTTTGGTTTCGTTCACACATATTTGAGTAATCCTGTGTTATTAGTCTGTCTATCTCCAAAAGCTTGACAATTCCAGCGTTGAAATTATCCAAATGATTCTCGTAAAGGTGTGTGGAGTTAAAAAAACACAGTGGAGCACTTCTGTATTACCACATGACATCATAAGGTGGATCAGAGCGTTTCTTTTTGTATGTTGTGCATTTCTCTAAACTTTTTGTTGAGGAAACATTATAATGACATCAGAAAACAGCATAATATGGTCTGAAATATATTGTTTACACATTTTCACATTCCTTACATTTTGTTCCAGAAATGAACAAAAAACAGTTTAGATTTCCAGATTTGGGGATTACGGTGCAGTATATAGACACACTTTATCTGTCCGGATCTTAATGAAATTTGACTGGGAACATCCTATCCTCTCCAAGTACTGCTTATTTTGTGTATTTATAACCAAACATGGCAGTGATCACTCTTTAATTGAACTCTGAAGTGGAAATATCCTTGGGCCCACTGTTATACAAACATGTACTTTAGTTTTCCTGGTTGATATGAATTTGAGGAACCACAGGAAGCAATGTGTGGCCTTGTCTATTGGTTTTTATTTGGATTTAAAGATGCACTATGTAACTTTTTGAGTTTTTCGGGGTCCGTTACCTCCTTTTTTCTATGTATATGTCTAGAATATTCCACCATATGACATTAAACAGCTCTATCTTACATGTGTTCAATTATGGATGGTTTTATAGCTCAAAAGACCTAGAAAAATCAATATTCTGATTGTGAGCGGTGTCGCCTCTCCACAGATCTCACCTGTAAGTTGGTCTGGTTTGGTCTCCATGAAGATAGAAAGGTTTACTGTGAAACCTCAAAGACAAAGCAATAACATCTCCATGGAGAAAAGCATTTGATGAAGCCTCCAGAAAAGTTAAACAATCCTATTTCTTTACACTATTAATTAATCAATTCAAGTTTTTTTTCCTTTTTTGCCTTCCCTTTGAGGAAATTTGGTTTTAAACTTCTATTCTGAGCAGTGCAACGAGGAGGTTTCCCCAGTCTGGCTACATAGGAAGTCAAGTTTAGACCCAAAACCACAGCAAAAATTTTCCAAGAGTCAAGTTGGTTAAACAATGTCCGACTGCCTAGAGCTGCATCTTACAAAGGTTTAGCTGGAATTTAGAAATATAAGGTTTACTTATTTTACACGGAAACTACTCGTACAGTTTTTCCCCTGGATCGAGGGAATACTGTGTGATAATCTGATAATGTGGAAGATGTGGAAAGAGTTATGGACTATAAGGTGTAATGTGATTAAAGGTCCTATATTACGCAAAATTGGCTCCTGTGAGCTTTAAGTCGCCTTAGAATATTGTTGCCTAATCAGAAACCTACCTGGATTTATGTTCTGTTTCATTCACACATATAATCCATTATTATTAGTTATGTTATGAAACCTTGTGCCTTTAGTTTAGTGGAGATTGGCAACTCTAGAAGAACTCAGCCTAAATGTGTGTTAAACATGTATGATTGAAACAAAACACAACTTCAGGAATGTTTTTGATGAGAAAACAACATTATAACATATAAAATAGCATAATATGGGCCTTTTGAGGATTTTAATGTGCCTAATGCTAAAAGATGAACCTGTTTAATGGGATGATCTTGTTTTTTTTTTTTTTAAAGTAAAGTCACAATTCTTGTTTTAAATTATTTTGGGAAAGCCAGTAGGTTAAATTTAACGTTGTGTTTCTAAAAGACTTGCCATCTTTCCCATGTTAGCTCCTTGTATCTTCGAACACTGGGTCAATATAACAAAGCGACTCTAATATTGTGATAAGTTGTAAATTCTATTAGATGACGACCACCTATTTATACATTTATCTATTTATTATCTCTTTATTTCAATCATAATTTGATGGACTAACTAGACAGACTTTATTCCTCGAAAGTCTGCTCCAAACCACATGCTTTCACTGACAGAGCCCTGGCTATAGATCTCAATTAAAAAGCTTTGTGCAGCTCATTGACAATTTGAAAATGGTTTTTATCTCGTTTTAATTACAGTTGTAGTCCTGCAAGTTGAAATACATTTCCTACATTGTCCGGAATAGTGGGAAACTCTCTCTCCGGGATCCAGGCAGGCCGATGTGTTTTGGGTAATCACAGGGTTGGTATTCCCAGCTCCGTGCGGGAGGGGCCATGTGGTCGAAACCAGCGAGCTCATGCCTGTCCCGTCTCCTTAGTCCAATCCTCCTCCTCCCTCCTGCTTATATCTTCTTCTTCCTACTTCCTACCTCCTTCCCCATGCACCCTCGCCCCATTCACTCATTTACAGTGTGTGTTTGGACTTGTCCCAGGGCAAGAATTCAACCCTGTTTCTAACTGTTTGCCCCCTTGCATGTGCTTTGTTACTTTTTTTTGTCCACTTAAACTCCCACGTACGCTTTCATGCCACATATTCAGAATAGAAGGGCTGGCGTTGCATGTTTGGACAGTTAGACTACCTATTGGTAAACCTCCAAATTTCACAAAGATTTATGCATCTTAATTATGAAAATGTGCACTTTCATACTTGTGTTTTGGGCTGACAATCAGCTGTTTTCAAAATTGCTTGTTTGATTTGGCTGTAGTGCTGCCAGGAACTGTAATACTACATTTTTGATACCGTTTGATACATTAAACAGCTCTGCCTCACATTTATTCAATTATAGGTGGTTTTATAGCTCAAAAATACCTAGAAAAACAGATATTCTGACTGTGAGCGGCGTCGCCTCTCCACAAATCTGGCATGTAACTTTGTCTGGTTTGGCCTCCATGAAGATAGAAAGGTTTAATACCATACTATGAAACATCCAACGCAATAACTTCTCCATGAAAAGTAATACATTTTCACAAAGATTTATGGATCTCAATTATGAAAATGTGCACTTTTGTACTTGTGTTTTGGACTGACGTTCTGCTGCTTTAGGCCTACGTCTGGTTTTCAAAATATAATTCTAGAAAATCTCCACAAAAGCCACTGTTTTTCTTGTTTGATTTGGCTGTAGCGTTGTCACAAATTGTAATATTAACATTTTTATACTAAGAAGTCACTATATTTTAGGTGGTATAATGTCATTTTCAACTTAAAACAATCATAATTATTAACATTATAGTTCTGATATAGATCAAGATCACTCTAAAACCTTTCAGGAAATAAACAAATTTGTCCTGATAATATTTTTTGTATCGGTGCTTCAAATATGAATCTGTTTTGATACTGTTTTTTACAGCCTTATTTGACTATATGAACCAGTATATTCTTCTGCACTATATCATAGTTAAATAGCCCCATTTTTCCCTAAGTGTCTTTGTTTTGTTTCTCATGTGGTAAGAGCAAGAATTTACCCTGAAAGTTCAAGACCTCAGTAATGTTTTGAAGGTATGAGAGGTATGGTAGAGTGGTTATGAAAATATGGAGAGGTGACTGATGGATTTATGTAACTAAAACATTAAGATAATTGATGGATGAGTACAATTAAACCAATAGCTTAAGAGGTCATGAACCTAGAAGCAAACAACTATAGATAATTGTTTAGACTGTATTTTACATATTCAATATTTGAGGATGCAGTTTCCTGTTTAAGGTGCACTGTGTAACTTTTCTGGATCTTTTCCGGGTCCGTCACTTTCTTTTGTTCTAGCAGATGTTGACGTTTTACCTGAAATGTTCCACAGTATACCATTAAAGTTGTCTATCTCCATGGAGACAAGCACCAGGTCAAGTTAAAGGTCAGATTTGTGGAGAGCTAACCTCGTTCACAGTAGTAATGCATATTTTTAAGGTATTTTTGTGCAATAAAGAACATAATTAAAGGGATTTTTGGATAAATTTAAAACAGGGGAACATTCCAAGCAACACAAAAACAGTAATGGGGACATTTAAAGGAAATATGAATGAAATATGAATAGAAAAGAAATACAAGGGGAAAGGAGTAAAAGAGTAGTGGTTATTAATAAAAAAAAAAGTCACCTTGTTACTGAGACCTTGGTCCTGTCCTTTATCTTCCACTCCCTGTTTTCTGCTCTAAGCCTCGGAGGTCACCGTGGCATTTTGTGATTTTGCATGAATGAATGAATGAGATATTTCTGGAGATGTGGGAGAGAGAGGAACTGGAAGAGGAAGCTGAGGAGGGACATGCCTACTTATTGTGAGCGGGGTCTCCTCTTCACAGATCTGACCTGTAACATTGGCCAGGTCACGTCATTTGTCTCCAGGGAGATAGAAGTTTAATGCCATACTGTAGAATATTCCAAGAAAAAATAAAACACCAATGAGATCGAGACAAGCAAATGACAGACCTCCACCTACATAGTACATCTTTTAAATTAACAGAACCTGGGTACAATTTCTGGTTTAGTTAATCTGTCATTATTCGCTACTTTTCAAGGGATATCAGACGCCCCTATTACCCCGGGACAGTCCCTGTTCAAGCATATTTATCCAAAACCAGTGATTTGCCCCAGTTTTATACAAGAAATGCCCCAGGTGTCCCTATTTTTGACCAGTTTGATCCCTGCCAATGGTAAAGAGTGGCATAAATTGTCATTTGTTTAGGTAAAATACAGAAAAGCTTTTTAAAAATAACCAAAACACTAAGAAAATGTGACTATACTGACTCACATTAGTCGCCCCTATTTACCCGGGACAGTCCCAGTTTTGAGCCCCGTGTCCCCTGTCCCAGCAGATTTATCTAAAACCACTAATTTATCCCAGTTTTTTACACGAAATGTCCCAGATGTCCCTATTTTGGACCAATCTGATCCCTGTCAACAGTAAAGAGAGGAATACATTGTCAATTGTTTAGGTAAAATACAGAAAAGCTGCGTAAAAATGACCAAAACACAAAGAAAATGTGATATTGTGTCACATTACTCATGAATGGTCTCTGCATGAGAATTTTCTCCAATTACTCAGTCGTTTCACAATTTTATTATTACCAACCACCAAAATAACGAGATGTCCCAGTTTTTTATTTAGAAAATCTGGTCACTCTACACTTTTCCCTTTACAAACTTGCTAACTAACATTATTTGCACAGTGAGAGTAGTGTTAACATTAGCCTAGTCTGATTTATTGCCCTGTTAAGAACCCATATAGTTACGTATTCTTTCAGTTCATTGAGTTTAGACGTGCTTCGGCTGCCTGCCCCTCTGGAGACTTGACCTCTGGGTTGGCCCCGCCCCCTCCTCCTGTGGGATGTAGCGGCTGTTTGGTCAGGTGATCATGTTTGGTCAGGTGATCCTGTTTGAGTGACACATGTGGGTCCTTAGCGCGACGGGAGGGTGATATTTCTCATGTGTAACTGTTAGCTACAGTGAGCTCGCCCTATTACCCCACTGTTTGCCCCACGAAGAGAGAGGCAGAAAGTGTTATAGACTAAAGGCTGAACAATCTGGGAGAAATATTGTGATTAATTGTGATTTTTTTTATTACATTACCACTTTGTTTTAATAATAGGATCCAGTTTAAAGTTCTCATTTTAAACACGCCCAGAAGAACCCAATATGACCTGACAAACTAATACAAGAAGCACATTTTAGAACATGTTTGTACAGAGGCAACCTACAGGGTTAGCAGTTTTCATGCAGAATAAGAGATGTTTTGTGAGCTGTAATAAAAGTACATCACATACATTTTATTTCTTTATTGGTTTTACATTTTAATGTTTGAAACAATATGTGGACTCACTGCAAGTAACAAGTTTGTGCACAAAAAATGTCATAAGCTGTTGCTACTTCAGGATAATGTTTCTCAAGTTGCAATTGACGTCATGCTGGGGGTGTTCTACGCGTGTCTCTATTGGCGAAACGTTCAACAGTTACCATGGTGACACAATGCACACATTAGCAAGAACTGGCAAAAATGTTTTATGATCTGAAAGTCTGAAAACAAAATAATACGAAAAAAAATTGATTTAAACAACACATTTGCAGGAGAATGTGAACAATATGAGATTTTAGGTGTTGGACTGAACAAAAAAAAAAGAGAATAACTAACCGAAAAACTGCTGGCTATTGCTGTCTAGCCTATGACTGTGATTTTCCATGTGAGAAATTAGTTTCATCTGAAAAGTCAGCTCTTTCTGGTCAGATTGTGTTAAAATCAAGCTCAGATTTGAGTAACATAGCTTCTAACAGGGTAGTGCTTTCAGTTAGCATCAAGCCCCCAGGGAATGTTGATGATATCAGCTGCAAAGTATCAATATTATGAACTAAATATATCAGTAAATACCATTACCTCACTTTACCTTACCGTACCTTAGCTTGGATCTGTTTGTATCTACACAGCCCTCCATTATGTCTATTTCCTATTTAAACTATGGTTTAACCCGCAGTTGTGTCCAGTCCCATTGTTTTATATCCAGGTGGCGTTTAAAGCTGATTTGACTCAAGTTACATTTAAGAGGTGATTTTAAAGTCCTTCAGTCTGATGTGAAGTCTGCTCCCCAGGCTCCTTCAACTTTCACTGACCAATGACTTGCGTATATGAGAAAGTCTTAGCTCATTTAACTCAATTACATTTATTGTTATAGCACGTTGGAAAGACAATCAGGGTTGACCAAAGTGCTTCACAGGTTTAGTATGACAAAAATACAATACCGTGACTATAAAGCACGCATTAGGTTCAATAAGAGTTCAGAGAAGGACCTATTAAACAAAGGTAATTACCGGATGTCTTGAAGAAGTGTTGGCCTGAAGTGCAATTTAAAGCTAATTTTACTTTTGCGCTGAATTTAATTGAGTGTATTCAGAGTCATGGACAAGAAATTGGCTTAGGCCTATTGCAAAAATAATATTACTTTTGCTCAAATCTAAAATACATTTCAAAAACATAAGTGTCATAGTTTTTTTCTTGTACTATTATACTGTATTCAGTGCTCTTTTTTTACTTTGACAATTGATTTTGCTGTACCCAAGTCAGATATTCTTAGGTTTCAGCTTCCTGTTTGTAAGGTGACATTTTGAGGACTTTTCACCATTCACAAGATAAATAAGTTTATACTCCCACTCCTTTTTGAACATGTACTGTATGTAATTGTAATTCCTCGTATGTACTTATGATTCCTCATAATCAGTTGGTTTTCTTTTGCTTTTGTTATGTATTAATGCTATTTTCTATACATCTTTGAAATTAACAACAAACAAACAAAGAAATACATTTTATTATTAATTTCCATGGCAACTGTGCAGATTTTTCATCAGTGTACTTCAAAACCTCTGAAAACTCCACCTCTAACACTTGGTTTCTATCGTGCGTTTCATTTACCCGTCTCTGTCCTCTCCATCTACAGGGTAAGGGGCGGAGGGATGGTCTCTCCTCAGGCAGTGATAACCCTCGCCCGGTGCTGGGGTCCCGGGACGGGGGCGTGGCCTGGAGGTGCCCGCGGACGCTGCTCCTCCACAAAAACTCTCAGGGTTTTGGGTTCACGCTTCGCCACTTCATCGTCTACCCCCCGGAGTCCGCCCTGCATAACAGCTTCACGGTGAGGGACACACACATGAAGAAGATTAAACCTGTGTTATGTAAACTTTCTCAGGTGTAAAATGAAGTGTAAAATCAAGTTGCACAGAGAAATAGACATTGTTTAAAGGTGCACAGCTTAACATTTCTAGTGGAGGGTCCGCTATTAGCTTGTCTCCATGGAAATGTTATTGCTTTGTCCGGAATATTTCACAGTATAGCTTAAATCTTTCTATGCTACATTACAATTCAGATCTGTGGAGTGTCACCCCTATTCACAGAAGGGAATTATTGTACTTTTGAGTAATAGAAGCACCCATATTGAATAAATACTAGATGGATATGTTTATCCATGACGGCAAGCAGGTAGCGGACCCTTCACCAGAAAAGTTGCAGACACCAGAATTTATCATACTTAAGATATTTTCTCTTGTAGGCATTATTGTATAGGAATGTGTTTTAAAATGGGGTGACGAGTGGAGAGAGACATTCAGAAAACTGCCAGGGCTCCAAATCTAACATGTTTTGCAACCATATCCTAAGGAAAATGGAGATTTTTATTTATTTTTTTTTTTGTATTATTTTTAGCAAATCACTGTTTCCTAGTTTGATTTTCAGACAGTCTTTTGGTTAAATTAACAATTTTGTGAAGATGCTGTCGTGATTTTGGTTCTACAAAAATAAATGGAAGTGAATATATTGATTATTTATATGAATGAACTGAAAAACAAAAAAGTTTAATTAATCAAGCTGCTAAAGTTTGACATCATGAGCTTCCTAGGACCTTAACAATACTTATTTCTGCATGAGTGGATCATTGGAGTCGACCTCACCATTCTCTTTTTGCCAGAATTTGTTCAAATCTGATATACCCTCTCAAAACCTTGACCTTGTTTTTGTTCTGTCTGAATCGCAAATTGCTCTGGCCTTTTCTAACACCCCTCTGTGTGATCCAGTGGTGATTTGGCTGTTGGCTGTGAGGGCAACTGTCTCCAGATGTGAAACTCAGGCATATGGGCGTTTGGGATGGGGTGAGCCTGGCAAAACAAGGGCTCTATTATTATTATGAATATTATACCACCCCTGTCCTCTCCCTGCAGCTGCACACACACACACACACACACACACTATGAATAGTCTGTTGTCTTCGGTTGGTACCACTCAGAGGAAGCCTGGTGGCACAAGGCTCATCCCTGGACAATGGGACCTCTGCAGCAGCTGTCTCGCTCTAGCCTTGGTGCCTCCACGGTCACATGCTGTTTTGGGAACAATGAGAGACACAAAAACACTTGTTCTTATCAAAAACCCCTCCCAAATTACCTTCAAGTGGCCAATTATCAGAGGCCAGTGGATACGTGACCTTGTACGGAGCTGGTTTATTCAAGCTTAAGTTCGAGATTTATGACATATGAAACTTAACATGTGTTATTTATGCTTTGATTGTAATTCAAATTATATATTTAATTGAAGAAAGCACTACTATTCCAGATTCCTGGTAGCAGACATGTCACCTGCATGTTTCCAGACTGGAAACATGGAGCAGTTTGATCAGTTTATAGATTAGTTTAGAGCTTTCAGTATTGAAATGAAATGAATGCCTTTATTTCTAAAATCTAATTAACAATTCTTACCAATACCTTCCTTAATAACTTGTTTTCTGAGCTGTCCTTGCTTACTATAGGTGCTAATAAATACTGTATCTTATATAACTTTTCACTATGTAACTTTTCTTTTGGAGAGTGGAGAAAGAGAACCAGCTATACTAGAAAAAAGCTTGGCCAAAATTTATCAGAAAATGACTTAAAAGTAGTGAAATTATCTGTCCATGCAGCAAGATTTTACTTGAAGTTATCTTAAAATAAGATACCTCTAGACTAGAATTAAACAGTCTCTGTTAAGTGTTCATGGGCTGGAAATAGGTTTATAGATGCTAAGTTTTAGATAAACATACTCGAGTATCAAGCAAATCTGTTTCACTGAAAGTGTTGAAGGGAAAAACTATGGTAAATGAATTGTAGCTTCTTTTAAACATGTATTGCCTAAATTTAAGATTTTCTGACTACTTGAGTCATGGAAGAAATATATGTGACAATTTTTAAGATTACACATCCAATTCAGAACTAGTAAGTAGATAATAAATCGGAAACAAGATGATTAAACTGATATAAGTTTTAAAATCTTGGCCAGATCAGGGGAATCTGCAGTGTATTCAAATTCATTCAATTACAGATGTTTTTATTCATCGTAAATACATTGGAACATGCAGTCTTTCTGTTAGTGGGGTCGCCTCTGCACAGAACTAACCTATAATTGTGCCTGGTACCATTATATGCTTGTCTACGTGAAGTTGGATGCCATACTGTGGAACATTACAAGCAAATCTATAAAATAAAAAATATTTATTAACCTTTGTTTATTAACCTTTATTTAACCAGGTAAACCAGTTGAGAACCAATTCTCATTTACAATGGCGACCTGGCCAAAAAATAGGTGGGGGACAGGTCACCAGAAAAAATGCATAAGATATCGCATCTAATGTTTTTCACCACTTCCTTCTTGCTCACTAAACAGTTGTACACTTTGCCCCACTTTGCTAACTAGCTCCTCCACAGTCTCTGCTGGTGATGGGGGGTGGCCCGTGGTGATGGAGTGTCCCAGGCTCGTGGCTCTGTCCTGGGGTCGTCTGCCTGCCTTTCTCTGCCTCTAAACCCCCACCATTGTGTCTCATCCAGGAATTAGCCCACTCAGCTCTGCCTAAAGCCTGCAGCAGTCAGGACATGGCACCGCTAACCCCAAACTGTCCACTCAGCTCACTGGTGCAGGAGTTCTGGGCAGACAGAAGGACCAAAGCTTTTAAGAGTGAACTCAAAGTGTGGGCGACTACAATTCTGTAAATATAATAATAAATAATGCACTAGTTTTGTATAGCACCTTTCAAGACACTCAGAGCTCTTTACAGTGCATTATCTGCACCATCTGCCCCTGCAACACTCACACACCATAGTCATATTAAGATAGTTATGGGAGGTGTCTTGCCTAAGGACACAACGTAAGAACTAGGGGTGTGCAAAAATATCAAAATATCAATATAGCGTAATTTAATGTGATGATACAGTATCAATATCAGGGACTGCTGTATCGATATATCGCCAAGAGTATTTTTTTGGTATATTTCACTAAATTATTTTGTTACAGCGCTGCAATTTTGTTGCTTGTTTAGAGGAAGGAAATGTTATTTATGCAAAACATTTCACATTATCACTGTTTTGATGATTAAAATGTTTGTGTTTCATATTAACTTTGCACAACAAGTGGTTTAACAAAGGCTTTTAGTATCACAGCCATCATTTTAACCTTATTTTACTGAACCGAATCGAATCAATTTGAAATATATCGTATCAAACCGAAAGTGCACTGTATTGTATTGTGGCCTATGTATTCAGATATTGTATCTGCAACTTCTTAATGATACCGAGCCCTGGTCAGAACTTGATCCAAGCGGGAATCGATCCTCCCACCTTTGGATTGAGAATGATTTAAACAGCACATTTTCAGGAGCTGTGATCAATATGAGTGTTCATGGTCCTGTTTAGGTGTTTTATTTCCAACAAAAAGGTGAGAATAACTAACTGAAAAAGTAGTTGACTAACACTGAAATGCTTGTGGCTGTAATTTTATTCGAGAGGGACTAGTTTTACAGCACAAATCAGTTCACCTTTTGTAGTTCCAGCCAAATCAGTTCATTTTGCTCAGATTGTGTTGAAACAAAGCTCAGATTAAAGTCTAACAAAACCTCAGACAGAGCAGAGCCTAGAGTTAGCATCACACCCCCAGGGAATGTTACACCAATACGTGACCAAAAGAAAAAAATGAACTGTACTGTCAACTTACGGTTGACTGCTGACTTCTGCTGTTTAATTATTGCCACAGAATAATTTTTGTGGTTTAAAACTTCTCATGGGTTTTTGTGTCAATGTCAGTGTTATTATTTATCATCCATATTTACGTCAGCAATAAATCACACTTTATAATTTGTTGGCGTGCCAGGCCTAACCGCACTTTTACTTTCACTTTGTACACATTTCTGGTGCTTTTTACAGCCCGGGTGATACTTACTGAATGCATGATGTCACCTGGACCTGATGTTTGTGCTGAATCTTTAGACAAACACTGAGCTCGTAAAACAGCAGGTTTGTTTTAAGCGCCTGGTGCGAGATGCCAAAGATGGACGGGCATTTGGAGCAGCTTGTAAACAGTGCTGCAGTGATCTGTGGGTAATGGGACCATCCCGACCACCAGCGCACTTTGCACTTTGACCTCACGACCCCGCGACGTCACCCGTAAAAAAGCAGGTGATGTTTTTAATGGGAAAAGAGTTGTTTGGTCAGAATTCAGTACACGTTTGGAAGTTTAATACTGGTTAAATGTTTAAATCTGCTCATTTTTTATTAGTCATTTGCTTGTAGAAGAAGTGTAGTACGAAGTTTTAGAAAGTTAACAGAAAAGTCAACAAAGGGCAAGGATTTTTTGCATAATCAAACTTTTTCATAATGCAATTACTAATTTTAATAGTGGTTGTATCTTCTTTCTTTCTTTATTCATAAAATATACAATTATAGTCTTGTGATTATGGATTATATTTGCACGAGACAATTGCAATGTAATGAAATGCACATTCTTCTACTTTTTGCTAAATGTCTCTCCCCACTCTTTACCCCATTTGATTTCACATTATGCACATGGACAAAAATGACTTCTAATTGTGTGATATGAAAAAGATTTAAGCTTGAATTTTAACTTTTTTTTTTTTTTATTGCAGGACGAGGAAAATGGGAATGGTAATGGAAAAGGTAGGTGCAGATTTCTCTTTAATTTGGCTGTAATTGAAAATCGGTGACAGAGGAGTTGCACTGGATGATGTAATAAAGTGGACCTTCTGCCAGCTCGATTGTGCAGTACTTGTCTGCCCTCTACTGGACACTGCGCAGCATTGCAGCCTTAAAAACACTAGCAAATACAGTAGATTTAAAGATTCAAGAACAGACATGATGTAGTTTATATTCTATGAAATGTAACACAAATGAATAGTCCTTATTTGTATAATGAAGTCTCAATTAAAGCTAAATCAAACACACACTTTAAACATTGTTGGATTTGACAAATGCCAGTACAAGATTACAGTTTTGTTTTTAATAATAATAATAATTGTTAAAAGAAAACAATTAAATGAGTATATTTTTGCATTTGCATGTTTTTTGTACAAATAAAGATAGACTGTCTCCTCTGCTTTGGGTGGATATGCTGAGTAAAACAAAAACAGAGACCAAAACATCATAAATCATTGTCTTTTCCTTATATAATATTGTTCTCCTTTCGTTATTATCTATATAACTGTACCAAATTGCTAAGAATACTTGTGGAAAACATATTAATCAGGTTCATAGCTCATTATAGACACGAGTTTATTGTCCCAAAGGAAAATCAATTTCCACAGATGTCATGACAGCTGTTGACTTTTCACTCTGTAAAACATAATTCACTATCTGCTCTAATGGTCCTGGTCTTATTTCTTTTGTGTATTAAATAAAAAACCTGCATAGATAATTGCTGTTGTGCTAATATAGCAACAGTAGCTCAGTGGGTAGTGTTTGTCTAGCTCCTACAGATGAATACCGTCCGTACCGACAGGTTTGGATGATTTGATTTTTTTCTTAAATTGGTTATGATAATACCAGTTGTAAATATAAATAATAGTTTTACACAATTCAAGAAGAAATTTGTGAAGGAAAGCTGTAAAATATGTTGAAAATTACATGAGGTAGAAAGTTTGATTTTAAAAGTGCACTGTGTAACTTTTCCGTAGGGGGTTTGTCACCTTCTTGTTTCTGTGGAAATGTCATTGCTCTGCTTAGAATGCTCCACGGTATGGCATTAAACAGCTCTACCTTACATTTACTCAATTACAGGTGGTTTTATACCTCAAAAATACCTAGAAAAACAGACATTCTGACTGTGAGCAGGGTTGCCACTCCACAGATCTGACCTGTAACTTGATCTGGTTTGGTCTCCATGAAGACAGAAAGGTTTAATGCCATGTGTGGAACATCTCAGACAAAGGATTGACATCTCCATGGAGAAAAACATTGTATGGACCCTCCATCAAAAAAGTTACACAATGCTGGATTAAAAAGTTTTATATTAATGACACTAGGCCGAATTCTATCCAAATGTTCAGCACAATTTACACAAGAAACTGTTTTTATAATACTTAAAACATAATTTCAACATAATAAGGTATTTTCTTATATTTTTATTTGCCAAATAATAGTTTCTGCGTAATTTAGAGGATTTTTGGACCAGTTTACTACATAGTTACTTATGGAATTCCCTGTTATGATTTTCAACCATAATGTAAAATTTTAAACCAGATTGCCAAATTTTAGAATAATATTAGTAAAATCTGAAATATAATCATCTTAATTGTGTTTTAGTCAAACAAGTAGTCTAACCTGTCATAGGCACTTTACCCCCCAGTCTCTGCGTACACTAATGTATCACTGTGTGTGTGAATGGGTGAGTGTTTCCTTGATGTAAAGCGATTTTAGTGCCGTGAAGGTAAAAAAGCTCTATATAAAAATGTGACCATGACCATAATAAGCTGTTTAAACGTTCCTAATTGAATATTGTTTGTGTTTCAGGGTACCAGAAGGGTCGCCTGGAGCCTATGGACACCATATTTGTTAAAAACGTGAGAGAGAAGGGTCCCGCACACCAGGCCGGCCTCTGCACAGGTAACATATGGTCACAGCTTTAACCTCCTGATCTGAAATGTAAATCTGTCAGGATAAACCAGCAGGTCATGTGACTCCTCCTCTGCCATACAAACACACTAAACTAAAGCACTGCACACGTTCTCAAACTGCGGCTCAGACCCCAATAAAAGCACAGGAGGCTACATGGTTTTAGATTATTATGTAAAATATAATCTTACAAAATTAAAGGTGCTGAAACAGATTTGTATTGTCTTAAAAACATGAAAAACAAACTAGTTCATCTTAAAAAGTTTGCAGTGGTTCAGTTATTCCTCACTTACCTTCTTTATGAGCATCCTAATATTCACCATGACGAGTTTATAAGAGCTTTTCGCAACTTTTTCCAGAGCTTAGTTTTGCCGTCACAGTAAATTCAACAATTAACATGCTAACAGTGCACTTCCCGATTCTCGGACAATAAAATGCTTCATAATTAGGACACTACAGCTTCATTTTGACCCCAAAATCTACTTTTGCGCTGCTCAAATACAAGGAAAATGGGTACAACCCCCATAATACCCAACACAGTGAATAAATATTTTGAATAAATAAAAATCATATTGAAACTGGATTACAATACAAACAACATTATATTTTAGCTTTGGTTGACCTACATTTATTACTCATAATTTTTACAGCACAATAATAATAGTAAGATTGCCAAAGTAAAAAAAAACATATTGTACTAGTAATTGTAAATTCTGTATAGCACTGTCGAACTCTAATGTTATAACTGTACTGACAGATGCGTAATCTTATAAAATACTATGATCCATTTATTATAATCAAAAGGAAGCAACACATTTTTGAGGTAGTATTTGGCTCTAGTTCTCTTGGATCTGCTGCCAAGTGTCACATGAAAAACAAATGTTATGTAAATAAATTGTCACTCTGTCAGTTTGGAGGTTTTATAGTTAAACCTGACACATGTGGAGCAGAAACCGGTGCGGCAGCCTCAAGGTGAAAGTGAACGCACACTGAACCAGTTCACCATGAAAACAAAAGGACGGTCACAAAACAAAATGAACAATTGATCATTAATCCTAGCATCCTTACAAGCTATGCGTAGTGTAGTATTACAGGTTTAGTGGCAGCACAAAACAAAACCTGTTCCCATGACAATTTGTGTTATTGAGAAAAGAAATAGTAAAAATCCAACTATTTTCTTCCTCTTATATGGTCTTCCCTCACCCCAGACACTTCCTCCAGCCCCTTCGATGGGACCCCAAGGTGTTCCCATAGTCCCTCTGGCGTGTCCTGGGTCTCTTCTGATGGGACGTTATAAAAAATTACAAGTTGTAATTTGTAAAAACTAAAATAAAGATGCACTGTGTAATACTTCTGCAACCTGCTTCTTTCCATGGATATGTTATTGCTTTGCCTAGATAGAATACTCAACGCAAAGGCTTTAAACTTATTTAGACAAGCAAATGACACTACCAGACCACATTACAGGTCAGATCTGTGGAGAGGCGACCCCAATCACAGTAAAAATGTGTGTTTTTTAAAGTGTTTTTGAATAATAAAAACACCCAACATTGAATAAAAGTCTGTATTATGTCTGTATTATTTATGCCACACTACAGAACAATCTAAGTAAAACAAAAATATCAAGTGGTACGCCCTCGATTAGAAAATATAACAATAGATTTTATTTTTTATTGCACTTTACAGTTGAAAAACAAATATCAAAGTTTTGCAGTCAAATCACACATGAAATCACACATAATAACAACAATAAAACACAGTTACACAAGCCTTATATGCCTTTTGAAATTATAATACTTTAATACAGCTATTCAAAAATCTGTTTCGGCTGCTTTTCACATCATGTTTCTTTCTATAAATAATCATAATCTTGAATTAAGCCTTTGATTTTATGTACCAGCAACAATTGTGCTCATGCTAATATTACAGAGAAGTTACGTGGCCATTACAGCATAATTTGTTTGCTCTTCATTATGGGTCCTTATTTGCATTGCCTTTTTGTTTTGTTTGCCACACCCTCTCCTTACGCATATGTGGATTACTTAACCAGCGTCTGCCTGTTTGAAATACGAGCACACATCGTAGGACTGATTAGTCACATAAGCTCTTATACAGGATTAATATTGTGTAATACTGTACTTTGCTTGGAATATACAGGCATGACTGAACTCTATGGTGGATTATCTTTTAATTGTAAGATTTTTGACCTGGTTTATGGGTTATATCTCAGTCATTACTTGGTCTATCCACATGAACCAACACTAGCATAAAGTTGGGCATCTTTTCTTTTAGTACAAAGAAAATAAAGGCAATGCGTTCTTCACAGTAGTTAGTGAAAGTGGCGTCATTATTATTATTATATTATTATTCCCAAAAGTGAGTTAAAAGGACTTTAAGACATAAGATTAATATCACAAATTTGTGGCGCAAGTCCCTAATAAAGTAATCAACATTTGTGGATTATATGTTTGAATATTTCTTGCAAAAACATTGAATTATGACTACTACTTTATTACGACTAATGCTAATACTGCAACTACTCCTGCTACTATAACTTCCTTCCTAAAACTTCTACATTCAAACTTATGTTACTCTTTGAAAACTCCTTGGTAGTCCATCTTTGCTTCCTACTTTGAGTTTCAAAATGATAACCAAATCAGCATTTCCATAGCAACTAACAATTAAAAATATTCAAAACAAATTATTTTTTTATTTATATTATTCATATGTTTTTTCATATATTTTTAAATCATTTGATTGCCATGTGTATTTTTTGTATCCTGTTCACTAGGGGTGTAAGAAAAACTCAATTCAGTGATATATCGTGATACTTCATTGCACAATTCTCGAATCGATTTAAAATGCATCTGAATAGATTTTTTAAAATAATATTTTTAACTAAAATTCATTAGTTGCATTCACTGTTCTCATGATTTAAAAAAGATAATAAATTATATTTCATACAATTTGGTTCTCGTGAAGGTGTAGTTGACAATATTATTAGAAGTAATTATTGATAAATTGCAATATATCATCCGTTGTTTTAGCATTGGGGTATATCATGATATATTGAATCATGACATGCATATCGTGATATGTATCATATCTTCAGGCTCAAGGCAATGCACACCCCTACTGTTCACTCTTTATTAAACTATGGACTGAATAATATTTGTGTCTGAAATAAATCAAATTAAAATGAAGTAAAATAAATAAATACAGGCATGCATACGTACACACACACAAATAAATAAATACATATTCATTCTATATTCATTTATTTATGATCTATTTTTGTTTGTTTGTTTTCAGGAGACCGTCTGGTGAAGGTGAATGGGGAGAGTATTCTTGGAAAGACGTACTCACAGGTGATCGCCCTCATTCAGAACAGGTATGAGTGTCTGGGCCTTTGTGGTCTCTGTGTTTACTCTGTTATTGAACACTGTGAAGCGCTGACATGCACTAGACGCACTTCTCTCTTATGTAAAGAAAGAGTAGCCCCGAGCTGTGGACAAGCTCAGACTATCACACGTTTAAAGGGCCCGTATTACGCTATTCTCTGAACTATGTTAGAATGTTGTTTCCTCATCGCAAACAGACCTGGAGTTGTGTTTTGATTCATTCACACATGTTTAATACACAAACTCTGCGTATTTAGGCTGTGTTCTTGTCGCAAACTGAAAACATTCTGTTCCATCTTGTGATGTCATGTGTTAATACAGGAAGTGCTCCACTGTGTTTTTAAACTTCACACATCTTCACTAGAATCATTTGGATAATTTCAGCTCTGGAAATGCCAATCTACAGAGCTAAAGGTGACGTCACAAGGTGGAACAGAGCTTCTTTTTTTTTAGCTTTGGAGATGTAGACATACTAATAATAAAGAGTTACTTAAACATGTGTGAATGAAACAAACACTACTCCAGGTACTGTATTTTCCGGACTATAAGTCGCACCAGCCAAAAAATGGATAATGAAGAAGAAGAAAACCATGTATAAGTCGCACTGGACTATAAGGGAGAAATTTATTTGATAAAATCACATACCAAGAACCAACATTTCACCTTGAAAGGAAAGTCATAGAAGTTATAGTAATAAAAACAACCCATTAGGGAACAATCCGTGTATCATTCAGTCGTTTTTCAATATAAAACCAAAAATAAGAAAATGAAGAAATATCTTAAATATTTCATGTGTATTTAAACTGAATTTTAAATATTGAATCACTAACCTAAACACTTTTCCAATGTGTTAATCAAAAAATATGGAATCTTTGCAATTTCTTGTGTAATATTTTTAATCTTGCGTATTCAGTTGTGTTTGTGTTAGCAAACGTGATTAAGTTAATGTCACAATGCCTGATATATATAAATATATTTTATTATGTAACCACACAGTCTCCCACAGTATTGGATTACAAATAGTTTTCTTTTATTTCAAACACATCATTAATTTCCAGTGGAATGTACACATTTCATCAGAGCCTTGTGTTTACATTGATAATATCCTTCCTCCCTCTTTGCAGCGAGAGCGTCTTGGAGCTTTCTATTATGCCCAAAGATGAAGACGTCCTCCAGTTGGTAAGAAATCATTTAACTTTTTGCGACATTTTAATTAGAAACTATAACTATAATATCATATTTTAGAGCTACCTATTGTTAAACGTGCACTATGCAGCTGTTTGTTTTGGGCTTTGTCACCTGCTGGTTTTTATGGATGTCATTGCTCTGCCTGGAATGTCCCACAGTATGACATTAAACAGCTCTAACTTACATTTATTCAATTACAGGTGGTTTTATAGCTCAAAAATACCTAGAAAAACAGGCACTCTGACCTGTAACTTAGTCTGGTTTAGTTTTCATGAAGATAAAAATATTTAATACCATACTGTGAACATTCCAGACAAAGCAATAACATGTACAGGGAGAAAAGCATTTGACGGACCCTCCACCGGAAAAGTTACACAATGCACCTTTAAGAAGATACAGTAAAACTTGAATCTCTATGAATGTGATTGCAGGTTACACAACTATTAAGATGTCTGAATAGTTTTAAAGTTAGATCACAGGCGACTAATAATATGGCTTAGAGAACTATTTTTGTGTTTGTTGTCCTGGTTAGGGCTACTGCATAGTTTGCATTCAATCATTCATTACATACATGCGTGTTTAAAAGAGCTTTAAATACATTGTGAGCTAATAATTGCCTGGATATGCAGTATTAGTCTTGCAGAATGGGACTAATTTTGCATGTGCACTGCAAAAAGCAATATTTCGGTAATCGACTTAAATTAATAACCATTTACTTAATTTGAGTAGATTTAACTGGACAAGTACCAATGGAATAAGTGTAGCAAGATGCATTTTCATATTTTAAGTACAAAAAGTTGTTCTTCCATTGGTAGATTGGAAATTTCCTTAATTCAAGCAATCTTAATTTAGTTAGATTTTAGCTTTTGCATTGTAATTTAAGGTTTCAAAAGGTGCTTTATCCACCACTTAGACCTACTGGTTAAGTTAGATCAAATACATTAGGGCCACCAGATATTAATTTCTATCATGGACTGTCTGAACTTTATGTATCTAAATTCTTAGTGAGCATTTTTTGTTTCTGAAATTGCCAAAACGTCATTATAACTTTATAATTCTTCAAATCTTCAAGGTGCATTGTGTATCTTTTGTGATGTAGGGTCTGTCAAATGCTTTTCTTCATGGAGATGTTATTGATTTGTCTTGAATGTTTCACAGTATGTATGGTATTGAGCTTTTCTAACATCAGTGAGACCAAACCAGACCAAGTTACAGGTCAGATCTGTGGACAAGCAACTCCACTCGCAGTCAGAATGCTTGTTTTTTTTAGGCATTTTTGAGCTATATAAACTATAATTTAATAAATGTTAAGTAGACCTGTTTAAAGTCATACTGTGAAACATTCCAGGCAGAGTCATATCCGTAGAAACAAGCAGATGACAATCCCTAACCAAAAAGTTACATAGTGCACCTTTAACATAATCACATTTGTTCAATACTAGGATATTTGCAAAAACACAGGAGCAAAGTGAAGGTATCCAGGCATCAAAATATTATAGTTTCTTTTCTTTGTTTTTTAACAAAATTCATCCTTTTATCATTGTTACAAAACGTATTTGAATAATTCTATAAATCAACTTATACGGCAGACAGCACAAGGATTACATTTATACCATACTCTATACAACTGTATAACAACTCTTATGTAACAGATAGTCACATCAATCACTATTTCATCTTTGCACTGTTTCCTCCTTATGACCTCTTGTA
Organism: Odontamblyopus lacepedii; assembly: GCA_034769755.1. NCBI lineage: Eukaryota > Metazoa > Chordata > Actinopteri > Gobiiformes > Gobiidae > Odontamblyopus > Odontamblyopus lacepedii. Next base: position 15,144,272 of record CM068351.1, read on the forward strand.
TATTTTTATTTTTACTTATACATTTATCATATATTTGTATAATTATGCCTTATTTGACACCAGTTTCTTTGTTATTTTAGCTGTGTCCAGATAATTTCCCTTGTGGAGCAATAAAGTTTATCTAAGAATGCACTAAAAGACACTAATTGGGTAATACTGTTTATAATTTTAGGTCTATTTCTGCCGTCTGCATCCTAACTCCACTTTTGCATAATTATGGTCTTTACCTAAGTGTAAAATGCACCATAGGCAGCACTTGAAACTGGATTCATTGACAAAGAATGTGGAAGATGTGCAAGCCGTGACTCAGGCTGTCTTCTCTGTGTTTACATCACAAAATGCCTTCATTAAAAGGTGCTGGTGTCTTTATTGTCAACGCCTCCATTTTGAAAAAGTGCCTCTCGATCTTTCTCTCTCTCTCTGCTCCTGCTGTACATTTTTGAAACTGTCATTCACATGAACAGACATGCACCATGCCTAGTCCCTCCCATCACTATAAGTTATATCACACTAACCTGAATAACTATTAGCAAGAACCAATTTACTGATTTTAGACATGATATAATTTGGACTTGTAATCACTTGGAGGTTGCATGTCCCAAAAGCATAACTCTATTTCAGTATTCATGCATGCGCTCCCCCCCTTTAGCTGTGCCTGTGTGTACTGCATTCCTAGCATGACATCACAGAGCTGTACACTCCCACAGGGTGGAGTGAGGCTCAGAGGAGAGAGAGAGAGAGTTTGGAAAGATCTGAGACAGGACAAAACAAGACGAGCAGCAGATAAAGTCCTGGAAAAAACGCTCCGAAAAAAGAAATTAAGGAAGAAGTTTGAAAGAAACAAAGGCGTCAGGGTGTAGCTTCAGCAGAGAGTTGGTGAGGAAAATGCGCCCTGATCTGAGACGCTCGGACAGGTTGTCTTCACTGTGTTCTTTTTGTTTTTATATTTGTGTCGGACTTATAATTGTTATAGAACTTATTTCAAGTCTAATTTTGATGGATATATGTTTAGATCTGTTTATGTGTGCAAGCCCAATTCATTTAATTGATTGTCGAAGGTAATAGACTTAGTGATTGATTCGTGTAGTTTTGAAGGTTAAAGTGTACTGTCTCATGTTGTGAGGACGTGCATGCTGGCTGCTTGGTGCTGGTGTTTGTTCTGAGAACAGAGGCCCTGAGGGACACACTGTGGTGACAGGGTTTGAGTCTGTTCCTCTTGAACATACTGTTGTGTAATGTGCAGTCGTGTCATATGGACTCTGCTTATGGTTTAAGTTGCTGTCAGCTCTGTTGACACAAAGCTTAATTTTGATCTGATGTGTATTTTGTGTTACACTCTCACCTTTCCTTCACCTCTCCTCCAGGCGTACTCCCAGGATGCCTACCTGACAGGCAACGAACCGTACTCCGGGGGAGCGGAGCACCTCCCGCCCCCTCCTCCCCTCTCCTACTCTCGCACCAAGTCCCAGCCCCCAGCGGGGACTCCCTCCCCGGGATCTATGGGCCAGAACCAGCTGGATAACTGGACTCGCTGGCCCAGCTCCTCAGGCCCCTCTTCACCTCTGGACAACCGCTCTGCAGTGGGCAGCCCCCCCAGCTGGCAGGAGGGGCGTCCCGGAGACCCAGGGGGCGTGGGTCACAGCAGTCCCGCCCACCGCACCGAGGAGATCCAGTACGGCATGACCAGTCAGCAGCCTCAGGGCCAGACCAGGGGTCGGTCCTTCTCCTCTTCTTCCTCCTCAGGGCCTCTGTCCAGCCCTCTGCAGGTGCACTATCCAAACCACAGCTCCTCTTCTCAGCCCCGAAAGTCCAACTCTGCCTGGACCAGCCCCCCCCAGGCCCACCCCCGCTGTGAGCGCACCCAGCAGGCCCTCTCAGACTGGTACTACAGCCAGCGGCCTGAACGCTCCGGCCGCAGCACACAGAGACAGCGCAGCTATTCTCAGGACCGGCTCAGTGAGTACAAGAGGCAGCAGCGGTCTGGAGGCTGGCCCCACAGCGCCTCCCAGGACACACTCTTCCTCCTGCAGCAGTCTGGACCAGGGCCTCAGGGGGAGCCCTACTGGACCTATGGGGAGTATGAATCTGGACCAGGACGGGGCCATACCTCCAACTACACACGGACACGCTCTGAGAACCTGCTGGCTCAGTACGACCACAGGGGGCGCTCTATGGAGATGCTGGACCGGACCACCGTGTCCCCTCGTTTTGAGAGGTGGAACCAGCCCCCTCAGCCTCCCCCCAGGAACGACCTGTATCCCCGACAGACCGGACATTACGTACCCCCCCAGGCTCCTGCTGCTTCCAGACACCCTCAGCCCAAACACCCCACCCCCTCACACCCGCAGCCCCCCCAGCAGCAGGCTGTGCCCCAGAGCCGCCGCCTGCCCCACGCACAGAGCATGGACGACCAACCCGTGGGTTACCGCAGCTACAGCCCCTCCTTTTACCGAAAGACCGGGCGCATCATGCAGGCGCACTCCTTCAGGGACCCTTCGTACTCTGGCCCACACTTGAACTGGAACCCCACCAGCCCCCCAGAGACCACCCCTGCCCCCCTGGTGTCTTCAACCTCCTCCCCGCTCTCCTCAAGTACTTCTGAGTCCCAGGAACGCTCGTACCGGCCCACCAACCACGAGAGGGAACGAGGGGCGGCGGAGGAGGTGACGGCCCAATCCCAGGAGGTGGTCTTGAGACAGAAGCCCCCCACAGGACGCAGGAACGCTCAGTGCATGAGACAGGCCCACTACGCTCTGCCCATAGATGGACTCGAACCCTCGCTCTTCTCCCTGGACCAGGACCCTGGGGCATCAGGAGAAGAGGGGTCCCCACGAAAACCCAACGGCAGGCTGGCCCCCCTCCCCATCGAGGACGACTCCCTGGCCTCTATACCATTCATAGGTGAGTGTTCATTCAGTTCAGTACATACACATATTGTCAATTAGGGATGTTAATATGCAAATGTGAGCTAATTACTGGTGCTCGCGAGAGTTTTGATGGAAATAGAGTAT